>OX352774.1:249838043-250212241 GCA_947095535.1 Poecilobothrus nobilitatus | reverse complement strand
AAAAACGAAATCCGAAACTCATAGGTAATTTAGATCGGTTGAAAGTGCATTTTAAAAATACCGAATCTTTAAATCGATTTTTCTACCATTTCCCTTTGTTTTTTCACGATTTTAAGGTTATTTTGACAACATTTTTGCTTATTCAGTAAAAACTGAATATTTTCCATCAAAATAAGAATTTTGACCAAAAAATGAAGTTTTGTATAGTGGACGATATTTCTAAATATAAAAACGAAATCCGAAACTCATAGGCAATTTAGATCGCTTGAAAGTGCATTTTGAAAATACCGAATCTTTAAATCGATTTTCTACCATTTCCCTTTGTTTTTTCACGATTTTAAGGTTATTTTGACATCATTTTTGCTTATTCAGTAAAAACTGAATATTTTTCCATCAAAATAGGAATTTTGACAAAAAAATAGAGTTTTTGTATAGCGGACGATATTTCTAAATATAAAAACGAAATCCGAAACTCATAGGTAATTTAGATCGTTTGAAAATGTATTTTGAAAATACCGAATCTTTAAATCGATTTTTCTACCATTTCCCGTTGTTTGTTCTCAATGTTAAGCTTATTTTGATATCATTTTTGCTTCTTTAGTAAAAAGTAAATATTTTCCATCAAAATAGGAATTTTGACCAAAAAATGAAGTTTTTGTATAGTAAACGATATTTCTAAATATAAAAACGAAAACCGAAACTCATAGCTAGCTCATTTAGCTTGAAAATGCATTTGGAATATACCGAATCTTTAATACGATTTTCTACTATTTCCCGTTGTTTATTCAAGCTTAAGATTTTAAGCTTATTTTGACATCATTTTTGCTTCTTCAGTAAAAAGTGAATAGATTCCATCAAAATAGGAATTTAGACCAAAAAATAGAGTTTTTGTGTAGCGGACGATATTTCTAAATATAAAAACGAAATCCGAAACTCATAGGCAATTTAGATCGCTTGAAAGTCCATTTTGAAATACCGAATCTTTAAATCGATTTTTCTACCATTTCCCTTTGTTTTTTCACGATTTTAAGGTTATTTTGACATCATTTTGCTTATTCAGTAAAAACTGAATATTTTCCATCAAAATAGGAATTTTGAACAAAAAATAGAGTTTTTGTGTAGCGGACGATATTTCTAAATATAAAAATGAAATCCGAAACTCATAAGTAATTTACATCGCTTGAAAGTGCATTTAAAAATACCGAATCTTTAAATCGATTTTTCTACCATTTCCCTTTGTTTTTTCACGATTTTAAGGTTATTTTGACATCATTTTTGCTTATTCAGTAAAAACTGAATATTTTCCATTAAAATAGGAATTTTGAACAAAAAATAGAGTTTTTGTGTAGCGGTCGATATTCTAAATATAAAAACGAAATCCGAAACTCATAGGTAATTTAGATCGGTTGAAAGTGCATTTAAAAATACCGAATCTTTAATACGATTTTTCTACCATTTCCCTTTGTTTTTTCACGATTTTAAGGTTATTTTGACATCATTTTTGCTTATTCAGTAAAAACTGAATATTTTCCATCAAAATAGGAATTTTGACCAAAAAATGAAGTTTTTGTATAGCGGACGATATTTCTAAATATAAAAACGAAATCCGAAATTCATAGGTAATTTAGATCGTTTGAAAATGTATTTTGAAAATACCGAATCTTTAAATCGATTTTTCTACCATTTCCCGTTGTTTGTTCACAATTTTAAGCTTATTTTGATATCATTTTTGCTTCTTTAGTAAAAAGTAAATATTTTCCATCAAAATAGGAATTTTGACCAAAAAATCAAGTTTTTGTATAGTGGACGATATTTCTAAATATAACAAGGTAGAATGTAAACCAACGGTTTTTAAAAGCGCACATTTCCAAAACTCAATACAAATTGTTTAGAAGTGTGACTTACACAAAAATTTGAAAATTTCATGTAATAAGAAAAAACTTGAAAATAGGACATTTTTGAGATTTTGAGGGGCCGTAAGTCGGAATCCTATATAACTAAGAAAAGCTGTTAACACACGTAAAAATATATTATTGAAGCTTTCATTTTCATGTCTTGCCGAAGAAAAATTTTTACAGGTGCCTAAGTTACAGGTGTCTAAAAATAGCTAATTTTCAATTTTTGAGGCGTAATAACTCTTAAAGAGGGGGCGTTACCAAAAAATTTTCTGAGGAAACTTATACTAATTCTAAAAGTTCTTTCTTGTCTCAAAATTTCAGGTTCCTATCTAAAGGGGTGCCGGAGTTATGAAAAAAGAAATTTCATGCAAATGTGGTTTTCACATAACGGTAAATTTAAATCGTAAATTACAAAATATTACATAATTTTGATATTGTTTTATATAGATAATAAAATTTTCGATCTTCTGCCGGTTTTAAATTCCAAAACTATTACGCAGAGCCCGAGATATATACATCTGAAAATGGGGCTTTTTTACAATTTTGAAGAGCTGCAACTTTGGAACCCTTTACAATTAAAATAAACCTTTCACACACGTAAAAATATATTATTGTAGCTTAATTTTTACATCTTGCAGAAGTAAAATGTGTGCAGGTTCCTAAGTTACAGGTGTTTAAAAATAGCAAATTTTCAATTTTTAAGCCCTAATAGCTCATAAACAGGGGGTGGTCCGAAAAAATTTTCTGAGGAAACTTATACTAATTCTAAAAGTTCTTTCTTGCCTCAAAATTTCAAGCTTGTATCTAGAAGCGTGCCGGAGTTATGAAAGTAGAAAAATCATGCAAAATTTGGTTTTCACATAACGGTAAATTTAAATACTAAATTTAAAAAAATTGTATAATTTTGATATTAATTTACAAAGATAAAAGAAATACCTGTCGAATGACGTTTTCAGATTGAAAAAATCTTAAGCAGAACATAAGATATAGGCATTCAAAAATAGGGCTTTTTCAAAGTTTGAGGGGGTGTAGTTCCGTAATGGGGGGGGCTACATGAAAAAGTTGTTCCACAAAATTATTTTTTTTATAAGACCTACCTATGGTTAAAATTTTTTTTCTCTATCTTTAACGGTGTAGAAGTTTTGTAAACAGACGGACGACGGACGGACGGACGGACGGACAGAGTGAAACTAATAAGCACATTTTTTCAAAATTTTTTGGAAATGTGCTAAAAACGAAATCCGAAACTTATAGCTAGCTCATTTAGCTTGAAAATGCATTTGGAATATACCGAATCTTTAATACGATTTTCTACTATTTCCCGTTGTTTATTCAAGCTTAAGATTTTAAGCTTATTTTGACATCATTTTTGCTTCTTCAGTAAAAAGTGAGTATTATCCATCAAAATAGGAATTTAGACCAAAATATATAGTTTTTGTGTAGCGGACGATATTTCTAAATATAAAAACGAAATCGAAACTCATAGGCAATTTAGATCGCTTGAAAGTCCATTTTGAAAATACCGAATCTTTAAATCGATTTTTCTACCATTTCCCTTTGTTTTTTCACGATTTTAAGGTTATTTTGACATCATTTTTGCTTATTCAGTAAAAACTGAATATTTTCCATCAAAATAGGAATTTTGAACAAAAAATAGAGTTTTTGTGTAGCGGACGATATTTCTAAATATAAAAACGAAATCCGAAACTCATAGGTAATTTAGATCGCTTGAAAGTGCATTTTAAAAGTACCGAATCTTTAAATCGATTTTTCTACTATTTCCTTGGTTTTTTCACGATTTTAAGGTTATTTTGACAACATTTTTGCTTATTCAGTAAAAACTGAATATTTTCCATCAAAATAAGAATTTTGACCAAAAAATGAAGTTTTTGTATAGTGGACGATATTTCTAAATATAAAAACGAAATCCGAAACTCATAAGTAATTTTGATCGTTTGAAAATGTATTTTGAAAATACCGAATCTTTAAATCGATTTTTCTACCATTTCCCGTTGTTTGTTCACAATTTTAAGCTTATTTTGATATCATTTTTGCTTCTTTAGTAAAAAGTAAATATTTTCCATCAAAATAAGACCAAAAAATAGAGTTTTTGTGTAGCGGACGATATTTCTAAATATAAAAACGAAATCCGAAACTCATAGGCAATTTAGATCGCTTGAATGTCCATTTTGAAAATACCGAATCTTTAAATCGATTTTTCTACCATTTCCCTTTGTTTTTAACGATTTTAAGGTTATTTTGACATCATTTTTGCTTATTCAGTAAAAACTGAATATTTTCCATCAAAATAGGAATTTTGAACAAAAAATAGAGTTTTTGTGTAGCGGACGATATTTCTAAATATAAAAACGAAATCCGAAACTCATAGGTAATTTAGATCGGTTGAAAGTGCATTTTAAAAATACCGAATCTTTAAATCGATTTTTCTACCATTTCCCTTTGTTTTTTCACGATTTTAAGGTTATTTTGACAACATTTTTGCTTATTTAGTAAAAACTGAATATTTTCCATCAAAATAAGAATTTTGATCAAAAAATGAAGTTTTTGTATAGTGGACGATATTTCTAAATATAAAAACGAAATCCGAAACTCATAGCTAGCTCATTTAGCTTGAAAATGCATTTGGAATATACCGAATCTTTAATACGATTTTCTACTATTTCCCGTTGTTTATTCAAGCTTAAGATTTTAAGCTTATTTTGACATCATTTTTGCTTCTTCAGTAAAAAGTGAATATTTTCCATCAAAATAGGAATTTAGACCAAAATATATAGTTTTTGTGTAGCGGACGATATTTCTAAATATAAAAACGAAAACCGAAACTCATAGGCAATTTAGATCGCTTGAAAGTCCATTTTGAAAATACCGAATCTTTAAATCGATTTTTCTACCATTTCCTTTGTTTTTTCACGATTTTAAGGTTATTTTGACATCATTTTTGCTTATTCAGTAAAAACTGAATATTTTCCATCAAAATAGGAATTTTGAACAAAAATAGAGTTTTTGTGTAGCGGACGATATTTCTAAATATAAAAACGAAATCCGAAACTCATAGGTAATTTAGATCGCTTGAAAGTGCATTTTAAAAGTACCGAATCTTTAAATCGATTTTACTACCATTTCCCTTGGTTTTTTCACGATTTTAAGGTTATTTTGACAACATTTTTGCTTATTCAGTAAAAACTGAATATTTTCCATCAAAATAAGAATTTTGACCCAAAAATGAAGTTTTTGTATAGTGGACGATATTTCTAAATATAAAAACGAAATCCGAAACTCATAAGTAATTTTGATCGTTTGAAAATGTATTTTGAAAATACCGAATCTTTAAATCGATTTTTCTACCATTTCCCGTTGTTTGTTCACAATTTTAAGCTTATTTTGATATCATTTTTGCTTCTTTAGTAAAAAGTAAATATTTTCCATCAAAATAGGAATTTAGACCAAAAAATAGAGTTTTTGTGTAGCGGACGATATTTCTAAATATAAAAACGAAATCCGAAACTCATAGGCAATTTAGATCGCTTGAATGTCCATTTTGAAAATACCGAATCTTTAAATAGATTTTTCTACCATTTCCCTTTGTTTTTAACGATTTTAAGGTTATTTTGACATCATTTTTGCTTATTCAGTAAAAACTGAATATTTTCCATCAAAATAGGAATTTTGAACAAAAAATAGAGTTTTGTGTAGCGGACGATATTTCTAAATATAAAAACGAAATCCGAAACTCATAGGTAATTTAGATCGCTTGAAAGTACATTTTAAAAATACCGAATCTTTAAATCGATTTTTCTACCATTTCCCTTTGTTTTTTCACGATTTTAAGGTTATTTTGACATCATTTTGTTTATTCAGTAAAAACTGAATATTTTCCATTAAAATAGGAATTTTGAACAAAAAATAGAGTTTTTGTGTAGCGGACGATATTTCTAAATATATAAACGAAATCCGAAACTCATAGGCAATTTAGATCGTTTGAAAATGTATTTTGAAAATACCGAATCTTTAAATCGATTTTTCTACCATTTCCCTTTGTTTTTTCACGATTTTAATGTTATTTTGACATCATTTTTGCTTATTCAGTAAAAACTGAATATTTTCCATTAAAATAGGAATTTTGAACAAAAAATAGAGTTTTTGTGTAGCGGACGATATTTCTAAATATAAAAACGAAATCCGAAACTCATAGGTAATTTAGATCGGTTGAAAGTGCATTTTAAAAATACCGAATCTTTAAATCGATTTTTCTACCATTTCCCTTTGTTTTTTCACGATTTTAAGGTTATTTTGACAACATTTTTGCTTATTCAGTAAAAACTGAATATTTTCCATCAAAATAAGAATTTTGACCAAAAAATGAAGTTTTTGTATAGTGGACGATATTTCTAAATATAAAAACGAAATCCGAAACTCATAGGCAATTTAGATCGCTTGAAAGTGCATTTTGAAAATACCGAATCTTTAAATCGATTTTTCTACCATTTCCCTTTGTTTTTTCACGATTTTAAGGTTATTTTGACAACATTTTTGCTTATTCAGTAAAAACTGAATATTTTCCATCAAAATAAGAATTTTGATAAAAAAGTGAAGTTTTTGTATAGTGGACGATATTTCTAAATATAAAAACGAAATCCGAAACTCATAGGCAATTTAGATCGTTTGAAAATGTATTTTGAAAATACCGAATCTTTAAATCGATTTTTCTACCATTTCCCGTTGTTTGTTCACAATTTTAAGCTTATTTTGATATCATTTTTGTTTCTTTAGTAAAAAGTAAAGATTTTTCCATCAAAATAGGAATTTTGACCAAAAAATGAAGTTTTTGTATAGTGGACGATATTTCTAAATATAAAAACGAAAACCGAAACTCATAGCTAGCTCATTTATCTTGAAAATGCATTTGGAATATACCGAATCTTTAATACGATTTTCTACTATTTCCCGTTGTTTATTCAAGCTTAAGATTTTAAGCTTATTTTGACATCATTTTTGCTTCTTCAGTAAAAAGTGAATATTTTCCATCAAAATAGGAATTTAGACCAAAAAATAGAGTTTTTGTGTAGCGGACGATATTTCTAAATATAAAAACGAAATCCGAAACTCATAGGCAATTTAGATCGCTTGAAAGTCCATTTTGAAAATACCGAATCTTTAAATCGATTTTTCTACCATTTCCCTTTGTTTTTTCACGATTTTAAGGTTATTTTGACATGATTTTTGCTTATTCGGTAAAAACTGAATATTTTCCATTAAAATAGGAATTTGAACAAAAAATAGAGTTTTTGTGTAGCGGACGATATTTCGTAAATATAAAAACGAAATCCGAAACTCATAGGTAATTTAGATCGCTTGAAAGTGCATTTTAAAAGTACCGAATCTTTAAATCGATTTTTCTACCATTTCCCTTTGTTTTTTCACGATTTTAAGGTTATTTTGACAACATTTTTGCTTATTCAGTAAAAACTGAATATTTTCCATCAAAATAAGAATTTTGATAAAAAAGTGAAGTTTTTGTATAGTGGACGATATTTCTAAATATAAAAACGAAATCCGAAACTCATAGGCAATTTAGATCGTTTGAAAATGTATTTTGAAAATACCGAATCTTTAAATCGATTTTTCTACCATTTCCCGTTGTTTGTTCACAATTTTAAGCTTATTTTGATATCATTTTTGCTTCTTTAGTAAAAAGTAAATATTTTCCATCAAAATAGGAATTTAGACCAAAAAATAGAGTTTTTGTGTAGCGGACGATATTTCTAAATATAAAAACGAAATCCGAAACTAATAGGTAATTTAGATCGCTTGAAAGTGCATTTTAAAAATACCGAAACTTTAAATCGATTTTTCTACCATTTCCCTTTGTTTTTTCACGATTTTAAGGTTATTTTGACATCATTTTTGTTTATTCAGTAAAAACTGAATATTTTCCATTAAAATAGGAATTTTGAACAAAAAATAGAGTTTTTGTGTAGCGGACGATATTTCTAAATATAAAAACGAAATCCGAAACTCATAGGCGATTTAGATCGCTTGAAAGTGCATTTTGAAAATACCGAATCTTTAAATCGATTTTTCTACCATTTCCCTTTGTTTTTTCACGATTTTAAGGTTATTTTGACATCATTTTTGCTTATTCAGTAAAAACTGAATATTTTGCATTAAAATAGGAATTTTGAACAAAAAATAGAGTTTTTGTGTAGCGGACGATATTTCTAAATATAAAAACGAAATCCGAAACTCATAGGTAATTTAGATCGGTTGAAAGTGCATTTTAAAAATACCGAATCTTTAAATCGATTTTTCTACCATTTCCCTTTGTTTTTTCACGATTTTAAGGTTATTTTGACAACATTTTTGCTTATTCAGTAATAACTGAATATTTTCCATCAAAATAAGAATTTTGACCAAAAAATGAAGTTTTTGTATAGTGGACGATATTTCTAAATATAAAAACGAATCGCTTGAAAGTGCATTTTGAAAATACCGAATCTTTAAATCAATTTTTCTACCATTTCCCTTTGTTTTTTCACGATTTTAAGGTTATTTTGACATCATTTTTGCTTATTCAGTAAAAACTGAATATTTTCTATCAAAATAGGAATTTTGACAAAAAAATGAAGTTTTTGTATAGCGGACGATATTTCTAAATATAAAAACGAAATCCGAAACTCATAGGTAATTTAGATCGTTTGAAAATGTATTTTGAAAATACCGAATCTTTAAATCGATTTTTCTACCATTTCCCGTTGTTTGTTCACAATTTTAAGCTTATTTTGATATCATTTTTGTTTCTTTAGTAAAAAGTAAATATTTTCCATCAAAATAGGAATTTTGACCAAAAAATGAAGTTTTTGTATAGTGGACGATATTTCTAAATATAAAAACGAAAACCGAAACTCATAGCTAGCTCATTTAGCTTGAAAATGCATTTGGAATATACCGAATCTTTAATACGATTTTCTACTATTTCCCGTTGTTTATTCAAGCTTAAGATTTTAAGCTTATTTTGACATCATTTTTGCTTCTTCAGTAAAAAGTGAATATTTTCCATCAAAATAGGAATTTAGACCAAAAAATAGAGTTTTTGTGTAGCGGACGATATTTCTAAATATAAAAACGAAATCCGAAACTCATAGGCAATTTAGATCGCTTGAAAGTCCATTTTGAAAATACCGAATCTTTAAATCGATTTTTCTACCATTTCCCTTTGTTTTTTCACGATTTTAAGGTTATTTTGACATCATTTTTGCTTATTCAGTAAAAACTGAATATTTTCCATTAAAATAGGAATTTTGAACAAAAAATAGAGTTTTTGTGTAGCGGACGATATTTCTAAATATATAAACGAAATCCGAAACTCATAGGCAATTTAGATCGGTTGAAAGTGCATTTTAAAAATACCGAATCTTTAAATCGATTTTTCTACCATTTCCCTTTGTTTTTTCACGATTTTAAGGTTATTTTGACATCATTTTTGCTTATTCAGTAAAAACTGAATATTTTCCATTAAAATAGGAATTTTGAACAAAAAATAGAGTTTTTGTGTAGCGGACGATATTTCTAAATATATAAACGAAATCCGAAACTCATAGGCAATTTAGATCGGTTGAAAGTGCATTTTAAAAATACCGAATTTTTAAATCGATTTTTCTACCATTTCCCTTTGTTTTTTCACGATTTTAAGGTTATTTTGACATCATTTTTGCTTATTCAGTAAAAACTGAATATTTTCCATTAAAATAGGAATTTTGAACAAAAAATAGAGTTTTTGTGTAGCGGAAGATATTTCTAAATATAAAAACGAAATCCGAAACTCATAGGTAATTTAGATCGGTTGAAAGTGCATTTTAAAAATACCGAATCTTTAAATCGATTTTTCTACCATTTCCCTTTGTTTTTTCACGATTTTAAGGTTATTTTGACAACATTTTTGCTTATTCAGTAAAAACTGAATATTTTCCATCAAAATATGAATTTTGACCAAAAAATGAAGTTTTTGTATAGTGGACGATATTTCTAAATATAAAAACGAAATCCGAAACTCATAGGCAATTTAGATCGCTTGAAAGTGCATTTTGAAAATACCGAATCTTTAAATCGATTTTTCTACCATTTCCCTTTGTTTTTTCACGATTTTAAGGTTATTTTGACATCATTTTTGCTTATTCAGTAAAAACTGAATATTTTCCATCAAAATAGGAATTTTGACCAAAAAATGAAGTTTTTGTATAGTGGACGATATTTCTAAATATAAAAACGAAATCCGAAACTCATAGGCAATTTAGATCGCTTGAAAGTGCATTTTGAAAATACCGAATCTTTAAATCGATTTTTCTACCATTTCCCTTTGTTTTTTCACGATTTTAAGGTTATTTTGACATCATTTTTGCTTATTCAGTAAAAACTGAATATTTTTCATCAAAATAGGAATTTTGACCAAAAAATGAAGTTTTTGTATAGCGGACGATATTTCTAAATATAAAAACGAAATCCGAAACTCATAGGTAATTTAGATCGTTTGAAAATATATTTTGAAAATACCGAATCTTTAAATCGATTTTTCTACCATTTCCCGTTGTTTGTTCACAATTTTAAGCTTATTTTGATATCATTTTTGCTTCTTTAGTAAAAAGTAAATATTTTCCATCAAAATAGGAATTTTGACCAAAAAATGAAGTTTTTGTATAGTGGACGATATTTCTAAATATAAAAACGAAATCCGAAACTCATAGCTAGCTCATTTATCTTGAAAATGCATTTGGAATATACCGAATCTTTAATACGATTTTCTACTATTTCCCGTTGTTTATTCAAGCTTAAGATTTTAAGCTTATTTTGACATCATTTTTGCTTCTTCAGTAAAAAGTGAATATTTTCCATCAAAATAGGAATTTAGACCAAAAAATAGAGTTTTTGTGTAGCGGACGATATTTCTAAATATAAAAACGAAATCCGAAACTCATAGGCAATTTAGATCGCTTGAAAGTCCATTTTGAAAATACCGAATCTTTAAATCGATTTTTCTACCATTTCCCTTTGTTTTTTCACGATTTTAAGGTTATTTTGACATGATTTTTGCTTATTCGGTAAAAACTGAATATTTTCCATCAAAATAGGAATTTTGAACAAAAAAATAGAGTTTTTGTGTAGCGGACGATATTTCTAAATATAAAAACGAAATCCGAAACTCATAGGTAATTTAGATCGCTTGAAAGTGCATTTTAAAAGTACCGAATCTTTAAATCGATTTTTCTACCATTTCCCTTTGTTTTTTCACGATTTTAAGGTTATTTTGACAACATTTTTGCTTATTCAGTAAAAACTGAATATTTTCCATCAAAATAAGAATTTTGACAAAAAAGTGAAGTTTTTGTATAGTGGACGATATTTCTAAATATAAAAACGAAATCCGAAACTCATAGGCAATTTAGATCGTTTGAAAATGTATTTTGAAAATACCGAATCTTTAAATCGATTTTTCTACCATTTCCCGTTGTTTGTTCACAATTTTAAGCTTATTTTGATATCATTTTTGCTTCTTTAGTAAAAAGTAAATATTTTCCATCAAAATAGGAATTTAGACCAAAAAATAGAGTTTTTGTGTAGCGGACGATATTTCTAAATATAAAAACGAAATCCGAAACTAATAGGTAATTTAGATCGCTTGAAAGTGCATTTTAAAAATACCGAATCTTTAAATCGATTTTTCTACCATTTCCCTTTGTTTTTTCACGATTTTAAGGTTATTTTGACATCATTTTTGTTTATTCAGTAAAAACTGAATATTTTCCATTAAAATAGGAATTTTGAACAAAAAATAGAGTTTTTGTGTAGCGGACGATATTTCTAAATATAAAAACGAAATCCGAAACTCATAGGCAATTTAGATCGGTTGAAAGTGCATTTTAAAAATACCGAATCTTTAAATCGATTTTTCTACCATTTCCCTTTGTTTTTTCACGATTTTAAGGTTATTTTGACAACATTTTTGCTTATTCAGTAAAAACTGAATATTTTCCATCAAAATAAGAATTTTGACCAAAAAATGAAGTTTTTGTATAGTGGACGATATTTCTAAATATAAAAACGAAATCCGAAACTCATAGGCAATTTAGATCGCTTGAAAGTGCATTTTGAAAATACCGAATCTTTAAATCGATTTTTCTACCATTTCCCGTTGTTTGTTCACAATTTTAAGCTTATTTTGATATCATTTTTGTTTCTTTAGTAAAAAGTAAAGATTTTCCATCAAAATAGGAATTTTGACCAAAAAATGAAGTTTTTGTATAGTGGACGATATTTCTAAATATAAAAACGAAAACCGAAACTCATAGCTAGCTCATTTAGCTTGAAAATGCATTTGGAATATACCGAATCTTTAATACGATTTTCTACTATTTCCCGTTGTTTATTCAAGCTTAAGATTTTAAGCTTATTTTGACATCATTTTTGCTTCTTCAGTAAAAAGTGAATATTTTCCATCAAAATAGGAATTTAGACCAAAAAATAGAGTTTTTGTGTAGCGGACGATATTTCTAAATATAAAAACGAAATCCGAAACTCATAGGCAATTTAGATCGCTTGAAAGTGCATTTTAAAAATACCGAATCTTTAAATCGATTTTTCTACCATTTCCCTTTGTTTTTTCACGATTTTAAGGTTATTTTGACAACATTTTTGCTTATTCAGTAAAAACTGAATATTTTCCATCAAAATAAGAATTTTGACAAAAAAGTGAAGTTTTTGTATAGTGGACGATATTTCTAAATATAAAAACGAAATCCGAAACTCATAGGCAATTTAGATCGTTTGAAAATGTATTTTGAAAATACCGAATCTTTAAATCGATTTTTCTACCATTTCCCGTTGTTTGTTCACAATTTTAAGCTTATTTTGATATCATTTTTGCTTCTTTAGTAAAAAGTAAATATTTTCCATCAAAATAGGAATTTAGACCAAAAAATAGAGTTTTTGTGTAGCGGACGATATTTCTAAATATAAAAACGAAATCCGAAACTAATAGGTAATTTAGATCGCTTGAAAGTGCATTTTAAAAATACCGAATCTTTAAATCGATTTTTCTACCATTTCCCTTTGTTTTTTCACGATTTTAAGGTTATTTTGACATCATTTTTGTTTATTCAGTAAAAACTGAATATTTTCCATTAAAATAGGAATTTTGAACAAAAAATAGAGTTTTTGTGTAGCGGACGATATTTCTAAATATAAAAACGAAATCCGAAACTCATAGGCAATTTAGATCGGTTGAAAGTGCATTTTAAAAATACCGAATCTTTAAATCGATTTTTCTACCATTTCCCTTTGTTTTTTCACGATTTTAAGGTTATTTTGACAACATTTTTGCTTATTCAGTAAAAACTGAATATTTTCCATCAAAATAAGAATTTTGACCAAAAAATGAAGTTTTTGTATAGTGGACGATATTTCTAAATATAAAAACGAAATCCGAAACTCATAGGCAATTTAGATCGCTTGAAAGTGCATTTTGAAAATACCGAATCTTTAAATCGATTTTTCTACCATTTCCCGTTGTTTGTTCACAATTTTAAGCTTATTTTGATATCATTTTTGTTTCTTTAGTAAAAAGTAAAGATTTTCCATCAAAATAGGAATTTTGACCAAAAAATGAAGTTTTTGTATAGTGGACGATATTTCTAAATATAAAAACGAAAACCGAAACTCATAGCTAGCTCATTTAGCTTGAAAATGCATTTGGAATATACCGAATCTTTAATACGATTTTCTACTATTTCCCGTTGTTTATTCAAGCTTAAGATTTTAAGCTTATTTTGACATCATTTTTGCTTCTTCAGTAAAAAGTGAATATTTTCCATCAAAATAGGAATTTAGACCAAAAAATAGAGTTTTTGTGTAGCGGACGATATTTCTAAATATAAAAACGAAATCCGAAACTCATAGGCAATTTAGATCGCTTGAAAGTGCATTTTAAAAATACCGAATCTTTAAATCGATTTTTCTACCATTTCCCTTTGTTTTTTCACGATTTTAAGGTTATTTTGACAACATTTTTGCTTATTCAGTAAAAACTGAATATTTTCCATCAAAATAAGAATTTTGACAAAAAAGTGAAGTTTTTGTATAGTGGACGATATTTCTAAATATAAAAACGAAATCCGAAACTCATAGGCAATTTAGATCGTTTGAAAATGTATTTTGAAAATACCGAATCTTTAAATCGATTTTTCTACCATTTCCCGTTGTTTGTTCACAATTTTAAGCTTATTTTGATATCATTTTTGCTTCTTTAGTAAAAAGTAAATATTTTCCATCAAAATAGGAATTTAGACCAAAAAATAGAGTTTTTGTGTAGCGGACGATATTTCTAAATATAAAAACGAAATCCGAAACTAATAGGTAATTTAGATCGCTTGAAAGTGCATTTTAAAAATACCGAATCTTTAAATCGATTTTTCTACCATTTCCCTTTGTTTTTTCACGATTTTAAGGTTATTTTGACATGATTTTTGCTTATTCGGTAAAAACTGAATATTTTCCATCAAAATAGGAATTTTGAACAAAAAATAGAGTTTTTGTGTAGCGGACGATATTTCTAAATATAAAAACGAAATCCGAAACTCATAGGCAATTTAGATCGGTTGAAAGTGCATTTTAAAAATACCGAATCTTTAAATCGATTTTTCTACCATTTCCCTTTGTTTTTTCACGATTTTAAGGTTATTTTGACAACATTTTTGCTTATTCAGTAAAAACTGAATATTTTCCATCAAAATAAGAATTTTGACAAAAAAGTGAAGTTTTTGTATAGTGGACGATATTTCTAAATATAAAAACGAAATCCGAAACTCATAGGCAATTTAGATCGTTTGAAAATGTATTTTGAAAATACCGAATCTTTAAATCGATTTTTCTACCATTTCCCGTTGTTTGTTCACAATTTTAAGCTTATTTTGATATCATTTTTGCTTCTTTAGTAAAAAGTAAATATTTTCCATCAAAATAGGAATTTAGACCAAAAAATAGAGTTTTTGTGTAGCGGACGATATTTCTAAATATAAAAACGAAATCCGAAACTAATAGGTAATTTAGATCGCTTGAAAGTGCATTTTAAAAATACCGAATCTTTAAATCGATTTTTCTACCATTTCCCTTTGTTTTTTCACGATTTTAAGGTTATTTTGACATCATTTTTGCTTATTCAGTAAAAACTGAATATTTTCTATCAAAATAGGAATTTTGACAAAAAAATGAAGTTTTTGTATAGCGGACGATATTTCTAAATATAAAATCGAAATCCGAAACTCATAGGTAATTTAGATCGTTTGAAAATGTATTTTGAAAATACCGAATCTTTAAATCGATTTTTCTACCATTTCCCGTTGTTTGTTCACAATTTTAAGCTTATTTTGATATCATTTTTGTTTCTTTAGTAAAAAGTAAAGATTTTCCATCAAAATAGGAATTTTGACCAAAAAATGAAGTTTTTGTATAGTGGACGATATTTCTAAATATAAAAACGAAAACCGAAACTCATAGCTAGCTCATTTAGCTTGAAAATGCATTTGGAATATACCGAATCTTTAATACGATTTTCTACTATTTCCCGTTGTTTATTCAAGCTTAAGATTTTAAGCTTATTTTGACATCATTTTTGCTTCTTCAGTAAAAAGTGAATATTTTACATCAAAATAGGAATTTAGACCAAAAAATAGAGTTTTTGTGTAGCGGACGATATTTCTAAATATAAAAACGAAATCCGAAACTCATAGGCAATTTAGATCGCTTGAAAGTCCATTTTGAAAATACCGAATCTTTAAATCGATTTTTCTACCATTTCCCTTTGTTTTTTCACGATTTTAAGGTTATTTTGACATCATTTTTGCTTATTCAGTAAAAACTGAATATTTTCCATTAAAATAGGAATTTTGAACAAAAAATAGAGTTTTTGTGTAGCGGACGATATTTCTAAATATAAAAACGAAATCCGAAACTCATAGGTAATTTAGATCGCTTGAAAGTGCATTTTAAAAGTACCGAATCTTTAAATCGATTTTTCTACCATTTCCCTTTGTTTTTTCACGATTTTAAGGTTATTTTGACAACATTTTTGCTTATTCAGTAAAAACTGAATATTTTCCATCAAAATAAGAATTTTGACCAAAAAGTGAAGTTTTTGTATAGTGGACGATATTTCTAAATATAAAAACGAAATCCGAAACTCATAGGCAATTTAGATCGTTTGAAAATGTATTTTGAAAATACCGAATCTTTAAATCGATTTTTCTACCATTTCCCGTTGTTTGTTCACAATTTTAAGCTTATTTTGATATCATTTTTGCTTCTTTAGTAAAAAGTAAATATTTTCCATCAAAATAGGAATTTAGACCAAAAAATAGAGTTTTTGTGTAGCGGACGATATTTCTAAATATAAAAACGAAATCCGAAACTCATAGGTAATTTAGATCGGTTGAAAGTGCATTTTAAAAATACCGAATCTTTAAATCGATTTTTCTACCATTTCCCTTTGTTTTTTCACGATTTTAAGGTTATTTTGACAACATTTTTGCTTATTCAGTAAAAACTGAATATTTTCCATCAAAATAAGAATTTTGACCAAAAAATGAAGTTTTTGTATAGTGGACGATATTTCTAAATATAAAAACGAAATCCGAAACTCATAGGCAATTTAGATCGCTTGAAAGTGCATTTTGACAATACCGAATCTTTAAATCAATTTTTCTACCATTTCCCTTTGTTTTTTCACGATTTTAAGGTTATTTTGACATCATTTTTGCTTATTCAGTAAAAACTGAATATTTTCCATCAAAATAGGAATTTTGACAAAAAAATGAAGTTTTTGTATAGCGGACGATATTTCTAAATATAAAAACGAAATCCGAAACTCATGAGTAATTTAGATCGTTTGAAAATGTATTTTGAAAATACCGAATCTTTAAATCGATTTTTCTACCATTTCCCGTTGTTTGTTCACAATTTTAAGCTTATTTTGATATCATTTTTGCTTCTTTAGTAAAAAGTAAATATTTTCCATCAAAATAGGAATTTAGACCAAAAAATAGAGTTTTTGTGTAGCGGACGATATTTCTAAATATAAAAACGAAATCCGAAACTAATAGGTAATTTAGATCGCTTGAAAGTGCATTTTAAAAATACCGAATCTTTAAATCGATTTTTCTACCATTTCCCTTTGTTTTTTCACGATTTTAAGGTTATTTTGACATCATTTTTGTTTATTCAGTAAAAACTGAATATTTTCCATTAAAATAGGAATTTTGAACAAAAAATAGAGTTTTTGTGTAGCGGACGATATTTCTAAATATAAAAACGAAATCCGAAACTCATAGGTAATTTAGATCGCTTGAAAGTGCATTTTGAAAATACCGAATCTTTAAATCGATTTTTCTACCATTTCCCTTTGTTTTTTCACGATTTTAAGGTTATTTTGACATCATTTTTGCTTATTCAGTAAAAACTGAATATTTTGCATTAAAATAGGAATTTTGAACAAAAAATAGAGTTTTTGTGTAGCGGACGATATTTCTAAATATAAAAACGAAATCCGAAACTCATAGGTAATTTAGATCGGTTGAAAGTGCATTTTAAAAATACCGAATCTTTAAATCGATTTTTCTACCATTTCCCGTTGTTTTTTCACGATTTTAAGGTTATTTTGACAACATTTTTGCTTATTCAGTAAAAACTGAATATTTTCCATCAAAATAAGAATTTTGACCAAAAAATGAAGTTTTTGTATAGTGGACGATATTTCTAAATATAAAAACGAAATCCGAAACTCATAGGTAATTTAGATCGGTTGAAAGTGCATTTTAAAAATACCGAATCTTTAAATCGATTTTTCTACCATTTCCCTTTGTTTTTTCACGATTTTAAGGTTATTTTGACAACATTTTTGCTTATTCAGTAAAAACTGAATATTTTCCATCAAAATAAGAGTTTTGACCAAAAAATGAAGTTTTTGTATAGTGGACGATATTTCTAAATATAAAAACGAAATCCGAAACTCATAGGCAATTGAGATCGCTTGAAAGTGCATTTTGAAAATACCGAATCTTTAAATCAATTTTTCTACCATTTCCCTTTGTTTTTTCACGATTTTAAGGTTATTTTGACATCATTTTTGCTTATTCAGTAAAAACTGAATATTTTCTATCAAAATAGGAATTTTGACAAAAAAATGAAGTTTTTGTATAGTGGACGATATTTCTAAATATAAAAACGAAATCCGAAACTCATAGGTAATTTAGATCGTTTGAAAATGTATTTTGAAAATACCGAATCTTTAAATCGATTTTTCTACCATTTCCCGTTGTTTGTTCACAATTTTAAGCTTATTTTGATATCATTTTTGTTTCTTTAGTAAAAAGTAAATATTTTCCATCAAAATAGGAATTTTGACCAAAAAATGAAGTTTTTGTATAGTGGACGATATTTCTAAATATAAAAACGAAAACCGAAACTCATAGCTAGCTCATTTAGCTTGAAAACGCATTTGGAATATACCGAATCTTTAATACGATTTTCTACTATTTCCCGTTGTTTATTCAAGCTTAAGATTTTAAGCTTATTTTGACATCATTTTTGCTTCTTCAGTAAAAAGTGAATATTTTCCATCAAAATAGGAATTTAGACCAAAAAATAGAGTTTTTGTGTAGCGGACGATATTTCTAAATATAAAAACGAAATCCGAAACTCATAGGCAATTTAGATCGCTTGAAAGTCCATTTTGAAAATACCGAATCTTTAAATCGATTTTTCTACCATTTCCCTTTGTTTTTTCACGATTTTAAGGTTATTTTGACAACATTTTTGCTTATTCAGTAAAAACTGAATATTTTCCATCAAAATAAGAATTTTGACCAAAAAGTGAAGTTTTTGTATAGTGGACGATATTTCTAAATATAAAAACGAAATCCGAAACTCATAGGCAATTTAGATCGTTTGAAAATGTATTTTGAAAATACCGAATCTTTAAATCGATTTTTCTACCATTTTCCGTTGTTTGTTCACAATTTTAAGCTTATTTTGATATCATTTTTGCTTCTTTAGTAAAAAGTAAATATTTTCCATCAAAATAGGAATTTAGACCAAAAAATAGAGTTTTTGTGTAGCGGACGATATTTCTAAATATAAAAACGAAATCCGAAACTCATAGGTAATTTAGATCGGTTGAAAGTGCATTTTAAAAATACCGAATCTTTAAATCGATTTTTCTACCATTTCCCTTTGTTTTTTCACGATTTTAAGGTTATTTTGACAACATTTTTGCTTATTCAGTAAAAACTGAATATTTTCCATCAAAATAAGAATTTTGACCAAAAAATGAAGTATTTGTATAGTGGACGATATTTCTAAATATAAAAACGAAATCCGAAACTCATAGGCAATTTAGATCGCTTGAAAGTGCATTTTGAAAATACCGAATCTTTAAATCAATTTTTCTACCATTTCCCTTTGTTTTTTCACGATTTTAAGGTTATTTTGACATCATTTTTGCTTATTCAGTAAAAACTGAATATTTTCCATCAAAATAGGAATTTTGACAAAAAAATGAAGTTTTTGTATAGCGGACGATATTTCTAAATATAAAAACGAAATCCGAAACTCATAGGTAATTTAGATCGTTTGAAAATGTATTTTGAAAATACCGAATCTTTAAATCGATTTTTCTACCATTTCCCGTTGTTTGTTCACAATGTTAAGCTTATTTTGATATCATTTTTGCTTCTTTAGTAAAAAGTAAATATTTTCCATCAAAATAGGAATTTTGACCAAAAAATGAAGTTTTTGTATAGTGGACGATATTTCTAAATATAAAAACGAAAACCGAAACTCATAGCTAGCTCATTTAGCTTGAAAATGCATTTGGAATATACCGAATCTTTAATACGATTTTCTACTATTTCCCGTTGTTTATTCAAGCTTAAGATTTTAAGCTTATTTTGACATCATTTTTGCTTCTTCAGTAAAAAGTGAATATTTTCCATCAAAATAGGAATTTAGACCAAAAAATAGAGTTTTTGTGTAGCGGACGATATTTCTAAATATAAAAACGAAATCCGAAACTCATAGGCAATTTAGATCGCTTGAAAGTCCATTTTGAAAATACCGAATTTTAAATCGATTTTTCTACCATTTCCCTTTGTTTTTTCACGATTTTAAAGTTATTTTGACATCATTTTTGCTTATTCAGTAAAAACTGAATATTTTCCATTAAAATAGGAATTTTGAACAAAAAATAGAGTTTTTGTGTAGCGGACGATATTTCTAAATATAAAAACGAAATCCGAAACTCATAGGTAATTTAGATCAGTTGAAAGTGCATTTTAAAAATGCCGAATCTTTAAATCGATTTTTCTACCATTTCCCTTTGTTTTTTCACGATTTTATGGTTATTTTGACATCACTTTTGTTTATTCAGTAAAAACTGAATATTTTCCATTAAAATAGGAATTTTGAACAAAAAATAGAGTTTTTGTGTAGCGGAAGATATTTCTAAATATAAAAACGAAATCCGAAAC
Organism: Poecilobothrus nobilitatus; assembly: GCA_947095535.1. Taxonomy (NCBI): domain Eukaryota; kingdom Metazoa; phylum Arthropoda; class Insecta; order Diptera; family Dolichopodidae; genus Poecilobothrus; species Poecilobothrus nobilitatus. Next base: position 250,191,756 of record OX352774.1, on the reverse strand, counting down.
TCATAGGCAATTTAGATCGCTTGAAACTGCATTTTGAAAATACCGAATCTTTAAATCGATTTTTCTACCATTTCCCTTTGTTTTTTCACGATTTTAAGGTTATTTTGACATCATTTTTGCTTATTCAGTAAAAACTGAATATTTTCCATTAAAATAGGAATTTTGAACAAAAAATAGAGTTTTTGTGTAGCGGACGATATTTCTAAATATAAAAACGAAATCCGAAACTCATAGGCAATTTAGATTGCTTGAAAGTCCATTTTGAAAATACCGAATCTTTAAATCGATTTTTCTACCATTTCCCTTTGTTTTTTCACGATTTTAAGGTTATTTTGACATCATTTTTGCTTATTCAGTAAAAACTGAATATTTTCCATTAAAATAGGAATTTTGAACAAAAAATAGAGTTTTTGTGTAGCGGACGATATTTCTAAATATAAAAACGAAATCCGAAACTCATAGGAAATTTAGATCGCTTGAAAGTGCATTTTGAAAATACCGAATCTTTAAATCGATTTTTCTACCATTTCCCTTTGTTTTTTCACGATTTTAAGGTTATTTTGACATCATTTTTGTTTATTCAGTAAAAACTGAATATTTTCCATTAAAATAGGAATTTTGAACAAAAAATAGAGTTTTTGTATAGTGGACGATATTTCTAAATATAAAAACGAAATCCGAAACTCATAGGCAATTTAGATCGCTTGAAAGTGTATTTTGAAAATACCGAATCTTTAAATCGATTTTTCTACCATTTCCCTTTGTTTTTTCACGATTTTAAGGCTATTTTGACAACACTTTTGTTTATTCAGTAAAAACTGAATATTTTCCATTAAAATAGGAATTTTGAACAAAAAATAGAGTTTTTGTGTAGCGGACGATATTTCTAAATATAAAAACGAAATCCGAAACTCATAGGCAATTTAGATCGCTTGAAAGTGCATTTTGAAAATACCGAATCTTTAAATTGATTTTTCTACCATTTCCCTTTGTTTTTTCACGATTTTAAGGTTATTTTGACATCATTTTTGCTTATTCAGTAAAAACTGAATATTTTCCATTAAAATAGGAATTTTGAACAAAAACTAGAGTTTTTGTGTAGCGGACGATATTTCTAAATTTAAAAACGAAATCCGAAACTCATAGGCAATTTAGATCGCTTGAAAGTGCATTTTGAAAATACCGAATCTTTAAATCGATTTTTCTACCATTTCCCTTTGTTTTTTAACGATTTTAAGGTTATTTTGACATCATTTTTGCTTTTTTTGCTTTTTTTCATTTTGTTTTTTCACGATTTTAAGGTTATTTTGACATCATTTTTGCTTATTCAGTAAAAACTGAATATTTTCCATTAAAATAGGAATTTTGAACAAAAAATAGAGTTTTTGTGTAGCGGACGATATTTCTAAATATAAAAACGAAATCCGAAACTCATAGGAAATTTAGATCGCTTGAAAGTGCATTTTGAAAATGCCGAATCTTTAAATCGATTTTTCTACCATTTCCCTTTGTTTTTTCACGATTTTAAGGTTATTTTGACATCATTTTTGCTTTTTTTGCTTTTTTTCATTTTGTTTTTTCACGATTTTAAGGTTATTTTGACATCATTTTTGCTTATTCAGTAAAAACTGAATATTTTCCATCAAAATAAGAATTTTGACCAAAAAATGAAGTTTTTGTATAGTGGACGATATTTCTAAATATAAAAACGAAATCCGAAACTCATAGGCAATTTAGATCGCTTGAAAGTGTATTTTGAAAATACCGAATCTTTAAATCGATTTTTCTACCATTTCCCTTTGTTTTTTCACGATTTTATGGTTATTTTGACATCACTTTTGTTTATTCAGTAAAAACTGAATATTTTCCATTAAAATAGGAATTTTGAACAAAAAATAGAGTTTTTGTGTAGCGGACGATATTTCTAAATATAAAAACGAAATCCGAAACTCATAGGAAATTTAGATCGCTTGAAAGTGCATTTTGAAAATACCGAATCTTTAAATCGATTTTTCTACCATTTCCCTTTGTTTTTTCACGATTTTAAGGTTATTTTGACATCATTTTTGCTTTTTTTGCTTTTTTTCATTTTGTTTTTTCACGATTTTAAGGTTATTTTGACATCATTTTTGCTTATTCAGTAAAAACTGAATATTTTCCATCAAAATAAGAATTTTGACCAAAAAATGAAGTTTTTGTATAGTGGACGATATTTCTAAATATAAAAACGAAATCCGAAACTCATAGGCAATTTAGATCGCTTGAAAGTGTATTTTGAAAATACCGAATCTTTAAATCGATTTTTCTACCATTTCCCTTTGTTTTTTCACGATTTTAAGGTTATTTTGACATCACTTTTGTTTATTCAGTAAAAACTGAATATTTTCCATTAAAATAGGAATTTTGAACAAAAAATAGAGTTTTTGTGTAGCGGACGATATTTCTAAATATAAAAACGAAATCCGAAACTCATAGGCAATTTAGATCGCTTGAAAGTGCATTTTGAAAATACCGAATCTTTAGATCGATTTTTCTACCATTTCCCTTTGTTTTTTCACGATTTTAAGGTTATTTTGACAACATTTTTGCTTATTCAGTAAAAACTGAATATTTTCCATCAAAATAAGAATTTTGACCAAAAAATAGAGTTTTTGTATAGCAGACGATATATCTAAATATAAAAACGAAATCCGAAACTCATAGGTAATTTAGATCGCTTGAAAGTGCATTTTAAAAATACCGAATCTTTAAATCGATTTTTCTACCATTTCCCTTTGTTTTTTCACGATTTTAAGGTTATTTTGACATCATTTTTGTTTATTCAGTAAAAACTGAATATTTTCTATTATAATAGGAATTTTGAACAAAAAATAGAGTTTTTGTGTAGCGGACGATATTTCTAAATATAAAAACGAAATCCGAAACTCATAGGCAATTTAGATCGCTTGAAAGTGCATTTTAAAAATACCGAATCTTTAAATCGATTTTTCTACCATTTCCCTTTGTTTTTTCACGATTTTAAGGTTATTTTGACAACATTTTTGCTTATTCAGTAAAAACTGAATATTTTCCATCAAAATAAAAATTTTGACCAAAAAATAGAGTTTTTGTGTAGCGGACGATATTTCTAACAGTCTCTCTTGACTTGTCAAACGAGGAGTAACGCGTGCGCATTATCATAATTCCTATATTAATATAAAATTGCAAAAATAATAAGAAAAGAAATTGTCAAAAACTATTCTAATATTTAAAAATTAAATTAAATTTTTTTTGTTTGTTTTCTTTATTAAATAATGTAATGAATAATATTTTAGAATTGGATCAAAATGAACATAATAATAATTTAAATATTGTCAAAAAAAATACAAAAGCTTTAGAGAAATCTCTAAAAACCAAACAATCAGTATTAAATGCAAATAATAACAAAATAAATAACGAACCAACTAGTGATGAACCAACTAATAAAAAAATAAAAATGACAAAAAAAACAAAAAAAAAGCGGACTTGGCTTCCGAAAATAACCACTTAAAGCAAGAAATCGAAAATCTTATAAAAACTATTAAAAAACTTAAGCACATGGCAGCTTCACCAAGTGTCATAAACAAAAATCAGTTTGAAAGTCTCCCTATTAATTTAAATGCAGAAATAAATGACACGGATAGCGAAGAAAGTAACAACAACAAAAATATTATCAATAACAATAACAATAATAATAATAATAATAATAATAATAATAATAATAATAATAATAATAATAATAATAATAATAATAATAATAATAATAATAATAATAATAATAATAATAATAATAATAATAAAACTAATATAACAGATAATGATAATAATAAGCTCGAAAAACCGATCTCAGATTTTATAAATCATAATACTTCAATCAACAATCAATCATCATCATCAGCATCATATCAGATTCAAGATGACGATTTCGTACGAATCATGAAAGAAAAAAATAAAAATAAAAGACAAATAAACACTGAACATATGGATTTAATTGCTAGAGGTACTGACAACAAAATCAACAAGAACAGTAATAAATTTGAAACTATGACAAACAAAAATTTGAAAACATCTGATGTAAATATGGAAGCAGAAGCATACATACATGACAAAACTCAAAATAATTCGGTAAACAATAATAATTATAATTATGTTAAAAGTAAATTACCCCCCATTAATACTTATGATCAAAGTCCAAATGAAATCATAAAATTATTAATTGTAAGTTATAAATTAAATGCAAATTGTTTTTATATTAAAAAAATATCAAATAAGAAACATGCTATTTATGTAGACAATATTGAAAATTACAATATTATTAAAAAAGCTTTAAATGATGTTGAAGCTTCGTTTTTCTCATATACACCTCGTGTTGAAAAAATTAAAACAATACTATTAAAAGGTTTACATATAAATGAAACAGTAGAATGTGTAAGAAATTATTTAGATAACTTAAATTTTAATAATTGTAAAATTCATAAAATAGTTAGATTTACCACTAAAAAGTCACAAGCTGAAAACAGAATCTTACCCACCTTTCTAGTCCAAGTTACACCAGATAGTACGCTTTCAGAACTTTACAGTATTAAAATAATAAATTACCAAACTGTCACTTGGGAAAAATTGAAAAGGAATGAAATATTACAGTGTAAGCGCTGTCAACGTTTCGGTCATACGGCAAGCAACTGCAATTTAGATTACAGATGCGTTAAATGTGCTCAAAACCACGGCCCGGGTATGTGTGCCATAACGCAAAAAGAAAATGACAAAGAAAAATTATTTTGCGCTTTATGTAAAAATAATGGCCATCCAGCCTCTTTTAGAGGATGTCCGAAATTTGCTAGCCTTAAAGAGGCACTAAAAAAGAAAAAAGAAATGGCTACTATAAAAATGAACCAAACCAAACATAACATGTTGAATAACATTGTAACAACTGGTAATTCTTTTGCAAATGTACTAAAAGACGGAAATAAAACTGAACCAACTAAAATTTCAGACTCATTTGAAAAAGCTTTACAAAATATAATAACTAAATTAAACTCACTAGAAAAAACGATTAATGATAGCACAAAAAGAATAGATTTCTTATTTTCAACATTTGATTTATAATAAAATGTCTATAAACAACCCATCTTGTAATAAGGAAAGGCAAAAATCATTAAAAATGATTACAATCAATACCAATTCAATAATTTCAATCGAAAGGCAACATTTTCTGAATTCATTTTTAAAACAAAATAATTCGGACATCGCTTTTATATCAGAAACGAAGCTAAACCCATCAAGAAAAGTTTGTGTTGAAGGCTATAATATAATACGTAGAGATAGACCTAATTCAGAACAAGGGGGAGGGTGCGCAATATTAATAAAAAAGCACTTCAAATATAAAGAAATTAAGAAACGAGCAATCCAAAATTTTGAATGTTTGGAAGTCGCTATCATATGTATTAAAATAAATAGTAATAAAAAATTGTTTCTAATTTCGGTATACGCATCACAACGTTTCTCAGAAAAATTTATAGAAGATTTCGACAAACTTTGGCAAATCCTAGAACTGAATAATTTAAATAATTTTTATGTTATTGCGGGAGACATGAATGCCAAACATATAAATTGGGCTAACAAATCTAACAATAATAGAGGCAGTTCATTAAATGCTTGGCTGCAAAATAAAAGTATGATTTATAGAACGAAATTATACCATAGTCAATATCCGTCACGCCGTATCTCAGAATCATTCTTAGATATATACCTAATAGACTGTAGGTTTTCTGTGAAGAACAGTATATTTCAAGATAAGTTAGAAACGCTACTTTATGATAGCGATCACTGTGCAATAAAAATGGAAATTTTACAACATAACATGTCTGATTTTTGTTTGGAAATTAATGAAGATATTATTTTATACAATTTTAAAAGAGCCAATTGGAATATATTTAAAAAAAAACTCAACCAAAATTATACTGAGATGTTAGACAGGGAAATAAATATTGTAACCAATAGTAAATCTCTGACTGAGAAAGAAATTGATCAGAGTATTGAGAAAATTAACAATATAATAAAAAAATCCATAAAGGAATCATTACCTATAGTTCAAACAAAGTCTTTTCTTAAAAATTACTCAAATAAACAAATAATTAGGCTTGAAAATTTCAAAAGCCAGCTTATAAGCAAACTTAACATACTATATCGTTCAGGTTGTAGAAAGAATGATACAAGAATTATTGCTACAAAAGCCCAAATTCGCGACGTTAAATCTCTTTTAACTCAAAACTTTAAAATCAATATCAATAAATTCTGGGAAAACAGATTAAAAGCCATAAACCCTAAAACTCACAATATGTTCCCAGAGCTTAATAAAATATTTAGGAAAAAAGAATCCCTAAAAATTGATGAGCTCAAACTAGAAGCAACTACGGTAGCAGAAGATTTACTATCTAAATCTGGGGTTAAAACAGACGAACTGGATATTGACGAAAATAATAACTACATTATTCATAAAAATAAGGACATTGCATTGTTGCTAGGAAAAAATTTTCAACAAAAACATAAATTGCAAATTGATAAAAATAGGAGAGAAGTAGACAAGAAAGTTAGGAAAACTATTCGAGTAAATAGGATCAAACTAAAGTCCAAAAAAGGCTTAATAGAATTTAATGATAGTAATACGGCAGATAATGCATCTAATGTAAACTATCAAACATTTTTCATTACAACATCAGAGCTTACCGAATGTATAAAAAAATTAAATAACAAGACCTCGTCGGGTATAGATGGTATTCCGAATGTAGTTCTCAAAAATCTAACAAAAGAAATAATTAGACAATATTGCATAATTTTTAATAACGCCCTAAATATAGGTTATTTCCCAAAGGAATGGAAAAGAGCGAAAATAAACTGTTCGAAAGAATTATTAATAGACCAATAACACGACTAATAGACAATTTAGAACTATTATCGGACAACCAATTTGGATTTCGCAAACAGACTTCCACATCCCATGCTATTAACAAAATAGTGTCCGACTTATGTTGGCACATCAATAAAAACGACAGTGTTGGATGTCTACTAATTGACCTTTCTGATGCCTTTACAACGGTATGGATAGAAGGTCTAATACACAAACTTTTCAAATACAATTTTCCATGGTATCTTATTAGGCTTATAAACAATATGATTACTAAGAGATCATTCAGAGTAGAAGTAAACGGAAAAACTTATGATAAAACGTACAACATACAAAATGGGCTACAACAAGGTACAGTCAACTCACCAATTCTGTTTTTACTTTATATAAACGATCTATTAGTAAAACTTAACAACCAGGATCCCAACAACTATGCTATAGCCTTCGCGGATGATTTGACAATTTATGCGGGTAACAAGACCTTTGACAACATAGAAAACAGTGTAAATAAAATGTTTAGAACAGTGACGAACTATACTAATTCTTGGAAACTGAGAATCAATTGTAGTAAGTCTGAGCTAATACTGTTTAGAGATGTTTTAAGAAACTGCCCTCTTTCTATAAAAAGAAACTGGAGACAGTTCGCGATGAACAAAAACAGTGAGAATGAAATAAAAACCAAACCCGTAGTAAAATTATTAGGAGTGACGTTACAACACAATATGAAATTTATACAACACACTAAAAATCAAATTAGTAAAGCTAATAAGGCTTTCTTTATAGCTAAAAAATTGTTCTATTCAAAAATCATACAGCCTAGGGTCAAAATTATAGCTTACCAAGCGATTATAAGATCTATTCTGAGCTATGGTTGCACGGCATGGTTTAATATAAGTGCATCTCTTATGGAGAAACTTAGACTTTTTGAACGCAAATGCATAAGAATATGTTTAGGTGAGGCTCGAAAACCCGAAACGCAATATCTACACTACATTTCAAATAAAAACATTTACAATAAAGCACAGACTATTAGAATTGACAACTTCATAGTTTCTATTATAAGAAAATTCTGGAACAGAACATATTTTATCTACAACAACAAGACAATTAAAAACTCAGCTTATTGCAATGACCTGTACATCCAACATGCTATGCAAAAAGGATTTATCCCTCCAGAAGGGTTCATTTATTTGGACCAACATAATTTTATACAAAATGCCGAAAAAGTTCCTCTCTTCTACCACTTTGAGAGAAGGGCCACAGACACTAAAATACCATTAAATTGGGGAATATTAAATATGATACCGCAAAAATTTAACATGCCATTGTCGGATAAAGACAGAAATAAAATAGAACGAAATTTTTGGTGGCTTCTATAGTAGTTTAAAAAGAAGCAGCTTGTGGATTAATTAGTTGTAAGGTAGGTTAGGGATTAGTTTTAAGTTTAAGTTTAAGTTTAGAAGTAATGTTTAGGTTAATTTTTATCAATATCAAAAAAAAAATTATAGTTGGTTTTTTAAATTTTCCAATTAGTATAAAATTTAAAAAAATAAAATGTATATAATTATAACTAAAATAATAAAAAATTGTTAAAAGCAAAATAAAAAATTAAAAAAAAAAAACATAATATAGAGTACTCGAATGGGGGGCAATATATTAATAAAAAATTTATTTAATTTGGTGTTATATAGATTAGTTTCCAAACATATAATAATTTTTGTAACGTTTAAGAAAAAAAATAAATAAATCTATATTAAAAAAAAAAAAAAAACGATATTTCTAAATATAAAAACGAAATCCGAAACTCATAGGCAATTTAGATCGCTTGAAAGTGCATTTTGAAAATACCGAATCTTTAAATCGATTTTTCTACTATTTCCCTTTGTTTTTTCACGATTTTAAGGTTATTTTGACATCACTTTTGTTTATTCAGTAAAAACTGAATATTTTCCATTAAAATAGGAATTTTGAACAAAAAATAGAGTTTTTGTGTAGCGGACGATATTTCTAAATATAAAAACGAAATCCGAAACTCATAGGCAATTTAGATCGCTTGAAAGTGCATTTTGAAAATACCGAATCTTTAAATCGATTTTTCTACCATTTCCCTTTGTTTTTTCACGATTTTAAGGTTATTTTGACATCATTTTTGCTTATTCAGTAAAAACTGAATATTTTCCATTAAAATAGGAATTTTGTACAAAAAATAGAGTTTTTGTGTAGCGGACGATATTTCTAAATATAAAAACGAAATCCGAAACTCATAGGCAATTTAGATTGCTTGAAAGTCCATTTTGAAAATACTGAATCTTTAAATCGATTTTTCTACCATTTCCCTTTGTTTTTTCACGATTTTAAGGTTATTTTGACATCATTTTTGCTTATTCAGTAAAAACTGAATATTTTCCATTAAAATAGGAATTTTGAACAAAAAATAGAGTTTTTGTGTAGCGGACGATATTTCTAAATATAAAAACGAAATCCGAAACTCATAGGCAATTTAGATTGCTTGAAAGTCCATTTTGAAAATACTGAATCTTTAAATCGATTTTTCTACCATTTCCCTTTGTTTTTTCACGATTTTAAGGTTATTTTGACATCATTTTTGCTTATTCAGTAAAAACTGAATATTTTCCATTAAAATAGGAATTTTGAACAAAAAATAGAGTTTTTGTGTAGCGGACGATATTTCTAAATATAAAAACGAAATCCGAAACTCATAGGCAATTTAGATCGCTTGAAAGTGCATTTTGAAAATACCGAATCTTTAAATCGATTTTTCTACCATTTCCCTTTGTTTTTTCACGATTTTAAGGTTATTTTGACATCATTTTTGCTTATTCAGTAAAAACTGAATATTTTCCATTAAAATAGGAATTTTGACAAAAAATAGAGTTTTTGTGTAGCGGACGATATTTCTAAATATAAAAACGAAATCCGAAACTCATAGGCAATTTAGATCGCTTGAAAGTGTATTTTGAAAATACCGAATCTTTAAATCGATTTTTCTACCATTTCCCTTTGTTTTTTCACGATTTTAAGGTTATTTTGACATCATTTTTGCTTATTCAGTAAAAACTGAATATTTTCCATTAAAATAGGAATTTTGAACAAAAAATAGAGTTTTTGTGTAGCGGACGATATTTCTAAATATAAAAACGAAATCCGAAACTCATAGGCAATTTAGATCGCTTGAAAGTGCATTTTGAAAATACCGAATCTTTAAATCGATTTTTCTACCATTTCCCTTTGTTTTTTCACGATTTTAAGGTTATTTTGACATCATTTTTGCTTATTCAGTAAAAACTGAATATTTTCCATTAAAATAGGAATTTTGAACAAAAAATAGAGTTTTTGTGTAGCGGACGATATTTCTAAATATAAAAACGAAATCCGAAGCTCATAGGCAATTTAGATCGCTTGAAAGTGCATTTTGAAAATACCGAATCTTTAAATCGATTTTTCTACCATTTCCCTTTGTTTTTTCACGATTTTAAGGTTATTTTGACATCATTTTTGCTTATTCAGTAAAAACTGAATATTTTCCATTAAAATAGGAATTTTGAACAAAAAATAGAGTTTTTGTGTAGCGGACGATATTTCTAAATATAAAAACGAAATCCGAAACTCATAGGCAATTTAGATCGCTTGAAAGTCCATTTTGAAAATACCGAATCTTTAAATCGATTTTTCTACCATTTCCCTTTGTTTTTTCACGATTTTAAGGTTATTTTGACATCATTTTTGTTTATTCAGTAAAAACAGAATATTTTCCATTAAAATAGGAATTTTGAACAAAAAATAGAGTTTTTGTGTAGCGGACGATATTTCTAAATATAAAAACGAAATCCGAAACACATAGGCAATTTAGATCGCTTGAAAGTGCATTTTAAAAATACCGAATCTTTAAATCGATTTTTCTACCATTTCCCTTTGTTTTTTCACGATTTTAAGGTTATTTTGACAACATTTTTGCTTATTCAGTAAAAACTGAATATTTTCCATCAAAATAAGAATTTTGACCAAAAAATAGAGTTTTTGTGTAGCGGACGATATATCTAAATATAAAAACGAAATCCGAAACTCATAGGTAATTTAGATCGCTTGAAAGTGCATTTTAAAAATACCGAATCTTTAAATCGATTTTTCTACCATTTCCCTTTGTTTTTTCACGATTTTAAAGTTATTTTGACATCATTTTTGTTTATTCAGTAAAAACTGAATATTTTCCATTAAAATAGGAATTTTGAACAAAAAATAGAGTTTTTGTGTAGCGGACGATATTTCTAAATATAAAAACGAAATCCGAAACTCATAGGCAATTTAGATCGCTTGAAAGTGCATTTTAAAAATACCGAATCTTTAAATCGATTTTTCTACCATTTCCCTTTGTTTTTTCACGATTTTAAGGTTATTTTGACATCATTTTTGCTTATTCAGTAAAAACTGAATATTTTCCATTAAAATAGGAATTTTGAACAAAAAATAGAGTTTTTGTGTAGCGGACGATATTTCTAAATATAAAAACGAAATCCGAAACTCATAGGCAATTTAGATCGCTTGAAAGTGCATTTTGAAAATACCGAATCTTTAAATCGATTTTTCTACCATTTCCCTTTGTTTTTTCACGATTTTAAGGTTATTTTGACATCATTTTTGCTTATTCAGTAAAAACTGAATATTTTCCATTAAAATAGGAATTTTGAACAAAAAATAGAGTTTTTGTGTAGCGGACGATATTTCTAAATATAAAAACGAAATCCGAAACTCATAGGCAATTTAGATCGCTTGAAAGTGCATTTTAAAAATACCGAATCTTTAAATCGATTTTTCTACGATTTCCCTTTGTTTTTTCACGATTTTAAGGTTATTTTGACATCATTTTTGTTTATTCAGTAAAAACTGAATATTTTCCATCAAAATAAGAATTTTGACCAAAAAATGAAGTTTTTGTATAGTGGACGATATTTCTAAATATAAAAACGAAATCAGAAACTCATAGGCAATTTAGATCGCTTGAAAGTGTATTTTGAAAATACCGAATCTTTAAATCGATTTTTCTACCATTTCCCTTTGTTTTTTCACGATTTTAAGGTTATTTTGACATCACTTTTGTTTATTCAGTAAAAACTGAATATTTTCCATTAAAATAGGAATTTTGAACAAAAAATAGAGTTTTTGTGTAGCGGACGATATTTCTAAATATAAAAACGAAATCCGAAACTCATAGGCAATTTAGATCGCTTGAAAGTGCATTTTGAAAATACCGAATCTTTAAATCGATTTTTCTACCATTTCCCTTTGTTTTTTCACGATTTTAAGGTTATTTTGACATCATTTTTGCTTATTCAGTAAAAACTGAATATTTTCCATTAAAATAGGAATTTTGAACAAAAAATAGAGTTTTTGTGTAGCGGACGATATTTCTAAATATAAAAACGAAATCCGAAACTCATAGGCAATTTAGATCGCTTGAAAGTCCATTTTGAAAATACCGAATCTTTAAATCGATTTTTCTACCATTTCCCTTTGTTTTTTCACGATTTTAAGGTTATTTTGACATCATTTTTGTTAATTCAGTAAAAACAGAATATTTTCCATTAAAATAGGAATTTTGAACAAAAAATAGAGTTTTTGTGTAGCGGACGATATTTCTAAATATAAAAACGAAATCCGAAACACATAGGCAATTTAGATCGCTTGAAAGTGCATTTTAAAAATACCGAATCTTTAAATCGATTTTTCTACCATTTCCCTTTGTTTTTTCACGATTTTAAGGTTATTTTGACAACATTTTTGCTTATTCAGTAAAAACTGAATATTTTCCATCAAAATAAGAATTTTGACCAAAAAATAGAGTTTTTGTGTAGCGGACGATATATCTAAATATAAAAACGAAATCCGAAACTCATAGGTAATTTAGATCGCTTGAAAGTGCATTTCAAAAATACCGAATCTTTAAATAGATTTTTCTACCATTTCCCTTTGTTTTTTCACGATTTTAAGGTTATTTTGACATCATTTTTGTTTATTCAGTAAAAACTGAATATTTTCCATTAAAATAGGAATTTTGAACAAAAAATAGAGTTTTTGTGTAGCGGACGATATTTCTAAATATAAAAACGAAATCCGAAACTCATAGGCAATTTAGATCGCTTGAAAGTGCATTTTAAAAATACCGAATCTTTAAATCGATTTTTCTACCATTTCCCTTTGTTTTTTCACGATTTTAAGGTTATTTTGACAACATTTATGCTTATTCAGTAAAAACTGAATATTTTCCATCAAAATAAGAATTTTGACCAAAAAATAGAGTTTTTGTGTAGCGGACGATATATCTAAATATAAACACGAAATCCGAAACTCATAGGCAATTTAGATCGCTTGAAAGTGCATTTTGAAAATACCGAATCTTTAAATCGATTTTTCTACCATTTCCCTTTGTTTTTTCACGATTTTAAGGTTATTTTGACATCATTTTTGCTTATTCAGTAAAAACTGAATATTTTCCATCAAAATAGAAATTTTGACCAAAAAATGAAGTTTTTGTATAGTGGACGATATTTCTAAATATAAAAACGAAATCCGAAACTCATAGGCAATTTAGATCGCTTGAAAGTGCATTTTGAAAATACCGAATCTTTAAATCGATTTTTCTACTATTTCCCTTTGTTTTTTCACGATTTTAAGGTTATTTTGACATCATTTTTGCTTATTCAGTAAAAACTGAATATTTTCCATTAAAATAGGAATTTTGAACAAAAAATAGAGTTTTTGTGTAGCGGACGATATTTCTAAATATAAAAACGAAATCCGAAACTCATAGGCAATTTAGATCGCTTGAAAGTCCATTTTGAAAATACCGAATCTTTAAATCGATTTTTCTACCATTTCCCTTTGTTTTTTCACGATTTTAAGGTTATTTTGACATCATTTTTGTTTATTCAGTAAAAACAGAATATTTTCCATTAAAATAGGAATTTTGAACAAAAAATAGAGTTTTTGTGTAGCGGACGATATTTCTAAATATAAAAACGAAATCCGAAACACATAGGCAATTTAGATCGCTTGAAAGTGCATTTTAAAAATACCGAATCTTTAAATCGATTTTTCTACCATTTCCCTTTGTTTTTTCACGATTTTAAGGTTATTTTGACAACATTTTTGCTTATTCAGTAAAAACTGAATATTTTCCATCAAAATAAGAATTTTGACCAAAAAATAGAGTTTTTTTGTAGCGGACGATATATCTAAATATAAAAACGAAATCTGAAACTCATAGGTAATTTAGATCGCTTGAAAGTGCATTTTAAAAATACCGAATCTTTAAATCGATTTTTCTACCATTTCCCTTTGTTTTTTCACGATTTTAAGGTTATTTTGACATCATTTTTGTTTATTCAGTAAAAACTGAATATTTTGCATTAAAATAGGAATTTTGAACAAAAAATAGAGTTTTTGTGTAGCGGACGATATTTCTAAATATAAACACGAAATCCGAAACTCATAGGCAATTTAGATCGCTTGAAAGTGCATTTTGAAAATACCGAATCTTTAAATCGATTTTTCTACCATTTCCCTTTGTTTTTTCACGATTTTAAGGTTATTTTGACATCATTTTTGTTTATTCAGTAAAAACTGAATACTTTTCCATTAAAATAAGAATTTCGAACAAAAAATAGAGTTTTTGTGTAGCGGACGACATTTCTAAATATAAAAACGAAATCCGAAAATCATAGGCAATTTAGATCGCTTGAAAGTCCATTTTGAAAATACCGAATCTTTAAATCGATTTTTCTAGCATTTCCCTTTGTTTTTTCACGATTTTAAGGTTATTTTGACATCATTTTTGTTTATTCAGTAAAAACAGAATATTTTCCATTAAAATAGGAATTTTGAACAATAAATAGAGTTTTTGTGTAGCGGACGATATTTCTAAATATAAAAACGAAATCCGAAACTCATAGGCAATTTAGATCGGTTGAAAGTGGATTTTAAAAATACCGAATCTTTAAATCGATTTTTCTACCATTTCCCTTTGTTTTTTCACGATTTTAAGGTTATTTTGACATCATTTTTGTTTATTCAGTAAAAACTGAATATTTTCCATTAAAATAGGAATTTTGAACAAAAAATAGAGTTTTTGTGTAGCGGACGATATTTCTAAATATAAAAACGAAATCCGAAACTCATAGGCAATTTAGATCGCTTGAAAGTGCATTTTGAAAATACCGAATCTTTAAATCGATTTTTCTACCATTTCCCTTTGTTTTTTCACGATTTTAAGGTTATTTTGACATCATTTTTGCTTCTTTAGTAAAAAGTAAATATTTTCCATCAAAATAGGAATTTTGACCAAAAAATGAAGTTTTTGTATAGTGGACCATATTTCTAAATATAAAAACGAAATCCGAAACTCATAGCTAGCTCATTTAGCTTGAAAATGCATTTGGAATATACCGAATCTTTAATACGATTTTCTACTATTTCCCGTTTTTTATTCAAGCTTAAGATTTTAAGCTTATTTTGACATCATTTTTGCTTATTCAGTAAAAAGTGAATATTTTCCATCAAAATAGGAATTTAGACCAAAAAATAGAGTTTTTGTGTAGCGGACGATATTTCTAAATATAAAAACGAAATCCGAAACTCATAGGCAATTTAGATCGCTTGAAAGTCCATTTTGAAAATACCGAATCTTTAAATCGATTTTTCTACCATTTCCCTTTGTTTTTTCACGATTTTAAGGTTATTTTGACATCATTTTTGCTTATTCAGTAAAAACTGAATATTTTCCATCAAAATAGGAATTTTGACCAAAAAATGAAGTTTTTTGTATAGCGGACGATATTTCTAAATATAAAAACGAAATCCGAAACTCATAGGTAATTTAGATCGTTTGAAAATGTATTTTGAAAATACCGAATCTTTAAATCGATTTTTCTACCATTTCCCGTTGTTTGTTCACAATTTTAAGCTTATTTTTATATCATTTTTGCTTCTTTAGTAAAAAGTAAATATTTTCCATCAAAATAGGAATTTTGACCAAAAAATGAAGTTTTTGTATAGTGGACGATATTTCTAAATATAAAAACGAAATCCGAAAATCATAGGCAATTTAGATCGCTTGAAAGTGCATTTTGAAAATACCGAATCTTTAAATCGATTTTTCTACCATTTCCCTTTGTTTTTTCATTTTAAGGTTATTTTGACATCATTTTTGCTTATTCAGTAAAAACTGAATATTTTCCATCAAAATAGGAATTTTAACCAAAAAATGAAGTTTTTGTATAGCGGACGATATTTCTAAATATAAAAACGAAATCCGAAACTCATAGGTAATTTAGATCGTTTGAAAATGTATTTTGAAAATACCGAATCTTCAAATCGATTTTTCTACCATTTCCCGTTGTTTGTTCACAATTTGAAGCTTATTTTGACATTATTTTTGCTTCTTCAGTAAAAACTAAATTTCTTCCTTCAAAATAAGAATTCTGACCAAAAAAGGAGTTTTTTCATTGGGTTCGATGTTTCTAAATATAAAAACGAAATCAGAAACTCATAGTTAATTTATATCGCTTGAAAATGCATTTTGAAATTACCGAATTTTTAAATTGATTTTTCTACCCTTTCCCTTTGTTTTTTCACTATTTTAAGCTTATTTCGATATCAATTTTGCTTCTTCAGTAAAAACTGAATATTTTCCATCAAAATAGGAATTTTGACCAAAAAATTGAGCGGAAGATATTTCTAAAATAAAAACGAAATCCGAAACTCATAGCTAATTAATATCACCTGCAAATGCATTTTGAAAATACTGAATCTTTAAATTGATTTTTCTACAATTTCCCGTTGTTTTTTCACAATTTTAAGCTTATTTTGACATCATTTTTGCTTCTTTAGTAAAAAGTTAATACTTTCCATCAAAATATGAATTTTGACCAAAAAATGAAGTTTTTGTATAGTGGACGATATTTCTAAATATAAAAACGAAATCCGAAACTCATAGCTAGCTCATTTAGCTTGAAAATGCATTTGGAAAATACCGAATCTTTAATATGATTTTCTACCATTTCCCGTTGTTTATTCAAGCTTAAGATTTTAAGCTTATTTTGACATCATTTTTGCTTCTTCAGTAAAAAGTGAATATTTTCCATCAAAATAGGAATTTTGAACAAAAAATGGAGTTTCTATGTAGTGGACGATATTTCTAAATATATAAACGAAATCCGAAACTCATAGGTAATTTACATCGCTTTATAATGCATTTTGAAAATACCGAATTTTTAAATCGATTTTTCAACCATTTCCCTTTGTGTTTTCACGATTTTAAGCTTATTTTGACATCATTTTTGCTTCTTTAGTAAAAAGTAAATATTTTCCATCAAAATAGGAATTTTGACCAAAAAATGAAGTTTTTGTATAGTGGACAATATTTCTAAATATAACAACGAAATCCGAAACTAATAGCTAGTTCATTTAGCTTGAAAATGCATTTGGAAAATACCGAATCTTTAATACGATTTTCTACCATTACCCGTTGTTTATTCAAACTTAAGATTTTAAGCTTATTTCGATATCAATTTTGCTTCTTCAGTAAAAACTGAATATTTTCCATCAAAATTGGAAATTTGAACAAAAAATTGAGTTTTTGTGTAGCGGACGATATTTCCAAATATAAAAATGAATTCCGAAACTCATACGAAATTTGATGAAAATCGCTTGATAATGCATTTTGAGAATACCGAATCTTTAAAACGATTTTTCTACCATTCCCCGGTGTTTTTTCACGTTTTTAATCTTAATTTTGACATTATTTTTGCTTCTTCAGTAAAAACTGAATTTCTTCCTTCAAAATAAGAATTTTGACCAAAAAAAGGAGTTTTTGCATAGGGGGCGATGTTTCTAAATATAAAAACGAAATCCGAAACTCATAGTTAATTTATATCGCTTGAAAATGCATTTTGAAATTACCGAATTTTTAAATCTATTTTTCTACCCTTTCCCTTTGTTTTTTCACTATTTTAAGCTTATTTCGATATCAATTTTGCTTCTTCAGTAAAAACTGAATATTTTCCATCAAAATTGGAAATTTGAACAAAAAATTGAGTTTTTGTGTAGCGGACGATATTTCCAAATATAAAAATGAATTCCGAAACTCATACGAAATTTGATGAAAATCGCTTGATAATGCATTTTGAGAATACCGAATCTTTAAAACGATTTTTCTACCATTCCCCGGTGTTTTTTCACGTTTTTAAGCTTAATTTTGACATTATTTTTGCTTCTTCAGTAAAAACTGAATTTCTTCCTTCAAAATAAGAATTTTGACCAAAAAAAGGAGTTTTTGTGTAGCGGACGATATTTCTAAATATAAAAACGAAATCCGAAACTCATAGGTAATTTATATCGCTTGATAATGCATTTTGAAAATGCCGAATTTTTTAAATCGATTTTTCTACCTTTTCCCTTTGTGTTTTCACGATTTTAAGCTTATTTCACGATTTTAAGCTTATCAGTTTTGCTTCTTCAGTAAAAACTGAATATTTTCCATCAAAATAGGAGTTTTGACCAAAAAATAGAGTTTTTGTGTAGCGGACGATATTTCTAAATATAAAAACGAAATCCGAAACTCATAGGTAATTTATATCGCCTGAAAATGCATTTTTAAAATACCGAATTTTTAAATTGATTTTTCTGCCCTTTACCTTTGTTTTTTCACGATTTTAAGCTTATTTTGACATCAGTTTTGCGTCTTCAGTAAAAACTGAATATTTTCCATCAAAATAGGAATTTTGAACAAAAAATAGAGTTTTTGTGTAGCGGACGATATTTCTAAATATAAAAACGAAATCCGAAACTCATAGGTAATTTATATCGCCTGAAAATGCATTTTTAAAATACCGAATTTTTAAATTGATTTTTCTGCCCTTTCCCTTTGTGTTTTCACGATTTCAAGCTTATTTTGACATCATTTTTGTTTCTTCAGTAAAAACTGAATATTTTCCGTCAAAATATGAACTTAGACCAAAAAATATAGTTTTTGTATAGAGGACGATATTTCTAAATATAAAAACTAAATCCGAAACTCATAATTTATATCGCTTGATAATGCATTTTGGAAATACCGAATCTTTAAATCGAATTTTCTACCATTCCCCGGTGTTTTTTCACATTTTTAAGCTTATTTTGACATTAATTTTTCTTCTTCAGTAAAATCTGAATATTTTTCATCAAAATAGGAATTTTGACCAAAAAATGAAGTTTTTGTATAGCCGACGATATTTCTAAATATATAAACGAAATCCGAAATTCATATGTAATTTATATCGCTTGATAATGCATTTTCAAAATACCGAATTTTTAAATCGATTTTTCAACCATTTCCCTTTGTGTTTTCACGATAATAAGCTTATTTTGACATCATTTTTGGTTCTTCAGTAAAATCTGAATATTTTTGATTAAAATATGAATTTTGACCAAAAAATGGAGTTTTTGTATAGCGGACGATATTTCTAAATATATAAACGAAATCCGAAACTCATAGGGAATTTATATTGCTTTATAATGCATTTTGAAAATACCGAATTTTTAAATCGATTTGTCAAGCATTTCCCTTTGTGTTTTCACGATTTTAAGCTTATTTTGACATCATTTTTGCTTATTCAGTAAAAACTAAATATTTTCCATCAAAATAGGAATATAGACCAAAAAATGGAGTTTTTGTATAGCGGACGATATTTCTAAATATAAAAATGAAATCCGAAACTCATAGCTATTTTATATCGCTTGAGAATGCATTTTGAAATTACCGAAATTTTAAATCAATTTTTCTTCCATTTCCCTTTGTTTTATCACGATTTTAAGCTTATTTTGACTACATTTTTGCTTCTTCAGTAAAAACTGAATATTTTCCATCAAAATAGGAACTCAAACCAAAAAATGTAGATTTTGTATAGAGGACGATATTTCTAAATATAAAAACTAAATCCGAAACTCATAATTTATATCGCTTGATAATGCATTTTGGAAATACCGAATCTTTAAATCGAATTTTCTACCATTCCCCGGTGTTTTTTCACATTTTTAAGCTTATTTTGACATTAAATTTGCTTCTTCAGTAAAATCTGAATATTTTTTATCAAAATAGGAATTTTGACCAAAAAATGAAGTTTTTGTATAACCGACGATATTTCTAAATATATAAACGAAATCCGAAACTCATAGGTAATTTATATCGCTAGATAATGCATTTTGAAAATACTGAATCTTTAAATCGATTTTTCTACCATTTCCCTTTGCTTTTTCACGATTTTAAGCTTATTTTGACATCATTTTTGCTTCTTCAGTAAAACTCGAATATTTTCCAACAATATAGGAATTTTGACTAAAAATTGGAATTTTTGTATAGCGGACGATATTTCTAAATAAAAACGAAATCCGAAACTCATAGCTAATTTATATCGCCTGCAAATACATTTTGAAATTACCGAATTTTTAAATCAATTTTTCTGACATTTCCCTTTGCTTTTTCACGATTTTAAGCTTATTTTGACATCATTTTTGCATCTTCAGTAAAAACTGAATATTTTCCATCAAAATAGGAATTTTTAACAAAAACTAGATTTTCTGTGTAGAGGACGATTTTTCTAAATATAAAAACGAAATCCGAAACTCATAGGTAATTTATATCGCTTGATAATGCATTTTGAAAATACCGAATCTTTAAATCGATTTTTCTACCATTTCCCTTTGCTTTTTCACGATTTTAAGCTTATTTTGACATCATTTTTGCTTCTTCAGTAAAAGTTTTTTTATGGTATAATACACACATATTATTTGATCTTTCCACCTATAATAATTTAGTTCAATCAATCTTGATGTGCACATGTGTTTTGTATTAGGATTTGGCAAAACACAAAATATATAGGTACAATATTTTTATGTTGCTAAATTATTTTGTTTTAAAACATTTGTTTAGGATTTAAATCAGAATATTGGTTGTCAACATTCTTTATTGCATCTGGAATATGAATGGCGTTAAAAATTAAGGTTTTATGTGTTTTATTTAGGAACATTTATTATGTATATTGTGTATATAGATATACATATAAAATTTTATTCAAAATAATTCCAATTGCCAAATTCAAATTATATACATACATATAATATTATTTTTGTAAATAGTAAAGAATATAAAAAGTAAAGATCATTACAAAATTATGCTTTTGCGCATTACGAATTATGATTTACAAACAAAATTTTGTCAACACAAACAATTAAAACTACGTATGTAAATATGTATATGTACGTATGTACATAATTATTATGTTAAACTAATTTCCTAAATTATTTTGTTCCGCTCCACTTGTTTATAATTTAAATGAAGATTTTTGTCAACAATTTTTACTGCATGATCTTATTAAGCGATTAGCTAGGTACTAGGTAGGTGTTCAAGGTTAGATGTTTGTTTGGGTATACGATATACTACAATACTATCTATAATTATAATTTAGTAGTTTTCAGCCACACACTACGTATTATTAATTCCGCTTCCAGCTTTGAACATCAGTAACTACATATTTTTTACGATTTTTCTACTATAAAAGCTATACATAACATATTAATAATAAAACAAACAACACATTTCATATTTACATTACAGTAGCATGGTACCTACGATAGTCGGTAGTAGTAACAAATCGTACACAACAGAATAACAAAAAAAAAAACACAAAATTATAGAGAAATTCTCACTTACTCTCTTTAAAATTGAGTATTTTTTTTTTCCTCTCGAGCCGACTCGATCTCAACCAACGGCTCAACTATTCTTTGGCTATATGTATGTAATGTAGTATGTAGTATGTACTTTAACTTATGCATGTATAAAGAAAAAAAATTAAAAATTGATAAAAATCATCATTTATCACAATATGTATTGCAATTTTAAATAATGATAAATGATATTAATAATCAATATGTATCTAAGTATGTACTTATACCAGCGGGCAGAGTCTATTTAAAATTCAAATATATAATTGTTTTGGTTTTGTACTTTTCTATTAAATTGTTGCATTTATGTATGAATGTTTGTATATTATTTGAAGCGATTAGAAAACTTTTCTAATTGTATTCTTTTTTGAATTCAATTTATTCGCATATAAGTACTAAAATTTTAGTATGTAATGCTGTATACAAATTTTAGTACTTAGTCTTACACCCAAAATTAAATTTGAATAATTTTTTATTTTTAAATATTTTGTATGTCAATATTATGCAGGGTTACCATTTGTAGAATTGTGGTAATATTTGTACGGTTTTCTCGTCCTCTGTAGCATGTGCAATCTTAATCAAGGATTGTACGGCAAATGCACAACTTTGTTTATGCATTTTACCAATGTTTTACGGATACCTATTCTGTTTTCCCCACGTACCTTTAAAACATTTATTTCGAACTCGATAAATAAATAGATATAATAGTCCTCACTCACAATACCAAATAATCTAAATATACGTACACCAAGTACAGGCTCTTTACACAATTTAATTCTGTTTTGGCGTTATTTTAAAAATAATTTCAGTTAGTGTTTTGACGAATTTGGTTTTGTTTTCTGATTTTTTACGGATTGTACTTTTTCCATAAATTCTATTTTTCTAAACTGCAACTGTGTATTATATGAATTGGGATTCAACATAGACTACACATTAACAGGGGCGCCTAGTATTATAGAAATATACAGCAAAATACATTTATGTATATTATTTTCATACGTGTTAGAAATGTTACTTCAACTAAAATTGAATTGTAATATAATATAATCACAGTATTTTGGTACATATTTTACCCTTCGAGGTACTTTCATTATTTATGAATTACTGGAATAAAAAATTTTTACTCTTGCTGTAATGGAATGGAATACTCTTGCATGGAATGGAATGGAAAAATATCCCATATTTTTTAAATTTAAATTATGTGTTTCATTTAAAGCTAAAAAATATAAAATAAAATAATATGTAAAAAAAATATTTTTTAAAATACATATGCTTTTATCAAAACCGAATTCGCCCCCTAAAAAGTAGAAAATAAAATTGATTGCAAAACTTTAACTTTTTGGACTGTTATAATATAAAAGTGAATTGCTAGTGCAAGCATTTTGGACTGTTATAATATAAAATTAAATTACTGGAATAGAAACACGACCCTCAAATTTCTTAGATTTTTATTTAACCTTATTCCAGCAATTTACTTTTATATTACAACAGTCCAAAATGCTTGCACTAGCAATTAAATTTTATATTGTCCAAAAAGCTAAAGTTTTGCAATCAATTTTACTTTTCACTTTTTAGGGGGCGAATTCGGTTTTGATAAAAGCATATGTATTTATTTTAAAAAATATTTTTTACATATTATTTTATTTATTTATAAAAAAAAAAATTCAAAAACAATCGAAGCAACCGTTGAAAATTTTTATTCAAATTTATTTTATAAATTTTAAAATTTTTTTTATTTCAATTTGCTAAACAATCAAACATAAGCCAAAGTATATAAATATGTACATAGTATATACATTTAGCTATATATATTTTTTTCAAAGTGGAATTTTTATTATAGAATAAAATAATAATAAGTTTACACTTAATAGGTTACTTATTTGTTAATGCAATGAAACATATACTTAATTTGAGATATATAACATACAATTAATAGAGAAATCATATCAAAAATATATGTATGTATTTGTATTCAAAATTTAGCGAATGTCATAATACGTACTGTGTGGAAGAACAAAATCGGGATAAATTCGAGGTTTTGTTTTTTACATAATATAGTAATCAATCATATTTAGAAATTTTATCTATTACGTATAGTGCATACATTATAACTATATTATATAATATTTTAATTTTCTATGATAGAGCAGATTCAACACA
Source organism: Poecilobothrus nobilitatus (assembly GCA_947095535.1). Lineage (NCBI taxonomy): Eukaryota > Metazoa > Arthropoda > Insecta > Diptera > Dolichopodidae > Poecilobothrus > Poecilobothrus nobilitatus. Next base: position 250,167,902 of record OX352774.1, on the reverse strand, counting down.
ACACTTTAAAGTAAATGGGTTTAATCGAGGTAGAAAATTTTCATATAAAATCAAGACGAAAAATTTCATACAAATTTATGAGAAAACGAGGAAAGGAAGTGCTCATATATATTTCGCAATAAAATACCTTAGTCATGGGACAAAGAGTCATAAAAAATATGATAACCAGTTGGAATTGTGGTTTTTAGTGATTGTAGATGATCATATTTGTGACATTTAATTTTGAGTTAGTTTTTATACATTACTGGAATGTTGTCAAGGCTAAGAGAAGAAATTTTTGGATTTATTCTCTAAGGAAGCTTAATCCAAATTCCAATTATGTTCAAATTTGGTTTTATACATAATTTTCTTTTCAGGAAGATATCTTAAAGCCCGGCACGAACGTTTATTATTTGATTTTTCAATTTTCGCTCAATAGTTGACTGCAGGGAGTGAACCTTCGTTTGTGTGTGGCCTTTCTCTAAAATTTGAGTAATTATAACTATCTTGTGTAGAACCATTTAGAAATGTATTCGAAAGAGTAGTGTTTCTATTCTGATATGTACATCCATCGCTATAAAAAATAATTTCTCTCTTTTCCGAATTTAAATATGGTACTACTTTTTTCCTAATAAAATAACAATTTATTGAAGTAAATTCATTCGCTGTTAAAGCTCCTTCTGTATCGTTCCACAAGAAACAATAATCATTGTTGCTTTGCAAATTATAAAAAGTAAAATTATGTACCATTAACTTTGTTTTATAGTATAAAGACGATACATTTGATTTTGGGCAAAGCAAAACAGATTGCATGTCCATCGTAAACAAAAACTTGATATCACTATCCTTATTATTTTGTTTTTCCTTTCTTACATTATCTTTTCTTTTTTGATGTTCCAAATATTTATTTTTCCGCTATATTCTTTGTCTTAAAAGCAGTACATAAATCGTACTCGTCTTTTTTTGGTCGAAAAAGACTCAAATTCATTTCATCAAAGATTTTGGAAAAGGTTGTCTTAATAAATCTTCGACATATTTATTTATACACCACTTATTTTATAGAAAGATTCCCTTTAAAACTAAAATTTATAGAAGAAAATTTTATGATATATCATACTTTTACTAAACATTTTTTAATCAAGACAAAAGTAATATAAATTTTTGCATTTTTGATTGTGTGCCTTTACAACTCCTTGGTTAAACTTACTGCCTTATTTTTTTTTTGACTTACTTACTTCCTATATATATATTTGATAGAAAAAAAATGATGTAAAACATAAAATTTATATTTTAACTATTTAATATTAAATAATCCACCATCATATAACAATCTATATGGTTTTACAAAACTTTAAATACTTGAATTTAAAATCGCAAACAAAATAAGAAATAAACTTTTTAAATAATTGTTAGGTATTGAAATATGTATATGTAGTTAGCTTTTTTTCTATGTACGTACATATTTATATATACATAAAAAATGTTCTTTGTTATATTACATTTTTCCGCATATTTCCAAAAAAAATTTGAAAAAATGTGCTTATTAGTTTCACTCTGTCCGTCCGTCCATCCGTCTATCCGTCTTTTTACAGAATTTCTACACTGTTAAAGATAGAGAAAAACATTTTTAACCATGGGTAGGTCTCATAAAAAAATTAATTTTGTGGGACAACTTTTTCAGAGAATTACATTTCTATCAGAGAACTACAGCCCCTCAAGCTTTGAAAAAGCCCTATTTGTAAACGCGTATATTTCAGCTTCCGTTTAATATTTTTCAATCTGAAAACATCATCCGACAGGAATTTTTTTAAATTTAGTATTTAAATTTTACGTTATGTGAAAACCAAATTTTGCATGATTTTTCTACCTTCATAACTCCGAAATTTTGAGACAAAAAAGAACTTTTAGAATTAGTATAAGTTTGCTCAGAAAATTTTTTTGTACCACCCCCTGTTTATGAGCTATTAAAAATCAAATATTGAAAATTTCCTATTTTTGAACACCTGTAACTTAGGCACCTGTACACATTTTTCTTCGCCAAGATAAAAAACATAAAGCTCCAGTAATATATTTTTATGTGGGTTAATGGTTTTTTTTTAATTATATAGGGTTTCAAAGTTACAGTCCCCCAAAATTGCAAAAAAGAACTATTTTCACATGTATATATCTAAGGCTCGGCGTAATAGTTTTACAATATAAAAACACTAGAAGACCGGAAATTTTTTTACCTCTATAAAAAAATATCAAAATTATGCAATATTATGTAATTTACTATTTAAATTTACCGTTATATGAAAACCAAATTTTACATGATATTTTTTTTTTTCATAACTTCAGCACGCTTCGAGGAACCTGAAATTTTGAGACAAGAAATAACTTTTATAATTTGTATAAGTTTCATTAGAAAATTTTTTTGTACCAGCCTCTGTTAAAGAGCTATTAGGCCTCAAAAATTGAAAATTTGCCATTTTTATACACCTGTAACTTAAGCACTTGTACAAATTATTATTCGGTAAGACGCAAAAATTAAATCTCCAATAATATATTTTTACGTGTGTTAACAGTTTTTCTTAGTTATATAGAGTTCCGCACTTACAGCCCCTCAAAATTCCAGAAAAGTCCTATTTTCACGTTTTTTTTCTTATTACATGAAATTTTCAAATTTTTGTGCAAGTCACAATTCTAAACAGTTTGTATATTGTCTTTTGAAAATGTGCGCTTTTAAAAACCATTGTTTTACATTCTACCTTGTTTATTTATATTTTAGAAAATACCTACATATTCACTTGTATTGTATACATATATTATTATTTTATTTTATATATAAAAAGTTACACATTGTCATATTATATTTCAAGTAACAGTTATATAAAAAAAAAAAAAAAGAACACTCTTAAAAACAACAAACAAAAAAAAAAAACAGAAACCAAATCTAAACCATTGTTTAGTCATTTAACTGAATCTTTTTCTCGTTTTTAAGGATAAAGGACCACAATTTTTTTCTTTTTGTAAAAGACCTTGTATACATAAGTATAACATACATTTATATACATAAATATATTCATATAAATATATATTGTTAACCCAAAAGTACCGTTTTGCTTCTCACTTAGTGTCATCAAAAACACAATCTTAAGGATCTTTTAACAGCATACAAAAAACCAAAAAAAAAAAAAAAAAATTGAATATAAGTATAAAGTCTACTGCAATAAGACATATATGTAATGAATATTTAAGACTCCCATAAGAATAAGTTATAAAGTAAATGAAAATGTTAACAAACCTATTAATTTAGTAATTTTTCCAATGTATTTTTCATACATTTAAAAAGAAAAACAAAAACAAAAAAAAAATAAATAAATAAATTCAAAAAAAAAAAAAAATCTACAAAAATTCAATTTAATTCATTGTAAACATTTTTGAAGAATTTCTTACTTATAAACAATAAAACAATATGAACAATTTCATTTTTATTTTAAGTTAAAGAATTTCTATTTGTTTTCTTTTTGTGCATAGAAGAAAAAACTAAAGAAAAAAAGATACACATATACTTTTTTATTTATATGCAATTATTTTTCTTCAATTTTCAGGACATTCTTATTTCTTATTTGATCATTTATTTATTTATTTATTTATCTTTTTGACTTATTTTACAATCAGGTGTACTTAAAGAAATTGGAAAAAAAACTACATACAATATTTGTAAAATACGGAAATTTAAAATATATATATGAAATAGTTTCAAATTACATACTGAAATCATTATTATTATAATAATCCGCATTATTTATGTCCAGATAGGGGCTTCGGTAGCCTAGTGAGTAGGCGTGTGGCAAATTAACCGAAGGAGTGTGGGTTCGATCCCTACACAGGTCGTAAGTGTTTTTTCTTTATATACCCCCCTTACGACCAAATATAAAGTAAATATATAGTATATAATATAAACAAAATAAATAATATTAGTATATAATTTAATAATAGTATAAAAACCTACAATGGCCTTAGTAGCCGATGGTTCAATAATATTGCATTACATTTATGTATGTAATATTAATATAAATAAATAAATAAATAAATAAATTATGTCCAGATAAAATAAAAACAAAATTGTTATGATATTGCTGGTATTTGGAGATATCCTTAATCTAAAAATTTTCACCAATAATATTCAGTAATGATTTAATAATCCTATTCTAATTTTCTAGTTTCAAAATTTTTTTTAAATTCCAAAATATTAGTATGAACTTAAGAAAATATTTTTAACAATAATACAATTGAATTTAAATGAAATTTAACTGAAAAGCGAGAGAATAAAAAAAAAAAAATAACTTAAAACTAATAAATCTTTCATATCTATAAAATTTTCAGTTTAAAAGTTTTTAAAAACCTATTCAACTTATATCTATAAATATGAATTAATTAATTCTAATTTAATATGTATACTTTTTAATTTCTGTATATGCCATACGCTTAACAACAAAACCACCAAGGCTCATTCACACTTTTTTTTTTTACTTCACTTTTATTTCTTTTAATATTGATCATACATTTTCTCTTAGCCTATAGTAAAATGTTAGCAAAAACCAAGGTTTATTTCTGAATTTTTTAATTAACATTTAAAATTATATATACATTTTTTATTGTTAATCTTAGGCATAATTATTTATTTTGTTTTTTTTAAATATTTGTGTATCTAGCTAAATAATTAATTTCTTCTTTTTTTTTTCTTTTCCATTGAAAAATCTAAAAACAAAAAAAAAAACAATACATTATTTCTTCTCATTTTTTTTTTTTTTTTAATAAATAATTCCTAATCCTATAAATAACTTATTCTAATCCTATAACAAACTTAACCTACCTTACGATTAGCAATTATGATGCATCTAACCACCAACAACTATTTCTAATTTGGGTATCCTTAGTAGATATACTTATATAGTATTTAAGATTATTTCCGTTGATGTTAGCCGGATTATAGTTTACTTTTTTACATGTAGTCCATCTACGATAATGATATAGTAGAGGAACATGATTCTTGGTTTTGTATAAAACCGTTTTTGTCAAGAAAGATAAAATGCTCAGGGGGGTAATAAATCCCGTAAGAAAAGTTTTTCTAATTTACCTACTCCTAATTGTGGTAGAATAATATGTGATATTATATGTGATGTGATTATCTGGAGTATTTAATGCCCTTTCATAATGATTTCGAATTAGTTTTATCATAAAACTATCGATTCTATTTATGTTTGATTCCTTATACAAATATTTATTTAAATAAAAATATTTGTAATCAGATTCCGGTTTTCTGGATTTGTTTATGCATACTCTTATACACTTTCTCTCAAAACTTTCTGAGTTGGCTCATTCTCACTTAACTTAATAAATATAGCAAGTTAAAATTGCATATTTATAGGGCTGACGTAAATTGAAATGTATTTCAAGATAAAATTTCTGTTTTAAAAAGTGTTTATTATTTTATTTTTTTTATTTTAAGTAATAAAATATTTAATTACGTCCAGCCATTGGTGCAGTGGGAATTTGAGGTCTCGGGTTCGATTCCCGGCCGGCTATAAAAAAAAAAAAATATTAATATATCGCAATATATAAATACTTAATATATCACATAATATCTCGTACACCCCACATTCCTACCAGGAAACAGAGGTTATAGCTACCTGGCACATTTATGTACCACGGCACCTAAATATAAATAAATGAAAAATATTTAATTATTTTTTTCTTTATTTTAAATAATTTAAGCTTAATATGTACTAAAAAAACAACAAAATTTAAGCTTATATTAAATTCGGGCTTATGACTAAAATTCATGAAATTTTTAACTAATTACTATTATTACTAAAGTTAAGCTTAAGTTTATATAAAAAACAAGGTAGAATGAAAACCAATGGTTTTTGAAAGCGCACATTTCCAAAAGACAATACAAACTGTTTAGAATTGTGACTTGCACAAAAATTTGAAAATTTCATGTAACAAGAAAAAACGTGAAAATAGTACTTTTCTTAAATTTTGTGAGACTGTAAAACCGGAACCCTATATAACTAAGGAAAACCGTTAACACACGTGAAAACATATTATTGCCGAAAAAAATTTTTACGGGTGCCTAAGTTTCAGGTGTCTAAAAATGGGAAATTTTCAATTTTTGAGACGTAATAACTTTTAAACGGGAGTGCTACCAAAAAATTTTCTGAGAATACTAATTCTAACAGTTCTTTCTTGTCTTAATATTTCAGGTTCCTATCTCAAAGCGTGCCGAAGTTATGAAAAATAAATATCATGCAAAATTATTAACAAAAGAATATAATTGAATTATATTAATTTTATTTTAAATTATATCGTATTATTATTCGTATACATTTCATTTTCCCACATTCCATATCCCTCAATACACATTAATGAAATATTATTACAAAACAATTCAATCAATAGAAAAACATATTTAACCTTTATTCAATGTAATTTTTTGTAGAAACTGTAAATGTGAAATATTATTAAAAGAAAAATAGACAAAATGCAATAAAAATCTAGATTTCATTTAAAATCGTAGATTAAAGCAAAACCTTAATAAACAATTTTTAACCATATAATATTATTTAACTACAACACAACCATAATATTATTTAACTACAACACTGCACAGATAATTATAAACAATTCCAAAAATTTAATTTAGAGCTCCTTTAATTTAGAGCTCCTTCAAATGGCAAACAGCACCTTTAATTATCGAAATTACTTTAAATTTTCCATTTGACAAAAAAATTTTTTGCAAAAAGTGGTTTAACTAAAAGATGATTTTTTTTTTAAATATGAACCTATAAGATTATTTTTTACCATATTTTTTTTTTCAAATGTCCTTTTTCCAAAAGTTTAATACATATTTGTAATTTGTCTTTTTGTAAAAGAACTTTTGTGTACAATATATGTTTATTTACCGTTTTATTTCAATTGTTTTGATATTTATATAATAGTATAAATTTTCTTTAATTTTATGGCCATTATTGTATTTTTTTTAATTATTTTTTTTTTTTATTAACTGTCCTACCCAAATTTTTAATTGGTAAAAAAATATTTTTGGAACATTTTCAAAAAAAAAAAAAAAAAAAAATGCTTAATAATTTCACTTCGACTGTCCACCCAATTTTTTGCTCGAATACAAAACTTCCAAATTCAGAAGAATTGACATTCTTTTTATCATTTTTCCGATTTAAGCAATTTTCCGAAAAGGGTAAAAACTTGAAAATGTATAGTTTTTACTATAATCTTAAATGTTGGTATCTGAAGAGAGCTTTTTTAAAATTAGATGTCTAAAATTTTACATTATCTTGTACTTTTAAAATTCGACAATTGTACCTTTAAGAACTCTTGGTTTGACATACTGCATTATTTTGTTTTATTTACAGTAATTGAATTGGATGATTTCATTGCCCATTGTTTTTTTTTTCCTATTTATTTTAAATATCTATAGTTTTTTTTGTATTTTATTCTTTTCCAAAAAAAAAGAATTTCATTTCATGTTTGAATGTACACAGTTAAAAATGATAATTTTGCGAGTATTTTCTTCCATGTTTTTTTTTAGTTTTGGAAATTGATCAGATTCAGGTCAATAAGAATTTCATCAAAACAAAAAAAAAAAAACAAAAAAAAATTGTTAAATTGGCAATCTAAAGTTTTAATTTTTTGATGTTTTATTATAAGATAAATTCACTTGTTGGCTCCATAAGAATTAAATATTGCTTCGAAAATATATTAATAAAATTTTATTGTAAAAAAATTACAAAAAAGAATTCAATGAAAATTTCCGTTTTTTTATAATTTTTTTTTTTGTTTTTATTAAAGTACAATAAAATTGAAAGGAAAATATTTTTGAAGGTTCTTTTTCACCTTCATCAAAAATATTATATGCAGTTGGTCTTTATCTATACCAAAAATTTTAACATTATTTTTATTTTTGCATAAAAAAATTAATTAAATTTATTATATACTCGTAATTCGTATAAAGTTAAAATAATTTTTTATGAAGTAATTAATGTAACCAGACGGGGGGACATAAATTCCATAGAACTAATATCCTCTTAAACAGACTTAAGTTCCATTGTACTTATGACCATTTTTAAATGGTTGTAAGTTCCATGGAAGTACTGACTACTTTGTGTTGGAGGCTAAAAGTCAAATAAAATGGCCATAATTTTCGCACTTTTTTGTTGGAAGTTATGTCTCAAATAATCTGACTGAAGTTAAATCTGAAATAATATTTCAATATAAAATGACCATAGTTCAAATTTTCTAGTATGTATAAAAAAAAAAAAAAAATTGGGAAGGATTTTAGAGTTATTTATAAAATCAGCGTTGTATCCTTTTTCAGAATTCAACTCTAAAATCGCTCCTAATTCAGAATCTCGCATACATGGATATATATTTTAATATTCTGGGCATATTAAAACTATAAAAGCCAATTCCTTAATTTTGAATATACCGCAAAAATCTCTCCTAATTCAGAATTTCTCAAATGCATATATATATATATTTATATTCTGGAAAAAGGATAGTAATTTTGATTTTGTGATTTTGTAGTATTCCGGATTTTTTTCAGCAAAATTTACATTCAGGGTATTTCTTCAGTAAAGTTTTATATATATATTTTATATATTTCCACTTGTTTTTTTAGAAATTTTACAAAATTCAAATACGATTTTATTTTGTTCGATGGAACTTAAGGCCCAAACAAAATTGTCATAATTACAATAGAATAGCATTTATGTCTCATAGCAAATTGGTCATAAGTTCTATGGAAATTTTGTTAAAATTTTAATGGAACTTCAGTTTACTTCCATAGAATTTAAGTCCACTTAAGAGGATGCAAGCTCCATGGAATTTGTACCCGTGGAAGTTAAATCATCCTCTTGTAACCAACTATTTATTTTAATAATATATGAGTTTAAATTTTTTAAAGAAATTATTTAATTTACAAAACAAAAGATTTGCGTTTTATAAAAGTAATTTTGTTATTTTTTTTTTTTTTGTAAATTTATTGTATAAAATTAAAATTGATAGTTTTTAATATTTTTATTTTAAATAAATTATAACAAAAAGATAAAAATTTAGTAATCTTAATGTTATAAATAATTTTTCAATGATTATAAAAACATAATAATTATGAAAGAATTAATAAAAATTTCAATTGAATTTATTTATTTGATATTATGATATTTAATTATATTAATTATTATTTTTAAAATTTTTGTTGAAGGTTGGTTCCAATAATTAATTTTTATTATAATTTATTAAAGGCAATTACGTAAACATATTTATAATTTTTAGTTATATAATATGTTTGTTTTATTAAATATTTAATTTCTGTGATAATATAAATGAAAACTAAGAAATTTGAAGAAAATTTAATAGTACTAGTATTTGCCCACTGCTCAGAAATCGAGCAAATCTAGAATAAAATACAGCTACATAGTGTACATGTACATCTTGTCCATTTTTGAAAGCCAAAAGTTGTTATCTATGTTCGTGATGTGTAACCGAGGATTCGTTCTGTTTCATGGATAGATTGGGTGTTACAGTCGGACTACCAATTTAGCAAACAGCAAATTATGTAAAGAACTTAAACTCCTTAAAATTGTACTACATATTATGTCAGCGGTATACATATATTAATAAGAGAGTGACATATAAAACTTTTACAATTACAATTACTTTTTAGCACATTTCCAAAAAATTTTGAAAAAATGTGTTTATTAGTTTCACTCTGTCCCTCCGTCCGTCCGTCTGTTTACAAAACTTCTACACCGTTAAAGATAGAGAAAAAAAATTTTAACCATGGGTAGGTCTCATAAAAAAAATAATTTTGTGGAACAACTTTTTCATGTAGCCCCCCGCCATTACGGAGCTACAGCCCCTCAAACTTTGAAAAAGCCCTATTTTTAAAGGCATATATCTTATGTTCTGCTTAAGATTTTTTCAATCTGAAAATGCCATTCGACAGATATTTTTTTTAACTTTGTAAATTAATATCAAAATTATACAGTTTTTTAAAATTTAGTATTTAAATTTACCGTTATGTGAAAACCAAATTTTGCATGATTTTTTTACTTTCATAACTCCGGTACGCTTCTAGATAGAGGCTTGAAATTTTGAGGCAAGAAAGAAGTTTTAGAATTAGTATAAGTTTGCTCAGAAAATTTTTTGGACCGCCCTCTGTTTATAAGCTATTAGGGCTTAAAAATTGAAAATTTGCTATTTTTAAACACCTGTAACTTAGGAACCTGTACACATTTTACTTCTGCAAGATATAAAATTTAAAGCTACAGTAATATATTTTTACGTGTGTTAAAGGTTTATTTTAGTTGTAGAGGGTTCCAAAGTTGCAGCTCTTCAAAATTTCGAAAAATGTTTAGATGTATATATCTCAGACTCTGCGTAATAGTTTTACAATCTAAAACCGCCAGAAGATCGAAAATTTTATTATCTATATAAAACAGTATCAAAATATTGTAAATATGTAATATTTTGTAATTTACTATTTAAATTTACCGTTATCTGAAAACCACATTTTGCATGAAATTTCTTTTTTCATAACTCCGGCACGCCTTTAGATAGGAACCTGAAATTTTGAGACAAGAAAGAACTTTTAGAATTCATATAAGTTTCTTCAGAACATTTGGTAGCGCCCCCTCTTTAAGAGTTATAACGCCTCTAAAATTGAAAATTTGCTATTTTTAGACACCTGTAACTTAGGCACCTGTACAAATTTTTCTTCGGCAAGACATAAAAATTAAAGCTTCAATAATATGTTTTTACGTGTGTTAACGGCTTTTCTTAGTTATATAGGACTCCGGACTTATAGCCCCTCAAAATTTCAAAAATGTCCTATTTTCACATTTTTTCTTATTACATGAAATTTTCAAATTTTTGTGCAAATCACACTTCTAAACAGTTTTTATTGAGTTTTGGAAATGTGCGCTTTTAAAAACCGTTGGTTTACATTCTACCTTGTTTTAATTACATATTATTTTAAAATTTTCATATAAACAACTTACGGTCCACGCTTTTATATGCACAGTAAGATGGCGCAGTAAAAAGCCAGAGAGTTCCAGTACGGAAAACATTAATATTTTTTGTTGCATTAATGTATTAAAATTTTTTGATTTCATAAATTTATATTTATATTTATTTAATTGTATCTATAATTAATTCTCATAAATAAATTTATTATAAAATAAACTCCAAAAATTATTATTATAATACCTATATAGGCATTTACATTTTAGTTGAAGCTCATAAAGTTTGCATTTAATATAAGACCTTTTATTTTAAAAATGTTTCAATTCTAAAACTCTCAAATGTGCACCCCATACATTTATCTATTATTCAGTAAATACAGTAATACATTCATATAACTTATGAACATTTTTAAAATTCACACTCGATCCAGTCAAAAGAAATCGATTTTACGATACTTACTAAAATGTAATAGTAACCTTTTTCAACGTCTTTGATATTTTAAATTCCTTTTTTTTTATTTATCCAATTATTTTTCTTCAACTTAAAAATTTCTATTTTTTAATTTGAATGTAAATAAATTATTCATGCATATATAAACTAACATATTATATACATTCACATTTAATAAAAAAGTTTCGAATTTATTGTTGTTGGTTTAAGCATGAAAGTTAAGTTTAAAGGCGAAAGCGCATACTTACATAATATGTATGTATGTATATTATGAGATGATGTTATGTAATCATGTTACATGGTTACATTTGAAGTAATAACGAAATAGAAAAAAAGATTTTTTTTTATTCTTATTATACATGCATATACATACAGTCATTATGTAAATCAAAATAAAATCAATTTTTTTGAAAAATGTTATTTTCTGATTTTGTTTTTTTTTTATAAAAATTATATTGTCAAATTTATGAATGTGTACCCACACGCCCCTAAGTAAACGTTTTATAAAATCTCATACATTCTTATATGCATTTGGTGGTTAAAAAAAATAGACACTGTTTATTTCTATAGATACAAAAAAATAAATTCGGAAATCGTGATTCTGATTTAAAACACTCCCCACAAATTTTTTTGCAACCAAATTTACAAAATATAAAACATATCAACATATACATATGTATGTAATATAAAAAGAGCTTCTGAAACTTTTAATTCACGTAATTATCAAAAACAAAACATAAAATTCCAATAAAAAAAAAACAAAAATTGGAATGCATTGCAAATTGAATCTAGGTACCTAATACTTTTAACTAACTACTTTTTTTAATATACTACTTATATACATACATATATTGTATCTGACAATTTAACTAAATTTAACTATTATAATTTTATTTATTTATTATATAATTAACTACCTATATAATTATCTATTATAATTTTATTTTAACTATTATTAATTTAGATTATTATAATAACAATATAATTTCTAACTTAAAATTCACAATTTCAATCCAATTTAAAAATTTTTACAGGGGCCTCGGTGGCCTAGTGAGTAAAAGCGTATAAAATACGCTGTAAACACCGAGGGAGTGTGGGTTCGAATCATACACACGTCGTAAGAGTTATACCCCCTTACGACATTTACAGCCACGCCTGTAAAGGAAAGGCTGTGTAATTTCCTGTTCACATTTATGTGGCACAGATATGCACTAAAAAAAAAAAAAAAATTTTACACTCTCATTCTCATTCATATTCATATAATCATATTCATATTCTATACTAACTCAGTGTAAATTGATAATACTAAATCATATATATGCGAGAAGCAAACACAAATACATATTTACATTCTGAAGTATAAATAAGTACCTACCTCAAAATATACTACTACGATTTACGAACTAATAAAAAGCAAGTACTAAAAAGAAAGAAAAAATTAATATGTAAATACATAGAAAGTCGTGTAAAAAAATGCATATGTGGCGCGAAACATTAAAAAGCTGTATTTCCTAAACTAACACCCCGATCAAAAAAGGTAGAAACATATTATTTTTTTCCTCTCCTCATTCTTTCTAATGATGCCTAAACCATGTAAATCGGCCTAGTAGTTTTCTCTCAAATGGTACCCAAAAAACAATGCTGGCGTATTTATATAATGATGATGATGATGATGATGATGATTAAATTGAAAATATCAGATCTTTCAAATAGTTTCTAGTCAAAATCATTACTTCATTTTACCACAGACTAAATAAACTATACAGACGACCAGTTTCATATAAAAATTTTTAGTTAGTTTTTTTTTGGAGCCAAACAATAAGAAGTTAATGGAACTAGACTAAGTATTTTAGAATTATTTAAATTACAAAAATAGAAAATACAAAAGAATATTCTATTAATTTTTATTTTTCCTATTTAAATATCTAAAATACTTAGTCTGACTCCAAAAAAAATGTTCATGCTGGCTCCTAAAAAATACTTAAAATTTTTATATGAAACTCTTCGTCTGTATAGTTTATTTACTCTGTGATTTTACATATAAACATACATAGATACATAATAAAAAGCAACAGTTTTTTTTTTTTTTTTTTATTTTATATTAAATAGTTATTCATAATTAATAGCTGCACGTGATATTTCCAATTCTTTAAATGAAAGTTAACAAAAAGATAGTATTTTCCTATATTTTTACGATAAAGAAAATTTTTAACAACAAATTATTCTTTATTCTTATCAACATTTGTTTATAAACATTAAGATATAATTATTTTTATTTTTTTTTTTTAATTAAATTTTGTATCTAAAGTAAAAATTTTATTGCTAATAAAAGAAAACAAAAAAACACGAAAAAAAAAAACAAAAAAAAAAAAGGATATGCGCGTAAATATCCTTTCTGTAAAGATTTGTTTTAATTTCGAGTCTCGATATAATATAAAAAAAAAAAAAAAAAATAAAAAAAATTTAAATCTGTTTAATATTAATAAACAATATGTTAAGGTATTATCAGTTTGCAAAAAGTTGTCATAGAGAAAAGTTGTCAACAAAAAAATTCTCTTTTTTATTATTATGATATTCCTTTTTTTTTTGTTGTTTTTTTTTGTTATTGGTATTTTTTAATGGATTGACGAATTTTTTTATTTTTTTTGTTTAAATCAATTTTGATATTTTCTTGATTGTAAATGTTTGCTGGACCAAAGGAAAAACAAAAAAAAAAGAAAATATATACTTAAATGTTTATATATAAAATACAAACAGCGATACATATAAATATATATGTAATTAGTATACTTTGGGTAAAGAAAAAAAAAATAGAAAAGTTTATAAAATTTATTATTTTCAATAGTCCCTAACCTATTCCAATATTTTATATTTTGATTTTTTTATTTCTTTTTTTCTCCTTCCTTTTAGAGATTGAACATAATATATCAGTTGTTCGGTAACATATAGAAAAGAAAAAGAAATAAATTTTGTTAAAATAATATATTGTAGAAATGACATTATTTAAAATATTTAACTTTAAAATTTATTCTACTATATATTTTTTAAATTCTTTGGTTTTTTTCATTTTACAGAAGCAAACAAAATTTAACTAGATTATATACTAGATTATTTTGAATGAATGCTCTTTTAGTTTATACTAAGTATAACTTACTGATAGATATTAATAATATTTTTTTTTTTTACTTTTTTAAAAAATTGAACTGAATAATTGATTTTTATTTATGCAGTATATAAAGATTTATAGCTCTACATATATGTAATTAGAATTTTCAGTAAAAAAAAAAAAAATCATAAATAACAAAAAAAAAAAAAATTTAAAATTTATTCATTCACTTTCAATTTTGTTTAGGATAAAATATACATATGTATGCGTATATATGTATGTAATATATTATGTAAATTTTTATTATTGTTTTACATTATATAAAAATTTAAAAAAAAAAATTTTTTTTTTCAATATTTTGAAATTTTTATTTAAAATTTTAAAATTATTATGTATTATTAATATAAAAAGGATTCTACAGGAAGAATATATTTTCGATTATTTTCTTAAATAAAAATATGACAAAGGAATTAAAGAAATTTTAAAAGTTATAACTAACTTATTTTTCATTTTGATCGAATTTTTCAATATTTAAGATTTGTTATGCACTAGTGATTAGAGACTATAGTTATGCACTATTAGAGTGAATAGTTATCATAAATATTCTTGAGAGATTCATATGAAGATAATTATCCTTTACCGTTGACCATATTTTGATAGCTTATTCTCTATTCTAGGATTGTTTAAATAACAAGTGCGTAATATGTTTTGAAAATAACGGTAGACACTGATTCTGATATCTAATAAGTTGATAATTTATTTATAAGATATACATATATATTATATGAGATATGGCTTGGATTTTATTGTGATGAGTTGCTATTTCAGGATTTAATTTAATTAAATGCTATGATCGATATTTTTTTCGAATTAATTTTGAAATTTTTAAAACAAAATGTAAATGATTTTTTTTTAATCATTAATGAAATTTTTTTTTAATGAATGAAATTCGTTAAAGAAAGTTCAATATCTCTTATTTGAAAACTTTTTATATTGTCCAATTTTTGATTGTGTTATTTTAAGGGCAAACATTTTAGCTTTACAATTTTTTTAGAAAATCTACAATATGTGTTTAAGAAATGCTTTATTATAACTAAGATCAAAAATTTATTACAAACTTCTCATTTAAGTTCGATGTTTTTTTAATCCTATGCTCCAAATTATTAACCCTATATTGCATTTAAAATTTTTAACAAATCTTTACCAATTTTCTTAAAAATGAAAAAAAAAAATTATTTAGATTTTTAAGAGTTATTAAACAAATCGAAAATGTAGATAATCTAATATAATACTTATATAATTTTATTTGGTATTAAGGTGAAGTCAAATATTAAAATCTAAAGAATATTATCCAATCAGAGATTTTAGATATTAATGTCAAACAATAGATTGATAATCTTTGAAAGACAAAAAAAATAAAAATCCATTATTTGTATAATGTAAAACTTTGCAATGTCATATTTTTGGAAAAGAAATAAAAGTAAAGAAATGATAAAAAAAAAAATTAGCATTACTTCATTGTCATAGACTTTAAGGATTGTCATGAATTTTTAGTTTTTTACATATTTTTTTCATAATATATGTTTTCTTATATAGTTTTTCTATATACTATTATTTTTATTTGATTCTATATATATGTATATAGATAGATTTTTGAATCAAAAAATATAATAAGAGAAATAAAGAGTCTTTCTTTAAGTAATCTATTTTACGATATTATTTTATATTATTTTTTAGTTTTTGTTTTATGTCATTTAAAAATATATATACATATTATATAGAGAAAGAAATTTCCCTTTAATGGTTTATACGATTTGTTATAAAGAATAAATTATTTTTTCTTTTCTTCTAAATCTATTTCTATCTCTATCTTGTTTTCATCGTCTTTTTCTACAAAAAAAAAAAAGTTTTATTCGAACAAAAAAAAAAAAATGGATCATGCATCCGGCGAATAATTCATACTTACAATATTTTCAAATGTACATAATGTATGTATATAGGCTTTAAAACACATGTTCATACAATAGTTATATATTTTAAACTAAATCATCTCATAACACTATACTACTGATATTAAGGACAGACAAAACAGGAATGAAAAGGAACTGAAAAAAAAAAAAAAATGGTAATTGCGTTATTATTATTATAATTTTTTTGTTTTTGTTTTTTTTTTTTGTTTTCTTCTTGGTTTTTGTGTTTTCTTTTTTTTTTTTTTTTTGTTACTGTCGCAGATTTATTATAGAAATTTTGTAACCCTACATAATGAGTTCCCTCCTTCCTGATTATAATGAGATGAGATGAATATGGAATGTGGAACATATATATTATAAAAAAACAAAGCAAAACAAAAACTTTAATAATAACTTTAAGTTTTTTACTAAAATGGAATTTAAAAAAAAACATAAAATGGTTGCAAAAATAAAATTCTAATAAATGTAAGAAAATGTGAATATTGAATTTTATTACACAAAAAAAAAAAAAGAAAAACAAAAAAGAAGAAAACCAGATTGTATTATACCGACCGCATACATTAATGTATAAGGTAGGTATTGTTTTCATACTAAAAATTTGTACCCGAGATTTTCGCAAATATACACTATACTCCGGTGTGGAGAGGTTGTAAAATTTTTTTTTAGCGTGATGTCTGTCTGTGGGTGTGTGTATGTTATTCTTATGTACCTACTCATCAGTTTTTCCTTTTTACCGACCGCATATATTAATGTATAAGGTAGGTATTGTTTTCATACTAAAAATTTGTACCCGAGATTTTCGCAAATATACACTACTCCGGTGTGGAGAAGGTTGTAAAATTTTTTTTTAGCGTGATGTCTGTCTGTGTGTGTGTGTGTGTGGGTATCTCTGTGGCTTCGTGTACAGCTTAAACGACTGAGCGGATTTTTTTGCAATTTTATATTTAAGGTTTTGACGTAAATATCTCGGATTTGTAAGCTTTTGGAGCAAAACGGACAACCGCAAGTGGTAGTGTACTAGTATACTTTTTAAGTTTTTTGAAAAATTTTATAAGTAAAATTATTAAGAAAAAGTTCTTACACAAGTGAAATGCAACAACTTTGTCATAGAACATTTTTTGATCCGACTAACTTTAACTTCATTTCCAAATTCAAGTCCAAGTTCTAATTTCATACATAACACTTCCATATGAATTTATATGAACATTTTTTTTTTTTTTTTTATATCTTTAAAAATTTATATACATATGTACTTATTATATGTATGTACTTATTATATGTTATTATATTATATGTATATGTATATGTATATATATGCATATTGTATATGTATATATATGCATATTATTCTTTTGTTGATGACATAAAATTAAAACGGTAAAATTTTTATTAGCAGATTCAATATTAATCTTATGCTTGTTTTGTATTTGTTTACAGTTTTTATTATTTTTTACTTCTAATATTTTTGAATGAAAAAAAATCATGTACATACATTACATAATAATGTAAATGGATGTATGAATGAATGCACATATATTTTTACGAAACAAAATGTTGTTAAATTATTAGAAGTTATTTTGCTTTGATATAAATTATTATGTAAAAAATCTATAAATTTTGGCATTGTACTTTTCGTGTAGTGGTGATCGGTCCTGTGGTGGAGACAACTAATTTTTTTTTTAAGCTTAAATCTATGGTTTTTATTTTTTATGCTTCTGCTATCTTCATTTCATTAAAATTCTTTTTGGTGAAATTTTTTATATTATGTTTTGAAGTCGTTAACAAACATTACAAAGTTAATACAAAATTAAATAAAATTAAATTATATATATATTTATATTTATATATACATATTTTTTTTTTTAAATAGACACTATTAAAATTTTTAAAGTCCTTTTCTAGGTAAATTTAATAAAAGAAAAATTTTTAATAAGTATCATTTACTTATTGCAATGGATAAATGAATGGATATGGTAATGATGGTATTTGTCAGTTAAAAAAAAAGGAGTGCTTAAATTCTTGAGAATTCTTAAGATCCATTTTCAACGAAAAAGACAAATACAGGATTTAAAGGTAGGTAAATAATATTTAAATTATACTCGTATAGATATATATTTTATTGAGGAGTTCACGTTTAATATTACATTTTTCATGTTCAAAATTTAAATTTTAGCTTTAAGATTTAAAATTTATTTCATTGTTGATTCGTTGATTTGAAATAAATGTGAATTTCAATTGTAAATTTTTATCATTATCTTATTTTGTTAAATTTGTTCAATTTATTGGTAAAAGTAAAATTAATTTATAATTTAACTTTAACAGTTTTATTCGCAGGAAGTGAATTTGAAGTATTTTAAGATATTATAATGATTTGCTTGCAGTTCGATAGTCAACGTTCTAAAAAAAAATTCAAAACTATATGTAAGTATAGATTGGATTTTATCCATTTCAGTTGGACTTATCAAATGACATTGATTACTTGACACAATTTTTTTTTTTTTTGAATAATACTTGTAGTGTGCTGGTATATGTATAGCAAAATTATTGTACAGAACTTATTGTGAATCATAGAAATTAAATAACGGTATTCATTGAGTTTTTTTTCCTCTACAACATTAGACCATAATTTTAATAACTCATTAATAATATTCTTAACTAAAATAATAGGGGTCTCAAACTTTAAGATAGGTAGCAAAATTTAAAAAAAAAACCATTGCTCAAATTTAAAAATTTTCACTCAGCTGACAGTGTCAGATAATGGAGTGTTTTGTATCTCATAATTCTGCGCTAAGAAAGGAAGGAAATTAAGTGAATATAAATTTCGTGCTTTAAGAAAGGTTTAATATTTGTTTGTTTTTTTTCGCATAATTAAAAAGAAAAATATTTATGATAACTATGACGGGTAACTGAAGTTTAGATTTCGATAGGATGACTCCGTAAAACGATTTATACAGAATATATTTGTATTATATTTGATTTGCATTTTATTTTATAATTAAAATTAGTTTTTTTTTTGTAACAGATGTACAATTTTTTTTTGTTTTCTTTTAAAAAGCAAAAAATTTCAAATAGTTAAAAATTTTTTTTTTTTTTTTTAAATTATAATTTAATAGAAGATGTAGGATGTAGAATTAAAATAAAATGTCAAAATATTCATATATGTATACAGTATACATAATGTACAAAAGAGTTCTTAAATTATATTTTTATTTCGATTTATATTCGTCATTCATTTATAAATTTTATTTTATCAAAACTACTCAAGTAGTTCTAATTTTATTTATTCCCGAAAATATTATTTTATAGCCCCTTAAGAATATTATTAATATTTTTTTTATTTTTTTTTTTTTTTGTTGCAATATTTCTTTTGAAAAAATTCTCTTGATATTCTAGATGGATACGATGTCTTTTAGAAAGGATATAGAAAACTGAAATAAACATACACGTATATACGTATCTATTGAATGTATATATATATATATATATATGTGTATATTCGTATATACGTACTATAAAATACAAAAATGTATCTTGAAAATTGAAATTTTCCTTATGATGGAGGTGGAAAAAAAAATATTTTGTTTTTTTGTTCTGTATATAATGATAATGATGACTATGTTGATATTGATTATAATGATGATGATAATATTGCCTCAAGTTTTATAAATCTTTTATGTACATATATAGTATTTTGGGTTTTTTTTTATGTTTTTTGTTTTGTTTTTTTTTTTTTTACTCTAGAAAATCTAACAAAAATTGTTCAAAAATGTGAATCTAATAGAGGTAATAAATCAAAATGGAGAAATCTTTTAACGATTATTGTTCATATGTCAACACCAAAATCAATTATAGTGGGTAATGTTTCAAAAATGATAATACATAATAATAATAAAAAAAAAAAATAAATAAATAAATATTAAATAAATTTTTAAGACAATGTATGATTTTTTTTTATAAATAATAAAATAAAAATGTTAATATTATAGTTACTTTTAAATGTATTTTGAACCTAATTCTATTTTAGATTAAATATTTAATACAATTGTTTTAGTTCTGTTTACATTTCATTATTTTTATTAAGAATAAGTAAGAATATAGTCCATTTTTAAAGTTTTATTTGAGGTGGTAAATGAAGAAATTATATTAAAACAATTTATACATATTTTTTTCTTTACATATCACATATATAGTTTTTATAGAAATATAAACAATTGCTTTATCAAACTATGATTTGTTAATATTGAAGGGTTTTTGAAAAATTTATGAAATGATCTTCCATTAAAATCATTGAACAACCAATCGGCCTATGATAGATAAGGCAAACAAAACAAATTTATAAAAAAAAATCTATAGATTGGATTTTAAATATTGAACTTAAAGTTTTTAAGACAAAAATAAGTTGTAAACAAATTCCAACAGCTTAATCAAAAATTGTGTTACCATTTAACTCAAGTATCAGAGTAGATATAATAAATATTTAGTAATCAGAAAAAATTTTAAGGTAAGGTATGAGTGAAATGTTAACACTTATTGTTCTATATCCATTCACTAAATCTATTATGTTACTGCAATTAAATAAAATTAACTAAAAAGTACAAAGTACAAAGTACGTATATGTACTAAATGTACTGAATCCATTCGCCTGCATTATAAATACAAAGTATATATATAATGCAGTACTGGCTTTATTGTATATAGGATTAGATTCAATATATAAATATTTTATGTTATTGTGTATTAAAAAAAAAAATAGTACACAGATATTTAAAAAAAAAAATGGTATTATAAATTTTTTTTTTTATTATGAGGAAGAAAAAACAAAAACTATGGGTAAAATTAAATTAGATTTTGCTGTAAAAAAAAAAAAAATATATATATAAATAAGGTCTAAATTCTTAGCGAATTTATATTTATAGAATTTGAGTCTATAGTTTAAAATCTATAACGAAAAAAATTAAAAAAAAAATTTAAATATAATTGTTATACAAAAAATCTATACCTATTTTAATTTCGTAAAATAAAAGATTTCTACACACATTTTATAACACATATTATTAAAATATTTAGAACATATGCGTGACATTATTTTTTTGCAAAAAAAAAAAATAATAAAACAAATAATTTATAAAATACGAAACATTTAAATACAATATGCAAATGTGCAACGTTTTTGTATCTTTTACAACAACAAAAAACAAAGAAAAAAAAAAACGAAAATGTTGAGTCGAAAAAAAAAAAAAACAAAAATTGTATAAATAGAAAATATAAAAATAGTTTAAATTATATATGAAGATCTATATAATAATAAAATTTACTTTAAAATATCCTTTATAGTTAAATCAAAAAAAAAAAAAAAAAAACAAAAAAAAACAACAAAAATAAATATATAAATGAATAAAATAAAATTATTTTTAGGTTATATTATATTATTTCTATCATTTTGTTTCATTTTTATTCTTATTTCTCAGGATATTCAATCAGATTATATGTAATTTATATGAGGAAGATGGTAATTTATAGCCGACAAAAATATAAACAACTTCCTTTTACTTCCTTGACAATTTTTTATTTTTTTTTTTATTTTTTTTAATTTAAAAAACATACCCGTTATTGTTGTTATGTGTATCGCCGTTATACATATATTTTAGAAAAAAAGAAAAATAAAAACAAAAAAAAAAAATTTAAACAAAAAGCAAGCAGCCTAAAATAGTGACATATTGCATTAAATGTTGTCTTTGTCGTAAATCAGTGACAGGCAAAAGTATAGTAATAATAATAAAAAAAAAAATAACGGTGAATATTTTTATATAGTGTTGTTATTTTTATTTTTTTTCTTTTAAAATTTTATAAAATTGTCGCGTTCCTGTTCAGTTTTTTTGTTTTTGTTGTAAAATCCTTTTTTTTTTTTTTTGGTTTTTTCTTATTATATTTTTTTAATTTTATTTATTTCTTTTATTATTTTATTATTTTTTATGGAAAAAAAAAAAGAAAAAGAGGAAAAAATGAAAGGAGTTATAATAAAAAGTGATTTAAAAAGTTGTTATACTCATGTTATTTTTTCTTTTTTTTTTTTGTTGTTTTTATTCTATTTTAGTTAAGTACAATTTGGTATGGTTTTAGTTCTTCATTTTTTCTTAGTTTGTTTTTTTTTTTGTTTTTTTTTTCTTGGGTTGTTCACAGAGATAAAAATAAATGTTTTACAAGGATTAAGTTAAAAAGAAAGAAAGAACTAAGTCATGCCTTGAAAGCATTTTATTTTTTAAATAGTATACATACAATAGTAAAGTAAGTGTTATACTTATATAGTGGTAGAATTATTTTGAAAAGAAGCAAAAAAAGAAAACAAAAATGTAGTAGAAGAAGTATAAGAAAATATTTTAGTTGTAGAAAAGAAAAATTTAATTTTAATCGTTTTAAGTTGACATTAAAGTATTATCAAAATGATTTATATTTTCTTTCTTTAAAATGTATATAATATATATATATATATATATATATATCTATTATTGTTGAATGGTAAGTATATTAGATATATTATTAGAATTAAATTTAAAAGAACAAAACGGAAGTGTATTTATATTGAATTTTTTGAATTGACCAAAAAAAAAAAAAATTTAAAAAAAAAAAAAAAAAACAAGTTTTCAAACAAATTTATGGAGAGTTTTTTTTTAATTTAATGTAATGTAAGAAATTTGGTAAATTATAATTAAAGAATAAAGATTTTTTATCAAATTATATATTAGGTATTTTTTTTCTTTCTTTTTTTTATAATTTTTTATTTTTTGCAAACTTTTAGGCTGAAGTTTTTATACAAAATTTTTTTACACAGAAAGTAAATATATTTTGTCTATTTTTGAATTTTGGAAAGTTATATATAATGAAAATTAGTTTAGTTTTAAAGAATATAATATAAAGGATAATAAAAATTTTTCTGTTATAAAATATATTATAAATTCTTTGATGAAGTTATCTTTTTAAAAATGGATTTTTTTTTTTTCTATTTTATGCTAAATCAAACCTCTATGACCTAGTGGATAAGCATAAAATTCGTTCAAAAAATCAAAAGGTGAGTGGGTTCAAATCTCATACACTTCCTCCTTATGACATATACAGCTAAATTTGAAAAAGAAAAAGCTGTGAATTTTCCTTGTCAGATTTATGTGGCAGCTTAATAAACTTAAAAAAAAAAATTTATGTTGTCCCTCATTATTTTCTTGATCTGATCTATGTTTAGCCCGTATAGGTGCATTAATAACATTATTCTCAGTTTATTTTTGTTTTTATAGGATTTACAAAGGTTTAAATTTTAAATTTGCTAAATATTTCGCTTTCGAAATCCTGAAACTTAATCGGATTTTCTTTTGTAATTTAAAATAATTTTTTAAATATTATGATTTTCTTTCAAGAAAATCTCATTGAAATGTTTAAGTATTTAAGAAAATAAATCATTTAAGAGAATTCAATTTTCTTTTACTCATTGATATTTTCTCAAATATTTTGACTTGCAGTGCAATATAAAAAACAACATATTTTCTGATCTCGATTTGGTTTGCTCGTTCCATCAGCCAATTTATATTTGTACAAATTTTCTGCTATTTTCTCGGTTATATATGATTTTTTTTTTTTTTATATTAAGAATTATTTATATTTTATTTTGTTGTTTCGTATTCAAATAAACAGTTATTATTATCTTATTATATCTTATATATTTTTATATCTTATTATATCTTAATTATCTTATATATTTTTGGTTGTCATCATTTTACCAAAAATGAAAGTTTAATATTAATTATAACATTTCTTAGAAAATTTCTCTTTTTGACATTATATGTAAATTATATATTATATTTTCTAATGGAATATATACTTACATATATATACGTCATTTATTACCATTCTTAATTAAACTATCAAAATAAAATTTAAACACTTTTTTAAAAATATTTTTCTACAAAATCATCATAATTTTTTTTTAATATGTATATTTGTTAAGTAAAAAGGATATATTTGTACCTAAAGCTGATTTGTAACACTTCTTTGTCATATTAACAAAACAAAACAATACAAATAAATATAATTCATTATATTATTATTCTTATTATTATTATTTTTATATAATAATGATAATATGTATACTATTCATATATAATTAAATACATTGCATATTATATTTAAAACATATACAAAATAAATATAATAGAATATATAATCTTATATATTATATATAATTTAGTTTAGTTTATTTAAATCTCAAAAATAAATGAAAATATACCTATATTGAAATTAGTATTAAGGTGAATGAAATGCTTCATTGACCGCAATTAAATTAATTATAATTGTTATATACATAATGTATTTTAAGATATAAAATAGAAATAGAATTTTATAATGTATAAAAGTAATTAGGAAAAACATTTCATTCAAAAGCAGTAATTTAAACAATTAATTATGAGACTTCTTTATAATGAAAAAAATCAGAAAAACAGTAACAAAAAAAAAAATCTAAAAGGTTTCTTTGTTTAAAACTAAATCAGTTGGATAATACATATTAAATTTTAAAGGCCATATCTAGAAAATAATTATGTAAATATGTATGTATATGCATGTAATAAAATAAGGCATATCTATACATTACTTATATGTATATCTATATCTTAAATAAATAGTTTTTCCTGAAAGGTGGTTCTTGCTTATAAATTTAAGACTTAAGTTCACCTTGTATTAATTAATCACTAATAAAAAAATTTTACTTAACTTTTTTATTCTTTTTTTATACCTGTATCAACGTATGTTCAAGGATATAATAAATTTTCCATTACGTTTGTGAGAGCTTAAAGAAGTCGAGCTAAATATAAATGCTTAAATATATGGTTCGGCTCAAAATCAAATTCTAAGTCGATTAAGTCATGTATTTCCGTCCGTTCGCACAATAAATCAAAAAATAATGCTAGCTAATAAATGCTGAAATTTTTTTCACACGTCACTTTTGCAAAATAGTTAGTATAATAGTTTTGGTATTTAAATCCAGTATTTTTGGCCACTGAGTTCAAGTAGCTGCCAAATAACTTCTTTCTTTATATGGAAATAACTCAGTATCTATTAAAGCTAGAAATTTGAAATTTTGCAAAAAGGTATGTTAGGCTAGAACAGCAGGTTCAGGTAACTTTCACATTTTAGAACTTAATAAAACAAGGCATCTGAAATTTTACAAAATGTGATGAAGTGTTATGACAATAACTTCTGTAAAATGTGGTTGGTTTGGGACAACAGGTTCGAGTATCTGCCACATAACTTCTCTTTTTAAATGAATATTACTCAGTGTGTATGGAGACTAGATATTTGAAATTTATTGAAAAGATGTTCAGTTATATACTAACAACTATCCCAGAGTTCACAAATAATCTACTCAATTGTTCTTTTCCTCGTTTCATTTATTTTTTTTTTTTGTTCTTTATATATCTACGTATTTTCTTAATGATAATTAAATTTTCAATTGATTTATTGAAAAATTTTCTTATAAATATATATGAAATATGTTTTATTTTAGAAAATAAGAAAATAGGACAAATCGATATAATTTATTTATAGATAAAAAAGATTTCATTTAAGTTTTCATTTAAAAATTTTAACTATTAATTAAATGAAATGGTTGAAGGTGATATTTTAATTGTATTTTAATTAATAACATAGGAATAAGGAACAAAGAAAATTATGTGATAAGAAATTTGTCATTATATTTTGTTAACAAGAATTAAAAAATACTTAATATTAATATTTAAAAGAAATAATAAAATAAGATATATGTATTATCATAAAATTTAAAAGACGTACATATTTTTTTTTTAACAAATTAATAAAATTTATAAGTTTTTTTTTTTTTTTTGGCGATTCACGTGTCACAACTCATATTGATTTGAATTTTATCTATTTCTGTATCATTTAAAACTTAAAATTTAAAAAGTTTTGATATTTCGATTTTTATTTTGCCATTAGTTAATTTGAAAATCAGTTTTTGACTCTTTTATTTTTTTTTAAAGATAAGCTAACTCTTTGCACAGCCACAGTTAACTCTTCAATAAGTCAAACCACAGCTAACTCTTCAGTAAAATGATTTCTATCATAAAACAAAAACGACAAAAAATGATACAAAAGAATGTTATATTTGCGATATTTTTATAATACATACAATTTTGTCGAAGTGCCTCTTTTTACCACCTTGCTTCTTTTTTTTTTTTTGAATTTTGACAAATTTTCTTATAGTAAGTTCGTCTGGTCTGTCCATCTATCTGTTTACATACGGCTGAAAAATTGAAAATTTGTCATCTGAACATTTCTATAAATTTCTCAACAGTAATGTGCAAAAAATTAAGGTCAAACATTAGATTTTTACATATTGTATTAATGAACTTTTCTTAATATTATATGTATATATATATATATATATATGTATATATATATTTTTGTTTCTTCTTTTCACTCTTATATATGGAATATAGGGTATCCATTAAGATATTTCTTATTTGACCCAACCGAGGTTTTAAACATCGAGACCTTTCAAATGAAAGGCCAATGTCATAATCACTATACCGTTGACGTGATTCTGGTTTGCTGAAAATTGAAAAAATTTAAGAAAAGTTAGAAATTTTA
Source organism: Poecilobothrus nobilitatus (assembly GCA_947095535.1). Taxonomy (NCBI): domain Eukaryota; kingdom Metazoa; phylum Arthropoda; class Insecta; order Diptera; family Dolichopodidae; genus Poecilobothrus; species Poecilobothrus nobilitatus. The sequence goes on along the minus strand of OX352774.1, from coordinate 250,140,722 downwards.
ATGCAAAACTATAGTCGCAGCTTAAGAATTTTTTTTTATCTCTTTTAGAAAATGTGTTCCTTTAAAATCCTTTGTTTTAATATTTGCCTTATTTTAAGATTATTACTGCAATTAACTGTAAAAAAACTGTAATACATTCGTTATTCTAAGATTATAAGTTGAAATAAGTAATAATAAATATTTTTTTTCTGAGAGTAATTGGGAATCTCGAAAAACACTTGGGTAGGTGGGAAATCCTGGTATAGTGTTGGAGTTGAACCAACAAAGTGCCACCTCTCTTATTAATCAACAATTTCATTAGAACCTATGGCACCGCATGTACTGTTTAGTTGGGGAATTCGGAAAAATATAAAAATAAAGGAATATGAACAGAATAATTCGGGAAATATGGGAAGTTATTGGATGTTGGGAGCATTGTTATGAATAAAAATGTTGATGTTCTTCTTGAATTTTACGATATCATACACGTTAGACTTGCTAAATTTTGAGAATATTTCCGGTGGCAAGATATTTCAAATTCGGGTTGTACGCATTACAAACCAATTTCTATGTGAAGAGTTGTGCCATCTGGAGATCTTTAAGGTATAGTAGTTGGCATGTGCAGCGGCTCTCTTTGTATCTGGATTGAAATTTTTAGGAGGAGGTATTAAGGTTCTTATTTTTTTTCTGAACAAATTTATAGTAACAAAATATCTATAAAATCGATTGATTGCTTCAATGATACGTCGATGATCTAGTGGAGTTACATTTGCGGTAGTAACTGAATCGTTTATTAAACAAATTGTTCTGTATTGCAAATTCCTCTATATGTATCACAATGTTGTTTGTGGGGCTTTTGAACAAATGTGTGCATTGTTCTTAATTTTAGGCCTGATAAAGGATTTAATCATAGTTAGCAAATCTAAAGACGAAAAGAAGTTATAGAATAATCAGTTGATTTTTCAATTATCATTCAAATAAAATTAAAATTTTTTAATTAAAATTATGTATTTTTTTTTTTGTTAAATTTACGATTTTTTAAAATTGAATTTGAAATATTTTTATATCACTTTAGTATTTCACATTATTTTTATTTTTTGCATGGTTTTGAATTGGATTTTTTTTTAAACATTTGTATAAATTATTTTACCAAAAAGTGTCAATTTTCAATTTTTTTTTTTCCATAACAAAAAAAAAAAAAAAAAATATATATAAATTAAAATTTCAATTTTCAATGAAAATCATTGAAATTTATAATTTTTTACAATAAAATATATTCAAATGAAATAATAAATTGTGATTATTTTATATTATTTATTATTTTATTTTTTATTTTTTTATTTTTGATTTTAAAAATCTAATAGTCAACATATTCATCATATTGTGTATTTGTCGTCCATTGAAACTAGAACATTATTACAATAATATAACAAATGAATAATCACTAAATCATAAGTAAATATATTTTAAAAAATACATAGTTTTCATTATAAATTATCAAAAAAATTCAACAAAAAAAAAAGGAAAACCATAAATAAGTTAAAAATAAAATAAAAATAAAAGTTAATTTAATTTAGTTTATACTTTTATTTCATTTTAATTTCTAAATAAATAAATCGTTTTAATTTAAAAAAAAGGAAAAAAAATCAATTTAACATTTACGTATACATTTAAAAAAAAAAAAAAACAAATGTTAAATTATGTCCAAATATAAATGGTAGGGTATCAGAATAATTTTACAAATTAATGGAATACTTTATAAATTTTGGTTTATTTAATTTTGGTAATTGAATTCAACCCATTTTTGGCATTATAAAAAATTTTTGTTTCAAATTAAAATCACGATTTATAATGGAAATTGTAGAAAGATTTAAGGTGACTTGTAATACTTTCTGCTTACTAAATTTCGTAATTAATACGATACTAAAAATATTGAATAAAGCAATTATTATATTCAAATATTAATTTATTAGTCCGTATACATAAAACTGAGCTTGAACTCAAATATAATTTTTTTCAAATTAAAATTAAGCTGAAACTCGTATTTCTATTTGAAAATTTCATATTTAAGCACAGGCTCAATTTTATATATACGAGCCATTATTTGTGTTCTTTTTACACGAAAATAGTAGTTGAGAGTAGTTGGAAGTACTTAAGAGTCGTTCAGAGTATTTAATAAATGAGACGCTTATTTAATATAACCGTATATTTATTCTTATTTATACTCTTTTTTAAAGGATGGTGTATTTGGGAGTAGAATAGAATAGAATAAACTTTATTGAGTTCATAATCAAGAGGTTTTTCAAGCCCTTGAAATAATTTTTTTTTTTTTTTTTTTGTTTTTATAATTTTTATCTTATTATCCGAAGTTAGTATTTATATTCCTATTATGTAAGTTAGTATTTAAATTTTTATTATCTAAGGTTACTATTACGTTATCATTGTTAATGGTTAGTGGTAAACTAAATTTTTTTTTTTTTTTATTGTTAGTATGATGTCAATAATTATTGGCTAATGTTAGTATTATCGTTAGTAATAATAATAATGAAATAAGTACAAGGAAGAAGATAAGGTCAGAAAAGTCCAACCACTTGATTAGAGTCATAACTATATCTCGTTGGTCAGACCTATTCTGCTCACGAAATTGATAATATTGTGTGAGGCTTGAATGGAGTCCTTCGCCAGGACCCCTTGACCTTCTATGTTAAATTCGAGCCTTTAGTTGCTGTATTGCGGGCAGTCTTCAAAAATATGGCGTATAGTGATGGATATTTCAAGGTCGCAGGAGCAACTGTATTTGGGAGTAGAAAAGGGTAGTTTACTTTTTTAAAAGGAATGCAAAAATCTATATTGTTTTGAAAATTATCTTTTTGAACATACCCGTTCTAATTTATTTGCCGAGTTTTTTTTTGTCTCATTTGAATCTTCACAAAACACTCAACGGATATAAAAACAAATTGCTTCGGATTTCTTTTATAATGCATTAAACTTTAGATTTAAATTTAGTTTAAGTTTATTTAATTGGTCAACTATTACGTATATATAAAAGAAATTATCGTATAAAATTGGATGAAGGATTGGATTTAATTTCCTGTATCCTTTATTTCTAGAAATTTTTAAGTTTTACTTCTTAATATTAAACAAATAATTGTATAAAATGAAGAAAAATTGACAAAACGTTAAGTGAAATAAATAAAAGTATACTGTTACAATCAAACGAAATTTTACGCAGCCATGACTTAACTGTTGTGAAAAATAAAAGAAAATGTATTGAGTTGTATGGAACTTGCATATAAAGGGAGTAGTGTGGAACATGGTAGTCATGACTCATGACGCTTACTTACGCAACTAAAAAAAAAAGTTAATCAACTTTTAATTTTAACGTTTTTAATACGCTTTGAAATGGCAAATTGTTTTGTCATATTTTGTTATTCATATTTCATATCTCTTTTTTTGGAATTTTTTTCTTCAATAATTTTTTTTTTTTATATAAAAAATTGATTTGACAGAGAAATTAATTGAAGAATTAGAAAAAAAATGTACGGTATTAACCAGCAATCAGACCAAATAGTACATATATTACTTTCTTGCGAGTGTGTAATACGAAATGTCAAATCATTATCTGTGTGACATCATAGGTGGGCCATTATTGGGCGATTACATATACGATTTTTACTATCAAGATATTTTATTTATCAATTTTAAAAAATTATTTTGGTTTAATTTATTTTTTAATTTTTATTTTATTTTAAATCAAATTCAAAAATTATTTTATTTTTAATTGAAAAAAAAAAACACTAAACAAGTGTTTTGTTAGAAAAAAAACTTTTGATATGATTGTTGAGGATTACTTTTTTTATTTTTCGCCATTTTGAAATATGTTTACGAAATGTCAAGCTGATTACTAATACTAACTAGAAAAATATGTATCAAGCTAGTAAAGAAAATAATTGAAAAAATTTAATTGTATTGTCGAAAATGTGCATGCATTAGTACACTATTTTAGCTCCATTAGTTTATGTATTGTATGGCAAGTACTATTTCGTCTGCGTTATTCAAAAAAAAAAAAAATTAATTTCACTTGTTCAGAATACATACATATATAAATTTTATAAACAAAATAAACGTAATTTTTACGCTTCTAAAACATTTTTTGTGGCTGTTAATTTTTTTATACGGTCCAAATTGGCATAAATTGTACAAACAAATCTTTGATTGTAGCAGATAATAAATTTTTAAAACTACAGAAATTTAAAAAATCAAGTTGTGTGTCAACCCATATTTAATTTACAAAAGCTTTCAATGTTAAAATCGAAAAACATGAATTATGCTTTGCTGATGAAACATTTTATGTATTCTAATATTATAGTCACTTAAGTTAAAAAAGTTCGCACAATATATTTTCACTTGCATTTTTATACCCGTACGATAGGATCGGGTATAATAAAATTACTCCTCCGTTTGTAACACCTCGAAATAAGCGAGCTAGATATACCTTCAAAGGTATGGATCGGATCAGAAAAAAATTCTAAGACTTTTGAGCCATGTCCGTCCGTCCGTCCGTCCGTCAGCACGCTAACTCAAAAACTAAGAAAGCTAGAATCTTGAAATTTACACAAAATATTTTGGGAGTAATTTGTAGGTTCCCTATTTTTTTTGGTTGAGTTTGGAGCAAGCCTTAGGGTAGCTCTCGAACACCTAACTTTTAGATCCCCACTTTTTTTTTGCAATAGAGCTATGAAATTTTAACTACTGATAGATCTCACAAAAATATTAATTTTATTTTTAATAACTTTTTTTTGTAGCCCCACCCGTTACGGAGCTACAGCTCCCCAAAGGTTCAAAAAAGCTCTATATTTAAATTGTTATAGCACAAGTTGTATAAGGTATATCTTCATTTTGAAAACGTTAAACGATTACTACTTTTATTAGCTTTAAAAGTATATATACAATAAATATATATTTGTGCCATACGGTGTCTTAATTTACCGTTAAGCGAAACTCAAATTTTGCAAAATCCTTTAACCCTTCTATCTTCTAAACGGTTAAAGTTGGAAACTTGAAATTTTGACAGAAGTTAGATCTTTGAAAATTAGTATGAGTCATTTCAGAAATTTTTTTTGTATCACCCCCCGTGTAGGAGCTGTAAGGGGTCAAAAACTGAAAATTTCCTATTTTTAAACACCTGTAACTTGAACACCTGTTAAAATTTTTTTGAAGTAATACACAAAAATTAAAGCTTCAACATTATACTCTTATTTTTGTTAACAACTTTTTTCAATAATATAGGGTTACTTTATAATTGACGAAAGTGTTACTTGATTTTTTCAAATTTTCTAACAAATTTCTTTAAAACGAATTTTTTCCATTTTGTTTTACCCGATAATTTGAAATTGTTGAGGATAAAATGCGTAGTATAAAAAAATGTAAATAAATAAACAACATAACGGTTGCTTGAAGAATTTTTATTTATATGATATTGATATATATACATACTTATATAATATCATGTTTATTTACATATCGTATATGTCACTAGTGAATGAATGATAAGAGTATAGATGTATATTATATAGCGCCGTATTTACATACATATATGTATTTTATTGTACTTATAAGAAATTATTCTGTCAATGGAATATTTAAATATAATATAATATAATTTAATATTTAAAATTATATTTACTATTTTGTACTAAGTAAATTTAATATACATTTACCGCTTAGTATTAAATGGTACTATAGAATATTTGAAAAAGTTTTGGATTGATAATCGTTATGTTAAAATCTGCTTTTGAAGAATGTATAAACATATAGTTTGAATATATGTACAACCCATAATTCTAGAAATTATAAAATTCACCCAAATTATTTTAAAATACTAAAATATTAAAAAAATAATATTGTAAGCAAAGTGACAGGCTGTGAACATACTAACGGTTCGTACGGGTATCTAAGAGTTGACAAAGTCAACTGTATTCTTCCTCGTTTTAATGAAGTTTCAATCGTTAATCTAAAACTATTAAAATTAGTCCCACATCCGAAAGAAAAAGGATACTTTTTCACGTTTTTTTTTGTTTTTGTGATGGTAGGTGAGAATTTCGAAAGACATCAATGAGATTAATGGGCTTTAACCAACTAAACACCACCTCCCTTTTAAACCAAACATTAACTTGGAACATATGGTTCTAACTTTATGATTTGCAGGCAAGTTATATAAACAAACAAACAAATTATTAAAATGATATCTCGTTTGTAACAAAATGGGAACGGAAAAATATTTTGTTTTTTTAACTTTATTTAAATATTATTAAGATACCTTTTAATTGTTATTAATAACTAACAATTTAATGTTTAAAAAATTTTTACCTTTTTATTAAAAATAATTTTTTTTTGTGGTTTTATATTGAAAATGCAACACATTACGCTAATTGTAAATGCACTTGAATTGTAATTGAAACTATCTCTAATTAATTATTTGAAATGTTGGAAAATATAAATTAGATTTAGTTATTTTATTTTATATAGTTCCAATTCCAACCAAATATAGGAACTCAAAAAATAGTGAAAATTCTTGAATGGAAATAAAAGTCCATGTGCAAGACACAAAAAATTTTTTTATTATCTTTACACCTATACTACATTTACTGTATTTTGTATTATAAATTTAGGCAGTTTTTACACCCGTTCGAACATAATTCTAACGGTATAATAAATTTTCCATTACGTTTGCAACACTTTAAAGAAACCGAGATAGAAATGGGAAAGTTTATGTATTCGTGATTTAGTTATGTGGATTCGTCCGTACGATAACTCAAAAACTAATTGGAGCTAAAATTCTCAAATTTTTACCATTTCATTTTTATATAATTATCAGTTTTACTATTAAAATTGAACAAGTTCAGGGGGCAGATTCAATAATTGAAATACAACTTTTAATTCTTCAATTTCTATTTTAAATGAAAACTCAGTGTCTAATTATTATTATAAAAATCTAAAATTTTAACAAAAGAAGTTAAATTTTATATCTTTACTTCTGAAAATTTGGTTGTTACAAGAAAGCTCGAATAACTGTCATACAACTGTCAAATTTATATCGTCATATCTTTAGTACTTGATTAAGTCATATATTTGAAATTTTGTAAAAGTTGATTAAATTTGATCGTAATATCATATATTATATTCGTAGAGTTATCCTAGAGTTAACATGGCCAACTATATATTTTCAGTCGTTTTTCTTTGTATTTAATAAAACATTTTATTAAAGTTTAAATAAAAACGAGGAAGAATACAATTGACTTTGTCAACTCTTAGATACCCGTACGAATCGTTAGTATGTTAACAGCCTGTCACTCTGCTCACAATATTATTTTTTTAATATTTTAGTATTTTAAAATAATTTGGGTGAATTTTATAATTTCTAGAACTATGGGTTGTACATATATTCAAACTATATGTTTATATGTACATTCTTCGAAAGCAGATTTTAACCTTTCACATAACGATTATCAATCCAAAACTTTTTCAAATATTCTATAGTACCATTTAATACTAAGCGGTAAATGTATATTAAATTTACTTAGTACAAAATAGTAAATATAATTTTAAATATTATATTATATTATATTTAAATATTCTATTGACAGAATAATTTCTTATAAGTACAATAAAATACATATATGTATGTAAATACGGCGCTATATAATATACATATATACTCTTATCATTCATTCACTAGTGACATATACGATATGTAAATAAACATGATATTATATAAGTATGTATGTATATCAATATCATATAAATAAAAATTCTTCGAGCAACCGTTATGTTGTATATTTATTTACATTTTTATGTACTACGCATTATATCCTCAACAATTTCAAATTATCGAATAAAACAAATGCAAAAAATTTGTTGAAGAAATTTGTTAGAAAATTTGAAAAAATCAAGTAACACTTTCGTCAATTATAAAGTAACCCTACATTATTAAAAAAAGTTGTTAACAGAAATAAGAGTATAATGTTGAAGCTTTAATTTTTGTGTATTACTTCAAAAAAATTCTAACAGGTGTTCAAGTTACAGGTGTTTAAAAATAGGAAATTTTCAGTTTTTGACTCCTTACAGCTCCTAAACGGGGTGTGATACAAAAAAACTTTCTGAAATGACTCATACTTATTTTCAAAGATCTAACTTCTGCCAAAATTTCAAGTTTCCAACTTAAACCGTTTAGAAGATAGAAGGGTTAAAGAATTTTGCAAAATTTGAGTTTCGCATAACGGTAAATTAAGACACCGTATGCCACAAATGTACATTTATTGTATATATACTTTTAAAGCTAATAAAAGTAGTAATCGTTTAACGTTTTCAAAATGAAGATATACCTTATACAACTTGTGCTATAACAATTTAAATATAGAGCTTTTTTGAACCTTTGGGGAGCTGTAGCTCCGTAACGGGTGGGGCTACAAAAAAAAGTTATTAAAAATAAAATTAATATTTTTGTGAGATCTATCAGTAGTTAAAATTTCATAGCTCTATTGCAAAAAAAATGTGGGGATCTAAAAGTTAGGTGTTCGAGAGCTACCCTAAGGCTTGGTCCAAACTCAACCAAAAAAAATAGGGAACCTACAAATTACTCCCAAAATATTTTGTGTAAATTTCAAGATTCTAGCTTTCTTAGTTTTTGAGTTAGCGTGCTGACGGACGGACGGACGGACGGACGGACATGGCTCAAAAGTCTTAGAATTTTTTTCTGATTCGATCCATACCTTTGAAGGTATATCTAGCTCGCTTATTTCGAGGTGTTACAAACGGAGGAGTAATTTTATTATACCCGATCCTATCGTACGGGTATAAAAAAAAAAAATTAGCAAGTCTCATATATTAAGTAAAAATATTTGGATATAATCTAGATTATAATTCTATGATTTTATAATTATTGCAATTGGCTTATTTAGACTTATTAGCATTTTTTTCTAGTATGTATTTTGAAAATCTTTGAATTATAATTTTTAACATGTCATTATTTTATATCATATTAAAAATTATATATACTATATAAATCATTTATATATTATATACTATGAATATAGAATTTATATAAAATTCTGAATAAATTATAAACGAATGGATGTCAATATTAAATTTTTATATTTATATACATACGAATTATTTATATTTAGTCTAAATACAAGCATGTACCTATACCTACTTATATTTTTCTTGTTTTATTTATTTTATTTAATCAAAAAAATACCATTTTAAATAAATTGATAAAATTTTTTTTTTTTTTTTTTTATTTTATTCCTATTTTTTTTATTTCACTGTATTTGATTTGTATATTTCGTAGATTCGTTTTAAGTGTGTTGCAATTTGCAATGAATAAATAAAATTCAAATCAAATATAGTCATTTTTTATTGACATTTCATTTTACCTTTTCATATACCTATAGTAAAAAATGATGTTAAAATGAAAGTGCAAAAATTTAGCTAAACATTATCATGATTATGTCACAACAGTTCTATGATAGATAAAACCTTCTCAACTTTTTCTTTTGATTTGTTTTAATTTTGGATTATAATATGTTTTTGACTTTTAGTTAATTTATAAATAAAGTTCGTAAATGAAGTACCAAAATAGTCTAAATAACTTCATTAGATTAAAATTAAGGAGTTACTTGTTTTTTAGTTTAATATTTTTGTTTCTTTTGCTGGTTGATTAGAATTTTCGAAATATACAATGAATTCGACACCTTAAAATTGCAAGGAGAACTTTTTGCTCACTAAATCACATCCTTCTTGTATTAAAACTAGATGCATTAGGTTTTTCAGAGCTCTGAAAAGCTCTTAAAGTTTTTTTTAATCATAAATTCACCTAATAGTTCAACTACAGTTTTTTTTTTTTTTATCTTATACAAAATGTTTTTATACCAACTCGATAAGTTTTGCTCTTGTTATTCTTGGTGTCTTTTTTTATTGTCTTGTGAAATTGAAGAATCCTCGCAGTTTACATTTTTCCAGCAAACAAGCGTCATGAAAAATTTTGGAGCGTTGATAATTTTATTATAATTCTGTTTGTCACAAATCCCATGGTTATGTATAAAATAGATTCAAAGTTCAAACAGGTTTGAGTAATTGGTTTTATTTATTAATTTTGTTATGAAACTGACAGTTTAGATTTGCACTTGAAAAGTCAGTACAATGTTTTAAATTAATTCAATCAAATTGAGTTTTGTTTTTTTTTTATTATATGCTCCTTTCATTTTCATTTTGTATCATATTTTTTTTTTTTTTAATTTTAGAATTTTTTTTTTTAATACTTAATAAAATTAGAAAATAATATTTTTTTTAGAGTAATTGATTAAAGTGTACTCATTTATTTCAAAATTTAGATTATTTAATTTTAATGTATGTATAAAAAATAATAATGTATTAATGAATTAAGAATTTATAATTAAATTTGAATATATATATTATATATATATGTATATATACCTATATTATTAAACAAATATTTAAAAATTTTTTTTTTTTCATTTTTTAAATATACAATTTATGCAAATCTATCTGAAAATGTAATATATAAATCTTAGAGTATTTGCATAAATTCTTGTAATATTTATTTTTAATTAACTTTTATTAATTTTTTGTTAATAAAATCTTTAAATCTTTATTTTAGGTGAAAAAAATCGATTAAAATCATTAAATTTTGTAGATTTGTATTAAATGAAATTTAATTAAACAAAATCATATAACTTTTTGCTAAAAGGAAAATTTTGTAAAAATTATTATTATTTTTAATTATTTGGGTTAGCTATTTTTAACTTTTTAGTACATCCTAAAACTATAAAATATTTATAAAGCCCAAAAATAAATAAATTTTTATTTTGAAAATTATATAAAAATAAAATTAATTTTACTGAAAAAATAGAGTGAATATTGAAAAAGAGTCTTTTTGTGAGTCAATTGAGTTAGATAAGTTTTTTATATAATATAATGAAGGCAATTTCAATTACGGCCGAAAAATTATAAATTTTTGTCAAATAATTATATTATTGAAACGTGGGTATATGGAATATATATATAAATCGATTTTATTTAAAATTAGATTATTATTTTTCATGAATAGATAATTTAACAGTAATTTTTTGAACAGATGGGGAATACCCTTAAAATGTATATATGTATATATAAAAAATTTTAAAAATTTACAATACAAGTTGATTTTTATTTTAAATTTCGAAAAACATAATATAATAATATTTACTTTAATTATGTGAGAAAATGCTTTAATTATACCTTATGTAATTAAAAGAAATGCTTATTTTATTGTAATTTAACAAACATTTTTTTTATATACATGCAAATAGATGCATATAATTACGAATATCCTTTAAATTTTGCTTATTAATTTTCATAAATACTAATTGCAATTTTTTAAAATAATGTTAAATTGTGCTATTTAAGGGTATAGTGTTGATCTAGAATAATTAGCTTTTAGGACTGAAAATTTGTTTTGAAACCTTAAATTTGAAACTGAAGACGATGAATGTTTTACTTTTCAATATGTATTTAGTGCTACAAACTTTAAAATGTATCCCTGAAGTTAAAAAACAAACGAAGAATTTACTCATATATTGAAAATAAAACCTCAAGAAAATGAAAAAGAAAATGTACTTTTTAATTAACCTATAGTACTGTTTACATGCATAATATATATAAATGTAATAGAAAAACTACTGTTTTCAGTCTGCCAATAACATAAACTTTACCTTATAAACAAAAAAATTTTTGAAAAACTAATTCAAAAAAAAAAAAATTAAATTTTTTTAGTGTTCTGGTAGAATTACGGTGAAAATATGTATGCAGCAAAATTTTTTAACAAAATATTTATAGATTTAATTCTGCCCTTTAACATTAGTAAAATAAACTTAGTCTAAACTTCTCCAGAAATAAATGACCGGTATTTATAAAGTATGAATAGATACTAAATAATGCTAAATACTTATGTATTACTAGTATTTACTTATTTGTTTACGAATTTTATTATTAGCACACTTCCAAAAAAAATTTTAAAAAAATGTGCCTATTAGTTTTACTCTGTCCTTCCGTCTGTCCATCTGTCCGTCTGTTTACAAAACTTCTACACCATTAAAGATAGAAAAAAACAATTTTAACAATGGGTAGCTCTCATAAAAAAATAATGTTGTAGAACAACTTTTTCATGTAGCCCCCTCCATTATGGAGCTACAGTCCCTCAAACTTTGAAAAAGCCCCATTCTTAAATTAGTATATCTTATGTTCTGTGTTAACGGTTTATTTTAGTTGTATAGGGTTCCAGTGTTACAGTCCATCAAAATTGCAAAAAAGCCCTATTTTCAGAAGTATATATATCTCAGGCTCTGCGTAGTACTTTTACAATCTAAATACGTTATAAGACCGAAAATTTTTTTAGCTCTATAAAACAATATCAAAATTATACAATATTTTGCAATTTACTATTTAAATTTACCGTTATGTGAAAACTAAATTTTGCAAGAACAATTTTCTATCTTCTTAACTCCGGCATGCTTTTAGATAGGAATTTGAAATTTTGAGACATAAATTTTGAGTATAAGTTTGCTCAGAAAATTTTTTTGTAACATCTCTTGCTTTTAAAGCTATTATGGCTATTAAAAGCATAAAAATTAAAGGTTCAATAATATATTTTTTCGTGTGTTAACGGTTTTTATTAGTTATATAGGATTCCGGCCTTTCAGTCTTTCAAAATTGCAAAAAAAAAGTCCTATTTTCACATTTTTTCTTATACGAAATTTTCAAATTTTGGTGCAAGTCACAATTCTAAACAGTTTGTATTATCTTTTGGAAATGTGCGCTTTTAAAAATCGTTAGTTTACATTCTGCCTTACGTTTATTTAGTTTTAATTATTTTCAATTTTTTGTTTGTTGGAAAATGCACTGCTTCTAGTTTCAGTGTAATTTCCAAAAAAAAATCCATAGTCAAACATTCAATATTTATTTCACTAAACTTTGTTAAAATTAAAAAATAATGCTACAAAATATTATTACAAAGTAAAATGTATATATTTTTGTTTAATTTTTTCTACACCTTTTCTATATTAAGCACTTTTACAATTTCCTATTTTCAGCAGCACTATATAGGTACTCTTCTCTCTAAATCAATTTTATCAGAATGTTTTTGTTGCATGACAAGAAAATTTACAATAAGAATATATATATATATATATATAGATAAGCTTATATTAAGTAGTTTATAATTTCTGGAGTATTATCGAGTATTAATATTGAAAATAAAGTATTAAGATAATATTTAAGTATTGTGAGTATTATCTAGTTAGTTTATACTCAATTTATTGGAGAACATATGAAAATACCATAAAGTACTCGAAAATTGAGTATTTTGAATATAATAATACTTAAGTATTACCGAGTGAATACTCAAGTATTATAACATTATCTAGTACATTACTGATACTTTATATAAATACCGGCCATTTTGGATATTTTTTTCACTCAAATATTTGATTTGAATCAGTTTGATTTATTTATTCAAATGTTATTATATGGATCAAAATTAAATATTAAAATGATTTATTTTGAAAATTATACTGATCAATAAATATTTTATTATTTCAAAAAAACAAAATATTATTTAATTTATTTTTTTTTTTTAATAATTTCCAATTATATTTTTAAATACAATTAAATTTATTTTTAAATAAAAAATAAATTGTAAATAATAAAAGTAATTTAAGAGGTTTATCTTATATTGTTTACATTTATATATATATATATATATATATATATATTATATCTATATATATATGTAAACCTATTTTAATTTTAAGATAATACATGAAAATTTTCATAAATTACTGAATTAATAAATATGAATAATTTTTTTGATAAATTAATTTAAAAGAGTTCATTATTTATAATTGAAAAACTTATTTTCTTCCAAAATTAAAATAAATGGAATTTTGAAAGTAAGAAAAATTTTTATATTGATTTCAATAAAAATGTTGTTTTGTTGTTTTGTTTTTTTACTAAATCTTATAAAAAATTGAAAAAAAAAAAAAATTAAAACTTCAAGGAGGTATCCGGTAAACTTAAGGAGGGTAAATTTTTAATAAATTACATTATTTTTGAATATAAAATTTATGCCTAAATACTTTTATTTTAATTTGATAATTTACCGTCATTTAACTTCAACTCAACAGTTTTATATTTTTGTTTTTCAATTTTTCAGTTTAAGTTAAGGGAAAATAAAATTTTCCTATTATCACCATCATTATTTTTCATTTTGATTTTTTTATTTTTTTGTTTTTTTTTTTTTTTTTGGTTTATTTTCTTTAGAAAAGGATAATTTATTTATAGATTTCATTGTATATATTTGTATAAAAAAATATCTATGAGATATTATTAGTAAAAAAACAAAAAAAAAAAAATAAAATAATAAAACCAAAAAAAAAAAAAAAGGAAAGGCAATCAAAAAATATAGATGCTGGAAAATATGTGTATTCTTCTTGTTTAACGTAGCAATTTACAAAATATCTTTTGATCATCAATCATTTAGTATCAAAATATATTTTATTTTTTTTTTTTTTTTTTGTTCTTCATTTTTTTTTTCTTTAAATTATTTACAAATGACCTTATTACCTAAATAAATTGTTTTAAATTATATTATATATATTTTGAAATCAATCTTTGGGAGTCAGAGAGTCGTAATGATGAAGGATTTAAAAATTTGAAGAATTCACATTAATAATTTTTTTTTTTTTTTGTATTTCAATTTGAAATAATTTTTTTCTGTATTTTTTTATTTTTTTCTAATTTTTTTTTTTTTTTTTTTTAGTTTTCCAGTGCTAAGTGGAAAAAAATGTATTTTGTTCAATAAAATTGAACAATATTCAGGAGGGAAAAAAAAACAAAAACTTTAATATTATTAAAAGTTGAAGAAACAAGTTTTAAACTTAGGTACTATAATTTTTCTAGGAAATTGTAAAGAAATTGTATAACAATTGAATTCACTTTAAGTTTTAGGATAACAAAAAAATTGATTTTTTTTTTTTTTGTTGGCATTTAAAAAGGAAAATTAAAGTACCTATTGGTTAGAATTTAAATGTCATGTTTACAATATTGTATTTTAATGATAATAAATTGTTTTTTTTTTTTTTAATTTTGTTAATGCAATAACCCGCCAAATGAAAATTTATATATTTTTAATTTAGAGATAAATTAGGGATTCTTCTGATGTATTCAGTGTTAATTTTGATAAGCTGCACGAAAAATTATTTAAACCATATTTTATTAAAAGCAAAAAATAACTGTAGTTAACGGTTTATATATAACGGTCGATATACAAAAAAAAAAATGGCTAAAAAATAATAAAAAAAAAAAATGTAAAAACAAAATTAAGATAGAGACAGAATTTAAAGGCATTGTTATAATAAATCTCTCTTTCTAAAAAAATTTTTTATCGCAATATATAAAATACTTAATATATCACATAATATCTCGTAAACCCCACATTCCTACCAGGAAACAGGGGTTATATCTACCTTGCACATTTATGTACCACGGTAACTGTATATAAGTAATTAATTCATAGAAAAAACATTTCTTTAATTTTTAGCACATTTCCAAAAAAATTTTGAAAAAATGTGCTTATTAGTTTCACTCTGTCCGTCCGTCCGTCCGTCCGTCTGTTTACAAAACTTCTACACCGTTAAAGATAGAGAAAAAAAATTTTAACCATAGGTAGGTCTTATAAAAAAAATAATTTTGTGGAACAACTTTTTCATGTAGCCCCCCCCCATTACGGAGCTACACCCCCTCAAACTTTGAAAAAGCCCTATTTTTAAATGCATATATCTTATGTTCTGCTTAAGATTTTTTCAATCTGAAAACGTCATTCGACAGGTATTTCTTTTATCTTTGTAAATTAATATCAAAATTATACAATTTTTTTAAATTTAGTATTTAAATTTACCGTTATGTGAAAACCAAATTTTGCATGATTTTTCTACTTTCATAACTCCGGCACGCTTCTAGATACAAGCTTGAAATTTTGAGGCAAGAAAGAACTTTTAGAATTAGTATAAGTTTGCTCAGAAAATTTTTTCGGACCACCCCCTGTTTATGAGCTATTAGGGCTTAAAAATTGAAAATTTGCTATTTTTAAACACCTGTAACTTAGGAACCTGCACACATTTTACTTCTGCAAGATGTAAAAATTAAAGCTACAATAATATATTTTTACGTGTGTGAAAGGTTTATTTTAATTGTAAAGGGTTCCAAAGTTGCAGCTCTTCAAAATTGTAAAAAAGCCCCATTTTCAGATGTATATATCTCGGGCTCTGCGTAATAGTTTTGCAATCTAAAACCGGCAGAATTTCGAAAATTTTATTATCTATATGAAACAATATCAAAATTATGTAATATTTTGTAATTTACGATTTAAATTTACCGTTATGTGAAAACCACATTTTGCATGAAATTTCTTTTTTCATAACTCCGGCACCCCTTTAGATAGGAACCTGAAATTTTGAGACAAGAAAGAACTTTTAGAATTAGTATAAGTTTCCTCAGAAAATTTTTTGGTAACGCCCCCTCTTTAAGAGTTATTACGCCTCAAAAATTGAAAATTCGCTATTTTTAGACACCTGTAACTTAGACACCTGTAAAAATTTTTCTTCGGCAAGACATGAAAATGAAAGCTACAATAATATATTTTTACGTGTGTGAAAGGTTTATTTTAGTTGTAAAGGGTTCCAAAGCTGCAGCTCTTCAAAATTGTAAAAAAGCTCCATTTTCAGATGTATATATCTCGGGCTTTGCGTAATAGTTTTGCAATCTAAAACCGGTAGGAGATCGAAAATTTTATTATCTATATAAAACAATATCAAAATTATGTAATATTTTGTAATTTACGATTTAAATTTACCGTTATGTGAAAACCACATTTTGCATGAAATTTCTTTTTTCATAACTCCGGCACCCCTTTAGATAGGAACCTGAAATTTTGAGACAGGAAAGAACTTTTAGAATTAGTATAAGTTTCCTCAGAAAATTTTTTGGTAACGCCCCCTCTTTAAGAGTTATTACGCCTCAAAAATTGAAAATTTGCTATTTTTAGACACCTGTAACTTAGGCACCTGTAAAAACTTTTCTTCGGCAAGACATAAAAATTAAAGCTTCAATAATATATTTTTACGTGTGTTAACAGCTTTTCTTAGTTATATAGGATTCCGGACTTACGGCCCCTCAAAATCTCAAAAATGTCCTATTTTCAAGTTTTTTCTTATTACATGAAATTTTCAAATTTTTGTGTAAGTCACACTTCTAAACAATTTGTATTGAGTTTTGGAAATGTGCGCTTTTAAAAACCGTTGGTTTACATTCTACCTTGTTTTTTTAAACTTCAAAATTAATTTAAAAATGTTTGAAATGCATTTGGGAAAAAAATAAATAAATAAAGCTCTCTCTTTTGTAATCGCATCTCTCTTACAGGTAATCGTATCTCTTTGAACAATTTCAACGCAATGCACGGGTGCAAAAATATACATTGGCTAATATACATTGGAAACATTTAAATGCTTTAAAATTGGTTATGGAAACTAATTTATTGTGAAAAGCACTTAAATATGGAATTTATTTTTATCGAATGTGTTCCCAACTGATAGATATCAGCCATTATATAATTT
Organism: Poecilobothrus nobilitatus; assembly: GCA_947095535.1. NCBI lineage: Eukaryota > Metazoa > Arthropoda > Insecta > Diptera > Dolichopodidae > Poecilobothrus > Poecilobothrus nobilitatus. The sequence goes on along the minus strand of OX352774.1, from coordinate 250,123,014 downwards.
GAAACTTTAAAAAAAAAATCTATATAGGTTCACTTCTAATTTATCTTTCAACTTTCTTTTATTATTTTCTTTTTCCTTCAATTCCTCTCTTCATTACATAAACCAGCAATAACTTTGTATAAAGAAATCATTTCCTTAACTAGCATGTAAAAGAAAACAAGATCGATTTTAAACCAAATTTGGTCTGTGAAGATACTATCATATTATACATTATGTTTCATGTTTTTTCGAATAACTTTTTAAAACTAAAAATATTGGTTATTGTAATATTCACAAGATCAATTAGATCGTTTAAGAAAAATACGTTTCGTAAAAAGGACCGAAAGAATTTAATTTCTAATGCTTTGTTATGAATGCATAAAAAATTATTAATGTCACGTTCTCGCCGCAACACACAATCAATTCAAAGCGGTTTGAATATAAACTATAAATTAATGTAAGGGAAAACAAAAACTGGATTTGTTATTAATTATTATTTTATTATGAAAAGTCATAATAATAACAACAAAATGACATTAAAATGTATAACAGATAACCTTAACGCTGGTTTCAACGCTTCGGACATTTACAGCTACACTCATGCTCGAGCATGTTTTTTTTATGAAAATTTGAATTCTTTCATTTTTGAAATTGATTTTTTTTTCTCTCCGGATAAAACGTTGATTTAACTTTAACTTTTTGGCAGAACTCTTTTTTCAACTTGTATTTTGTAACATAATGTGACATATTCAAAAAAAATAATGTGACATATGACTGACTATATGAGTTGAATAGGCGCATTTATCTGTCTACATTATTTTTCTTCTGCAGAAAAATTCTTCTGAAGCGGTGAATTGTTGTTGAGAGAATTCTCTTTCTTTTTTTTTTGAAATAAGTTCAGAAGAAATATGCCGAAGCGTTGAACTAAACATAAATTGATTTTTTTTTTTCCCCCAAATGCATTTCAAACATTTTTAAATTAATTTTGAAGTTTAAAAAAAAAATTAAAGAAATGTTTTTTCTATGAATTAAAGCGAGATAAAAAGGCACAATATTAATACTTTTAAACAAAAGTAAAAACAAAGTAAAAACAAAAAACAAAGCAGAGAGAGAGGCGAACATTTTTTATTGTCTCTTTATTTTTGTTTTGTTTTTCATTAAATTTTATTGAAAAATGAGATCAGAGATAATTGTTATTAGACTGCTATTCGTAGTCCGTCATTGTTCCTTCCTTGTAATGTTCAGTAAATCCTTACATGCTTTTTTTTTCCTTTTTATTAGGTTGTGGTTTCTATTATTTTTCATTATTATTATTTTTATTTTTTTTTTATTTTAAGGATTGAAAATTCAATAAATTCCTAGAATATAAATCTATAAACATTGTCAGTTATGGTTGATTGTATGAAAGTAAAATAATTATTATCATCTCAATATAGGATTTATATAAAAAGAAAATTGGACTAAAGGCACGAGGTTAGACAAAAAAAAATCAAATGATAGTATCATATTTTTTTTTATTTTTCATACTATTCATATATATGTATAAATATGTGTATATTATGTAGAATATAATATAATTTCATAGTACAATGTATATATATTTTTTTTTTTCCACCTAAGGAGATTCATAAGTGACAAATTATTAATACTGACATGCTGTGTGTTATATTTATTTATTTTATTTTTTTATTTTTTTATATTTTTAGTTTCACTTAATGTTTTGTTCTACTGCATGCAGGATACACAAGGTATACATGAATTTTGTAAAAAATGGCCAACAACAAAATAAAAAAAAAAAAATTGAATGAAAAACTTTTTTATTTATTATGAAAATAACAAAAAAAAAAAAAAAATAATAATAAAGCAGGACTTTAGAATTAGATCATGATGACAAAAATGATGATGATAATATTGATGTTGATTGTAATGATGACGATTATTATGATAGTAATATGCGTTCAGATTTTATTCTATAAGTATATAATAGATGTATATTGTAACTTGTATATGTATAAATTTTATAATAATATGTAATTGTGTTTGTTTTATGAAAATTTATTTAAAACTATGAAAACTTGATGGAATATATTTGTCAAATGTCAATTGTTAAAATTTATGATACTTTTTGGTTGAATGAACGACGTGTGGTGATAAAATGTTAGGTATAGCTTTTTTTTTTCTCTTTCTTTAATGCTTATTTTTTTGTTATTTAGGTGGAAATTTATTTTAGAATTATAACAAAAAAAAAAAAAATGATACGAAATTTCTATCAACAATTGTTTATTTTTTGTTAAAAGTTTTTTATTTTTTACTGTTCTTGGAAGAAAATAAACTGATAAAAATGAAAGAAAATATAAAAAAAAAATAAAATATGAAAAAAAAAAAAAAATAATAATAATAATCATTTTTAATGTTAAGTATATGTATTATATTTCATAGAATTTATCTAAAATTGTAGAATATTACTGAATTTTATATTCAATTAATGTACTTTCTATAAACATGTTTAGTTTTATTTGTACACCTTGTACTGAATTATTTGTTTGCTTTTATATCTATCAGTTGGTTTCAAATCAGTGACTAATTTTAAATATAATTTTTTAATTTTTTTAAAGTAAGTAATTTTTTAAGGAACGAAAATTATAGATATATTTGGTATAAGTCGATTGTTTGAGTCTGGTTAACAAGAAGCTGATCTGTGTTTGGTCTAAAAACAATATTTTTGTGAACATGATTCTTTCGTAGAAATTTTTATTGTTTATTTAATTTAATTGTAATTAAAAGAGACTAATACTTCAGTTTTCTTAGTTTTTAATTTCAATTAGATGTTTATCTTAGATGTTTATTTTAGGCTTTACAATAAATTTATGGAATTAAAAATACTTTTCAATAAAACTAACCTGTGCAGGATTTTTGTCCCCGTGTCTAACTTCTGGGTTACAGAGACCTTTATAAATGAAAAAAAAATAATATTTGATTATTTTATTTTTTCATTTATTTATTTATTACATAATGATTTTTTATAAAACTAATATTAATATATATATGTATAGTATTATTTTTTTGAAACTTATATTACAAAAATTATTTTGAGAGTAACAGAACAGTTCTCGGCTGCTGAAGCCATTTATAGGCTAACTACATTACCATATTATTATTTATATTAATATTACAATTTATATATTTATTTATTTATATTAATATTACAAATCACATAGAATATTACAAAACCATCGGCTATACTAAGACCATTATAGGTCCAATACTATTATTAATTTATTCATATTAATATTATTTTATTTTGTTTATATTATATATTTACATTATACTTGGTAGCAAGTGGGACTTGTTTTCAATTAAAACAACTTGCTAGTTGTATAGGATTTGAATCCGTACTCCCTTCGGATTAAAGATCCGCCGAGGCGTTCTTTTTTTATTTATTTATTTATATTAATATTACATACATAAATGTAATGCAATATTATTGAACCATCGGCTACTAAGGCCATTATAGGTTTTTATACTATTATTAAATTATATACTAATATTATTTATTTTGTTTATATTATATACTATATATTTACATTATATTTGATGGTAAGGGGGGTATGAAAAGAAAAACACACTTACGACCTGTGCAGGGATCGAACCTACACTCCTTCGGTTAATATGCCACACGCCTACCCACTAGGCTACCAAAGCCCTCTACCATAATATATTATTTATTTATTTATTTAAGTCTAACATTATACAATTAATTGTTATAATATCAGTAGCGCCCTCGGCTACTAAGGCCATTTTGGGCTTGACAGTGCTATTTACAGTTCAATGTTTTATATTTATTATATTATATTATACTATAAGTGTTATCTTCAGTTAATTTTTTCTTTTATATTTACATTATATTTGATTAGTTCAATAATTTTGCTAGGATTCGTTAGATTTGTTATTTTGTGGTTACAATTAGAATTTAAGATTTAATTACATTTATTTACTTTATTTACAATATTTTGTTTAATAACACATTAACATAGCAATTATATTACAGTTTATACAAATTACCAGGTGTGAAAGAGTTCTAGTTTTTTTTAATTTAAAATCGAATAAATTAAGAAGAAAAGCTACTATAAAATGTATCAGAAGATTTTATTATAGACAAATTATATTTTTATTAAGTGAATATTTTGAAAAATATTATTTTTTTGTCATTCGTTTTGTCATTTTTTTTCTCATATTATTATAAAACTTAAAAGAAAAATATTTTATATACGTTTAAAAAAAATTATACGTATTATTTATATACGTTTAAAAATTATATGATGTTGAAATAAAAGTACTTGCAACAAATCTACTTAAAAATTTTAGTATTTACTTTATACCCTCAATCAAACAATGTTCATCACTATAATCATAATAACATTTAATATTTCCTATTTGTTAATAGTTTTATAGTTAGTTTTTTTAAGTAATTACATTTTTTTTTTTAATTATCCAATAACACAAAAAGAAAAAAAAACAAAAAAAAAGAACAAAAGTTTTCAAATACATATATTAATTATAAAAGTATATATTAATATGTATATAACTGACTTTTTTTATTAAATTTAATATAAAAGTTTTTTTTTTTTTTTCTTATATAAACTTTAACACATAAAAATCATTAATTATTTTTCTATAATAATTGGATGATGATTAAAACATATTTTATAAGCAATTGCTTATAATATATTAGAAAAACTTAATAGGAAATAAAGAGTTCCAAAGGGAACTGATACAAGACGTACCAGAATATATAAAGAGAAAATGAATATAATATTTTCTTAATTGGAAAATGAAATGTATGGTTGTATGTATTAGTTTTGATTATATGTACAGATATTATAATGTTGCTGTCCTGTTTATATAAAAATATTTTCAAAATATTGAAAATGATGGAAAATTTTATGTATACATATTATTATGTTATGTTGTATTTTCCCATATGTTCAATTAACATTCTATTATATCCGATAAAGTTAAACGATAAAATTCAATAATATGTCAGTAACAGATCTTAAAAAAGAGAAATAAAAGTTTTTTTTTTTTTTTTGTTTTCTTTTTTTTTTTTTTTTGTTTTGTTTTTAAGCAGTGTATGTATAACTTGTTGAAAACTTTCCTTTAAATATTAGTGTTGTTATTGTTGTTGTTATTGTAGTGGTTATTAAATATAAACAGAAAAGAAACAGAATGATGAACGAAAATAAATGAATGAACGTTAAGTATCATTGGCTGTTATTAAAACTAACTTCCCAGGATCATAACAGCAACAAGAAAAATATTAAAAATAATATCATAATAAAAAAAAAAAAAAAAACAAACTATATACTTACTTCAATTTTAAAGATAGAAAAGTATATTTTTAATGTGGGTTTTTCAAAAGTTAATTTAAGAAGATTATTTCTTCTTTTTCGCAAAGGACATAAAATAACAATATTAAATTATAATTAAGGTTTCCTTTTATTATTGCTTCTGTTGTGTTTTTGTTTTTTTTTTTTTGTGTAAATATAATTTTATGACTTTAAGTTATTTATTTCAATATATATTTAAAAATTTTAAAATTTTAAATATTAAAGTTTTTGTTTTTAGAAGTATTTAATAATTTACTTTTTTTTTTTTTAATATTCATGCTAATTGGAAGTTTGTTTTACAACCTAATTAATTTTTCTTTTTACATTTAATGCATAAAATATAGGTGGAAATTATTGAAGATAATATAATTGCTTCTCAGTTTTGGCAGAAAAATTTTGTTTGTTAAAACATTAAAGTTTTTTCTTGTATTATTTTTTTGATTTTAACGGGATGTTGTATGGTGGATACCATATTTCAAAAAAAAATATGGATATCGATTCGAATGATCTTGTATCTGCTGACGTTGTATTGATGAAATAAAAGTTCGTATAGCATAAAATATTAAGATTAAAATAATTCCTATTAAATTTTGTTTTTTTATTTTAGTAGAAGATAATGTTAACTAACTAATCGATAATTAATTACTAAAGTTAATTTTTTTATAAATTTATTAAATTTTTTTTTTATTCATGCCATGACATAGAGGAAAGTATACTTGTAGTAGACTTAAATAGTAGATGATGCGAACTGGCTAATATAAACGTAAATGATGGTTATTCAAATGCACGGAGCTGAGTAATACCTAAGTATTGTTGCTCAAGTCTTGCTATATAACAATTTATTTTATCTATCTGTTTATTTTGATATTAAGCAAATTATACTCGTATCAACTATGTTCAAGGGTATAATAAATTTGCCATTACGTTTGTGACACTTTAAAGCAGTCGAGGTAGATATAGTGTCAAAGGTATGGATCGGCTTAGAATCGAATTCTGAGTCGATTAAGCCATGTACGTCCGTCCGCACGATAACTCAAAAAATAAAGGAGTTAGGAAACTGAAATTTTTTTTATGTCACTTTTGCAAACTTGTTAGTTTTGCTATTTTAATTCAGCTTTTTCGGCCGCCAGGTTCGAGTAGCTGCCATACAACTTCTTTCTTTATATGGAAATAACTCAGTACCTGTTCAAGCTAGGTATCTAAAATTTTGCAAATGTTGATACAATACAACTTCTCTTTTTAAATAAAAATAACTCAGTGGCTACTGAAGCTAGGAATCTCAAATTTAATAAAGAGGTGTCGCGTTATATGCCAACAATTTTTCTAACATTTAGTTGGTGTAGAGCAGCCGGTTCAGGCTTCTTGCACCTCTTGGAACTTAATGAAGCTAGGCGTTTGAAATCTTACGAATGATGATGAAGTTTTATGGCCACAACTTCTGTAAAATTTGATTGTGCTTGTGCAATAGATTCGGGTAGCTGTCATATAACTCCACAATTTACATAAATATATCTCTGTAGTTAGTTCCGTACTAAAACATCTGAAAGCTTTTAAAAGATGGTCAAGTTTTATAGAAACAGGGTATATTACGTTCATACGGGTATCCCAGAGTTGACACAGTCTACTCTACTGCACTCTTCCTCGTTTTTAATTGATTCCATGATTTTTATACTAAGCTAGTTTTTAATTGACATTTAAAGTCACATTCACAACTATTCTTCAAAATATTGCATAATATAACTATACTAAATCTTTTTTTAAGAAACATGTATGTATTTTTTTTACCTTTTAGCAGTGATTATATCGCTGCATCAAAACTATACAGAAAAAATATTATTTGTAGAATTTAAATTTAGATTTTCTCACAAAAAATCAAAAATTTATTTAAATTGCTTTCAATATTATTAAAATTTTGTTTAATTTACGAAAAATATACTAAATCATGTTTATTTAATTTTAAAGCTAATAAAATCAAAGTTTATAAAATTCTTTTAAATGGTATATAAAATCAATTTTCCACAAAAAAACAAAAAAGAAAATCATAATAAAAAATACAATTTTTCAATTACTATAATCTAAATATTATTATAGAACTAACACCATGTGTCCAAATATTTTTATTAAAATTCAAGTAATCAATTTGAGTTACTTGACATTTTTAAAATCCGTTAAAACGTTATATATAATATAACAACAATTTATTGTTCTTTTTGTTGTTGGATGGTGGTTGGTGTTATTCTTTTATTTACCCAATCACTTAAACTATGTGATATGTAAAGTCAAAACTATCGAAAACTAGTTAAACAAAATAATTTATTATGAATTGAAGGGAAACGATATAAGGAGAAATCGCGGTTGCAATATAATGCAGTAATAATAATATTATAAAAGAAAAAAGAAATAATTTAAAAACACAAAAAAAAAAAATTTATTTTAATTTAAAGTAATTTATATGTGAATAGGACGAGTACAACAGCAACAACATAGTAAATACTTAAATAGTGACTGAATAAATATGAATGGATAAATTTTACACGCGATATTGCGTGCACTTTATTTTAAAAAAATTATTTCCTTATGTCAAGATTAAAAGAAATTATAAATTTATATGAAAAGCCGCTGTCAACAATAAAGTTATGGAGATTTTTTTAAAAATATTTTTATTTTTGATTTTCTTTATTTTAGTTTTTCTTTTCGTTTAAAAAAGTTTAAAATTCTAATTTATATTAAATTTCTTGTAAAATATAATATATTAGAATAAATTAGAAGTGTTACATGCTTGACTTTCACGTAATAAAATATAATATGAATGCAAATGTGTCGTAAAACAAAATTTAATATATAATAATTATATATGGTAATTGGAAATACAAGAGTGACGTAAAAAATATGAATCGACATTCCAAATTCTGACTTTTTAAAATTCCGCCACTTTAAAATCCCGTTTTATCAAAAAATCCTCTTTTTATCATATTTTATATATTAAATACTTTACTATTTCCCAGATATCTAATTTGAAGTTGGTATTAAAATTAGGTTTTAAATAATCTATTTAATTTAAATGCGTGCATGGAAATTCTATGGTTTGAAATGAAAATCTTTTCGTTTAACATAAATACAAGTAAGTACTACTTTCGTTGTTTGAATTAATTTTAATGCCGATTTATTCATCAGCTTTTCTAATACGAAGAATAAAAAGAAAAAGGCCTCGGTAGCGTAATGGGCAAGAACGTATAACATACATCGTACACTGGAAATATCGAGGCAGTGTAGGTTCGAATCCTACACACATAGGAATAATTCCCCTTACGATATTTACAGTCACGCCAGAAAAGAGAAAGGCTTTTTAATTTCCTTGTCACATTTATGTAGCAGGGGAATAAAGAAAATTTTTAGTTTCTTTTATCTCAGGCTTTTATCTTTATTTTGCGTGAGATCCATAACTTGCGGTTTTTGACATTTTTTAAAGAAACCCGCACTTTCAATTTCAGTTGTTTTAAAATTTGCGATTGGAAATTAAATTTTTGATTATTATTTTAAGAAATTTCATTCCCGGTTATTAGATCAGGTTTTAAAGTTTAACTTGTTTTTTCTTAGGAACATTTTAGATGCTAATTTTTGATAATATAGAAAAATAAGTATATCAAATAATGTATATATTGCAGATAAGGCGAATAACTGGAATTATACCGTGTTCGCAAACAAATCAAACACGGAATAATATTTGAGGGATGTTTCTATAAATGAAATATTTATAGCCAGCTTCAAAATATTAAAATTTGTTCACGGTTTCAATACTTTCTTTGTACTATGTATTCAAAAAAGTAAAAAATTACTATGTGTTAGGTAATTACCGGTATATCCTATATTTAGTAATTTAAAAGAAAAAAATATGTATATACACAAAATTAGTAAATATTTATATTATATTTTGCCTTAAATTAGTTTTAAATTTTAAAATATAGGATAAAAACTTTTTTTTTAAACTTTTTAAGAAATATTTATTTTGAGTTTTTTAGTTACTATAAATAATTTCGATAATATATGTTTTATGACACTATATTACAGAGTGAGATACTTCTTATCGATAGATTTTAAAGAAGTAAATTTTTGTTTCCGAACCTTGTAATTGCTGCAGAAGCTTTAAAATAACATAATACATTATTATCTGAATTATACTATTTTAAACTGAAAGATTCAGATTTTTGATCGTAGATAAATAAATAGCATTTGTAATAGTTAAGTAATAGGTAAGTTGTTTCGGTAAAATGCGAACAATGAAAGGTGATTCATTTGAAGAACAATTGAATTAGAATTATTATGCTAAAATCAAGACTTATTTTTTTTTTATCAAAATATTGCTATTGTTATAATGAATTAATATATTATAATCCTGTTTATTATAACAAAAAATACTGAGCAGAAAAAAAAAATAGTAGGATTAATTAGATATTATAAGTTTAACTCTGTGAACTTTTGATGCCTTCAATTATGTTACTTCTGATATACCTTCTAAGAAACTAAAATTCTACCGAGGGTTTATTACTGGTAGTCTTTGCAGGTTGTGTTAGTAGAATGTACCCTAGAGATTCTTCTTGTTCTTTACAGAATCTGCATACACCGTCATTCTCTATTCCAATTTTTTTTTAAGTGACTCTTTAGTCGGTAGTGTCTTTACAAAAAGCCGGTTTGAATTTATTTTTACTGGATCTTATGCTTTTTTATTATCTTTTCCGGTAATAATTTTCCAGCTTTTCTTCAGCTTCTTTTTTTGCAAGATAATCAGCTTCCTAATTTCCCTATCTACCTAGGTGTCCAGGTACCTAGTAGAAGGTTACTTTATTGTTTGTTCCTGTTCTTTAATTTTTTCATCTGTTTTAACACTGGAAATATACGAGGAATTTTGCAAATTTTATTTCTTAATTAAAAATTTATCTATTTGTTTTTTGTAGAATTGGTCAAAATTTACTTTTTTCTGAAAACAGTCTAACGCGTGCAAAAAATTTTATTTGAATTTGAATTTAATTCGGTTTTCTTTTGTTATTGTTACATATATGTTATTTTATAATTCTGTGCAAAAATTATATAAAAAATTTTATTAAAAGGATAAAGGTAGTAACTTTTAGCAATAACATTTTTTTTATTTTTTTATTTATAATTTCCAATTTACTTTTTGTTTTTAATTTGCTATACGTATTCGTGAAAAGGCTGTTAATATGTCAAAAAGTGATTAATTTTTATAGAAAATATTCACAATTTTAAACTTAAAGAAAATAATTTATGAGAATTTTAAAAATATACAATAAATTATAGAAAGTGAAAGAAACAAATTATTCAAAACACTGTAATGTAAAATTTTTTTTAAAATAGCAATGAACAAAATTGAAGTTCGAGTCAAGTTCAAAACAAAAGGATTGTAATTAAATTAAAAGATAATGATCTCTCATTGACTTTACCATCGTTTTCTAAAAAAAAAAACAAAACATTTCTAAAATATTGATTTCACTTAATTTAAAGGACCTTCAAATTTGAATACTTACTTGTATTTTATAAATTTTATTGCAAAATTTTTTTTAAAAAATTTCCAAAAAAATTTAATTGAATGTTGCTAAAATAGTGGAAAAAATTGTTGGTAGTAGTTTACATTTTAATGCTATTGCAAATTTGTAGCTGATATGTTTTATTGACTTCATATAAATTGAAAAGAAAATTGTTGATTTGTAAAATAAAAATTATTATCGTATTGGTAGCTCTATATTTTTTTTCTAAATATGGATCCACATCCATTTATTCCGCAGCTATTCGAAAGCGTTTTTTTCGATTTTAAAGAATAAAAACAATAAGGAAGTCACCAAATAGAAATTACTCAAAATTATTTTGGGTGAATTTTATGACTTGAAGCTCATTTGAATATAAAAACCTAAATTAATACATAACGCGGCCTGTTAATTTGAAAGCCATAAAATTTATTTTAATTAAATTCTTTTTTATTCAATATATTTTCTTAAATAAATCAAATATATTATTTAACATTTACCAGAAATAAAAACAAATTAAAAATAAAATTAAATATATATATATACATTTAAAAATATAAAATATGACTCTCCCAACGGAGATTTAATCCATTAACCATTATCAACTCAAACTTTACCGACAATGATACATAATTACAAAATAATTTAATAAAAAACATAAAATTCATACTTGCAAATATATTATGTATAATATATACATATATATTTATTTATTTATTTAGATTAATATTACATACATAATATATATTTATAATATACATAATGTCATATATTGCCATTTTTATTTTTAAAATATTTCATTCCTTTAATTTTTTTCTTATATATGAATTCAATACCATATACACAAAATGCTCTAAATATACACTTCATATATATATATGAATATATATATATATATCATTTTATATAATATATTATATATCAATTTTCAATGTTGTACATCATGCAAAATACACAATACACACACAACAGTATTACAAACCTAATACCGTCACATTTCTTAATTATTTAAATTTTTTTATGTACACATAATTGTTCGAATGCCTAAAATTCAGCTTGAACTTAAATCTTACATTTTTAAGTAGAAAATAATTTTTGCTTAAATTTTGCAAACATAATTGCAAGCCAGAACGAACTTTTAATAAAAAAAAAATTAGATTTAAGGTCCATGTCCAATTTTATTTCGTTCCAATGTACGAATATTTGAATTTTAACCAAAAACAATAGTAAGTCTATAATAAATTGCTTCAAGGGTTCTCGGTGTTCTAGTGGGTAAGAGCGTATAAAATACTTTGGGTTCGAATTCCACACACGTCGTAAGAGTTATTTTCCTTTACGACAATTACAGCCACGCCTGAAAAGGAAAGGCTGTGTAATTTCCTGTTCACATTTATGTGGCAGAAAAATGCACTAAAAAAAAAAAAAAACAAAAATCGCTTCAAAAATATTTTTTTTAGCTAGTTTCATGAATTTAGCTTTTTCGGTTTAGGATACACGGGTGGACGGACATATGTATGTAGCTTAATCAACAAATTTTTTGATTCTTTTTGTAATAATTAATTTTTAATTATTTCTAATTTCTAATAATTAATGTATTTCTTGTGTAAAAACTTAATCCTAAAAATATGCAAATTAATTTTGTTATGGTTGCATTTTTCAAAATAATGCATATTTCATTTTAAATTTTATTTTGTCTATAAAATTATATAACATTCTACAAAAATTATTTAAAATTTTTTTAGATTTTTTATTAATAATTTTTAATATTTTAACAAATTTAATAGGATTCTTTACAATCTATCATTTACTGCAACTATCATTTAAAGCGTTAAAATTATGAAGATATATTATATATAAATATTTTTTGTACATTTTTACTTTACATATATATATATGTATATATATATAAATTTTAATATACATACATAAAAATAAAATTTATTTATATATATATATATATATTCTTAACTAAATAATATAAATAATTTATTTACGTTACAATTCAATTTAAGTAATTTAAAAAAAAAACAAAAATTACAATAAAAATTGCATTGCAGAAAAGGTACAAACAAAAAAATGTAACCATAGTTGTTTGGCCACAGGAGCTTTAATATTACGAACACACCTTGCAGGTAATATTATCACGTTTTAAAAATTATAATATTTTATTTTTTTTTTTAAATATTTTTATTTTTTCTCTCTTTGCTTTGTTTTTTTATAAAAAAAAATTTTTTTTATTGAACGTCAACCAGGTTAACTCTAATGTAAACACTTTATACGTGATTGATGTGAAAACTTCAAAATATAACGCGGCAGAGTCGTTAAAGGATTTAGAATAAATCTATCAAATGTTTACTTATATTATAACGTGTACCTTTAATATATAAATATATATATATATATATAAATGTATATAGAAATATATATATGTATATGTATATATATATATATATTATTGATAATATATAAAGTATATAATTTTTATTGTTTGTTACTTTGTTGTTGTTGTTGTTGTTGTTGTATTGGAAGGTTCTACAACAAAAAACCACTATTAATAATAATAATAATAATGTTTCCTATATATATATATAAAAAAAATTTATATCATAGGGATAAATATCAATGTGCAAGTAAATGTAACATAATTATGTATTGTGTGGATAAGAAAAAAGTTATATTAAATACAATTATAATTTACTTTTTTTTTAACGTATTACATTTAAAATAATAGGTAGAATGAATAAATTTCAATAATAAACAGGGACGTGATTTACTTAAATAAAATAAAATTTAATAATATTTTCTTAAAATTTAACTGTCAATTATTAGCATAAATCACATAAGTTATTCCGTTCTTAAAATTGTTGAATTGTTGAAATTGAAATTTTGACAAACTCGGTTTCTTCAGTTCTATGTTAAATTTATGAGTCAGTAAAATTGAGTGAATGAGTGAGTTCAGAGACAGGTTGGTTCAAAAACAGAGTCATGGCACAAAAAATTCATCAAATCAAATAATTTTATCAAATAATTTTTGCCTCCAAAAGTAAAAAACCTTTCGATTTGGATTTTTAGACAAGGTCTAATTGAATTTTAAGAGATTTTTTATCAATTTAATTGCTTTAATTATTTTCAGTTGAATTTAACGTAAAATTAGATATAAACTTAGTCATTCTTGACGATTTTTCATTTAAAGTATTTATTTTTAAAATGTTCAAAAAAGGCTTTCAAACGTCAATCAATACCATTGATATATATTTTTCAGTTATTTTTCAATGTACGTCTTTTAATTTTCCATTATGAAAATAAACCAATATTTTCAAATGATTTTTTGGTGTTGTTTTAGAGATTTTCTTTTTAAGATTAATCGAAATCTTAAGGAGAATAATTCGCACAAAAAGTTGGAGAGCGGATTATTTTTTTTTGATTTTAGGATGTTTTATTTGGATGGGTGATTATCCATGTACCCAATACAATAATAATACAATAATACTTACTAAAAGGAAAAAAAAATGTTAAATAAAGATGTCGTCCCTGTCGTTTCGGTAATTTAAATTTATTTATTTTTTTTTTTTTTAACATGGATACTATAATTCGCAACTTGTAGATCTGTTTCCTTTTCGTGTGTTATATTTTGTACCTCGAATATTTTTTTTTTTAAAATAAAAAAAAAAATATGTTATATAAAATTATTAAAATCGCTATGACTTTAATGATTGCATTGGGAAGAAAAAAATTTGTACGTACATATAAATTAAAGCTTATTAGAAGTTTTCAATAAATATAAATTACATATACATCATACATTTATGCGCTTGTATTTCATGTAAATAAATATTTAGAGAATCAAGTATTAAGAGCATTTTTTAAATTCCCTGGTTGGTGGTAAAAAAATGTTCCAAATATAGCATGTTTCACGCTATATATCTAAAGTTTTTCTCCATTTTTTTTTTTTTGCTGTACGAGTATATTTTTTATTTTATTATTGAAGTACCCCATTACAGTTATGAAATACATTAAGTTATTAAATAGATGAAATTTTGATTGATATTTGTTTTTTGTTTTGGTTTTTTTTCTTTTTTTTTTGTTAATATTTTTTTTTTTCTTCTTTCAATTAGATTTTGATTTGACACCTATATTCATTGCTAACTTAACTCATTGTAACTTTTTATAGTAAGAGAAAGTGCGAAGGTTTTATATAGCAAAAAAAAAAAAGAGAAGGACAATAAAGTACTTTGTTTAGTTGAAAATTTTTTTATTATAGTTTATGGAAGTACAACAGATATTAAATGAAATGAATGATTACTTTAAGTTAAACACAGTTTAATTTATGAGTGTTATATTTGTTTTTGATTTAAAAAAAATTATATTATATAAAGGTTTAGAAAAAAATTTTTAATTGTTCTTGCCAAGTATAGGATTTCGTCTTGAAAAATGTTAAACTCATATTAGTTTTTAATTTTGGTTTGTGGTTTATCAAGAAGGAATATTAGTTGAATAATTCATAATTCATTTAGATTTTTGGTTAGATATAAAAGAAGGTTTAGATGTTTTTCTTTTTCAGAGCCTTTTTCAGAGCCTTTAACCAATATAATGGGATGAAACGCTTAACTGCTAACGCAGTATATTGGCTAGAGAGTAGGGATAGCAAAGGATAGGAGATGGATGTGGAAATATTGAATTGGGAGTGGGACTGTAAGGAAACAATGAATCCGCGGCTCCGCCTATTATTATTACTATTTTGCTAACAGTGACTGTAGCCGTTACAACAGTTATAACATGCAGTAGTATATAACACCTTACTGTATGAGATAATTATTGAGGGCAACCCCCACTATCACACCAGCAGCTATTATTATTGGTATTAGTATTCTTATTAATATTATTATTATTTTACTACAGAGTCAGGGCCAACAGTGGATTACAACGAGCATATAACTCCTTCCTGCATGATATAGCCAAAGATAGAGCGCCACTGTAACAGCTATTATTATTATTATGTATTATTATTGTTATTATTATTAATAAGTATATTAATCTCAAGTAACCATTGTAAATATTTATGACTATACATTTTAAAATTTGTTTAAAAAAATAAAAGTATGAATTAATTTTATCTCTTTTTATTTTAATTCATTTTTAAAATCCTCTTTGTAAACAAAATTTTTAAACAAAATTATAAATTATTTATTTATTTTATCGATTCATTTTAAATTCTAAACAAAGAAAATTTTGAAGTAAAAGATAAAATATCTTTAATTTTTTCAGTTAATAAATATAAATTTAAGTAAAATATTTTTATATACTTATTTTCTTTTATATATTGGTTAAATATTAAATAACGTACATATAGCATTAAAAAATAATAATATAAGAAATAAAAGAGAATTTTTCTCTTAAACTTATTTTTTTTTTGATAATTTGAAATGTCAAACGTCACTGTAATCTCAATGACAATTATTTGATTCAAATTATATTTTTTATTTTATTTATTTTGAGTATGGTCTGCTAGTACGGTCATTTTAAACAAAACGATCGCAAAGAAGATCCTGTTTTTTTTTGCATAATTTATGTGTAACTCTTTGTAATACCGTTATCAAATGTTAACCCATTCTTAAGCTATTTTAATCTTGTTTGTTGAATTTTAATTGTAAGTGTTACTTTTAAACTGGTGACAATCTTTTGTGGCCTAACTATTATAAATTATACCTATAATTTAATTTTTTAAGTAAAGAACATCTAAGTTGTATGTGTACGATTCTACCATTTTGATGTCACCACAGTAAAAATTTTCTTCTAATTAATTAAATAGTAGTTATAAACTGATATGAACTGCGATTATACATTTGTTTTAGAATTAATACAATTGAATGGTAATTTTCAATTTTAATACATAGATATTTGGAATTCAACAAAATATTGTAAATATTTTTTTTCAACTGAAAGTATAATTTTTTTTACAAAATAAAAGTAAAAATAAAGAAAAAAACATATAAACTTGCATTTGATTGACATGAAATAAAAAAAAAAAAAAAAAAACACGAATAAAATATAATAAAAAATTAAAAATATTCATTTTACAAAATGACAGAATAAAAAAAAGAATTCATTTATTTTTTTTTTCTTTAAATTGTATGTTTAATTTTAGATTTTATCAAATTATCATAATGTAATGTGTAACGTATTTATCTTTAAATATATGAAAATTTATTATAAAATTTATTTAATGTTGGTTTATGTACTTGATAATTTGTTAAAAAAAAAAAAAAACTTATTTATTTTTTTTTTTTTTGTAAAAATAGGAGGTTAAAGTCAACAATTGTAAATGGTTTTTGATATTAAAAAAATGTGATAGTAATAAAATATAATCTGATAATGTGATAAGTTATTTAAAGGATATTATTTTGGTGACATGTCATAAGTCCCATTGGGTCATAAATCCCAAAACAACTGGGTCATAAGTCCCACTAAGTAAATGAAATAAATTTTGAAGAGTTCATCAAATATTATGTTTTTTGTTTAAATTTAATTATTTGTTTGGCGGGGGTTTGGGGGCGTTAGCCCTTACTATATAAAATATGATGTTATTGAAATATGTATGTAAAAATATAATTAGTGAAGACTTTAGAGTTTATTTCAAAATCTGAATTATACTCTTTTTCCAGAATATTTAGATAATATATATTGTATATATGCGAGATTCCGAATTAAGAGTGATTTTAGGGTTGGATTCAAGATCAGAGTATTCTCTTTTTCCAGAATATTCACCTATATCTATATACGAATTTCTAAGTTAGGAGGAGTTTTAGAGTTGAATTCAAAATTAGAGTTATACACATTTTACAGAATTCATATAGATACACATTCTGAAAAAGGGGAATACCCTGATCTTGAATCCAACCTTAAAATCTGCTGTCGCCCACAACCCTAAAAGCTGTCGTCCACAAATCCCCGCTAAATTAACTTTATTGAAACGCTGATTTTCAAACGAAATCTAAAATGCCTCCTAATTCAGAATCTGACATATTCAAATATATAAATATTCTCGAAGAGGCGTAATAAAATTTTGATCAAATAAGATTTTAATTCACATTTTTATATGAAAAATTGACTTTGGAACAAACTTGGGAACTTGGGACTTGGGAACTAAAAAAGTTCATTGAATCATAAGTTGCAGAGTCATAAGTCCCATGGGACTTATTACCTACTTATGACATGTCACAATTATTTTACAAGTTATAAATTTTTTTTTTGATGTTAAAACCTTTCTGATATTTTAATAAAATCATGGCTGCTATTTTTCTATTAACAATACATTTTGTCCTAAGAAATAGAAAATTTTGTAAAAGATAGAATCGTACTCTTTAGAAGGTAGCTAGAAATCTGATAGATTTATTCAGTGCAAGGCCAAAAGATTCGACGCCATAAGTTCCATGGTAGTTCTGCCTTATTAAAAAAAGCCATGTGACTTTTGTCTCATCACTGTAAGATAAAAGTCACACAAAAAAAAAGACAAAAGTCCCATGAGACTTTTGACCCATAATTAAAGAAATCCAAATATCTCATGGCACTTTTGACTCACTTCAATGTGTCAAAAGTCTCCTTTGTAAAATGTTTTTATTTAAAAATATCAAAAATAATATTTTGAATATGGACTATGGACAGAATATGGACCTATGACGTATATCATGTATATATATATATCAGATTCTGAATTAAGAATAATTTTTTTTTTATAGTTGATTACAAAATCAGCGTTGTCCTGTTCGGATTTTATAGTTAGATTCTGAAAAAAACGTGTAATCCTAATTTTGTACCCAACTCTAAAATCTTACCTAATTATTTTTTTTACATTCATATATCAACATTAACAATATAGCACTCCACAATAAAATCTCTCCTAAATCAATATTTTATATATTTTTTTGATTCATGAAACAAAGTTACCCAGTTTTTTCATTGCAGAATGCATTTTTATTTTAATGTGACTTTTTACTCACTTTAAAGAGTCAAAAGACTCAATAAAAAAAGTCCAAAAGTCTCAGAATCGGGAAGTAACGAGATTTTAGCTCTGCCCTGATTTAATTAATGTGTAAAATTTTCAGTAACTAAACTCACATACATACATCTGTAGCCCAAATTATGAGATGACAACTTTTGTAACATAATTTTAAAATTCATCCTAACTACAAAAAACTTTTTTAACTATTTAAAAAAATTGTGAAGAAATACAGATTTAATTTTTATTTATAACTACATTCGCTATTTGATAAATAAAAATATAATATTGCAATTTTGATTTTAATGTTTTAATTAAGACAAATGTGTACAGTTGTTCAACTTACAGATATTTAAAACTAGCGAATTAGTGGGAAAAGTTTTAAGTTTGATGAATGAAATTGAATGGAAAAGAAATCAAAATTTTTATAACACCATAATTGAATTAGAAGAAAAAAATAATATTGATGTGAAAGCCAAAAACTTAAATTTTTATTTTTCTTTTAAATTCTTGTAAAGTCCTAACTTTTGAATCTTGCTAAAAGCAATATTCTATAAATTTTTTAAGTATAAATTTTTTCTTTAATAATAGTATTTTAAAATCAATACTAGTATTCGCCCGAGGTGTTTTAATTAGCAATTACAATACAATATATACAGTATAGTTTCTTTATGATTTTATTTAAAATGTAAAAATACAATTTTCAATAATTAAAGCCTTTATGAATTTAAAATTTCTTTGTAAATGATATTTTTACTAAAAACACGATTATTATTATCTTTTAGAAGTTGCCCTTGATTTATTGAGTATTGGAAACTCAATATATACCTATTATATATGTATATATTATAAGAAGCCTAAGATGGTAAATCATTGAGTAAAAGAGTTTTAAATATCTATTAATACAGATTAAATATTATGATGATATTATGATATGTAAGAATTTATTTCGTTTAAAATATAAAAAAAAAAAACAAAAAAAAAAAACAGAACTGGATCGAACTTGCAAAATAAAAAAGCAACTATTAATAACGCCACACTCTACCGCTGCACTAAACACCAAACTGAAATTTTAATCTTTATATTCAGTTATATTGTGAAATTCCTACTCCTACCATACAACCAATATTTTAAAATTTTTAATCGAAAAGAAAAATAAAACAAAAATTTAACGGAATCAAAGAGCGTCTTTTTTGAAAATGTATCATATAGGTATAGATTATACATACTATATGATACATATGTATATACTTTACATGGGTTTTTTATAAAAATGGAAAATTATTAATGAAAATCAGAAAATTTTGGAAAAATATTAATTTTGTAAGATGGCTATACTGAATATTTATCATTTAAAAAGATAAAAAATGAAAGTTGGTTGGTAAATCATTGAGTAAAATGGTTTTAAATGTCTGTCATTTACAGATTAAATATTATGATATGTAAGAATTTATTTCATATAAAATATTAGAAATAAAAAAAAAAAAAAGAATAGAATCGAACTTGCGAACTAAAGACTTCTAAAGTTTAAGAAGCGGCCACTCTACCACTGCACTAAACTCCCCACTGAAGTTTTGACGTTTATATTCAATTATATTGTGAAATTTCTATTTCCCACCATGCAAACTATATTTTAAAATTTTTTTTATGTTTTTAGAAAAAAAACAAAAAACAAAAACAACAAAACAAAATTTAAAATTCAACGGAATAAAAGAGCGTCGTTTTTGAATATGTATATTATAGGTATAGATTATACATATTATATGATACATATGTATATACTTTACATGGGTTTTTTATAAAAATGGAAAATTATTATTGAAAATCAGAAAATTTTGGAAAAATATTAATTTTGTAAGATGGCTATACTGAATATTTATCATTTAAAAAGAGAAAAATGAAAATTGGTTGGTAAATCATTGAGTAAAATGGTTTTAAATGTCTGTCATTTACAGATTAAATATTATGATATTAAGTGTGTTATAATGGTTTTTTATTTACATACAGATATCTGAGCTACATACACATATATGAGCTTTGTGAAAAAAAAAAATATAAATTTTAGTGGCTTTTGGTAGAATGATTTTCTTCCACCTTTCGGATTACACATATATTTTTTGTACTGTGACAATTGTTTAAATCTATGAAATAAAAATTTTTTTTTGTTGAACAAAGATGGTGAGAATCATCGAAAAATATTGTACGCAACACACTAGATTTGAAACTTTAACTCACTAAACACATTAAGACCCGTCTTAAAATACTAAAAGTAGTGTGAAAGATTAACTATTAATTTTGCGTTAACTGTTATAAAACTACTTGGATTGCAGATCTCCATGAAAATGATCTGGAGGTGAAATCTAGTGAAATCGCTAAATCTAGATGGCCTAGTTCTAGATTTGTGAAAAGCTCATTATTTTATGAATAAATATGTTTGTAAGTAGTAAGTAAGTTATTTTATGAAAATAGTAAAGATTAAATTGATATAAATGTGAAGTGTAAATTCATTATCTATAATTGAATGTCACATGTTTAACCCCTCAATTTTTTTTTTATAATTTAATTCATTATAAATTTTTAGTTTCGAAACAATTTGAATTTACTGTGCGTATTAAAAGAATGTAGAGTAACTTTTTTCTAAAATTCATAACAAAAAAAAAACTTTTTAATAAAATAAATCAATTAAATATAATAAGTTTATGCATTCTATATTTAATGTTTTTTTTTTTATTTTTTACTCCTGACCAGGAAAGAAAAGCTAAACTTTGAATGAAATTCTTCTTAATTCCCTATAAATTCTTAAATATACACATTTTTTTTTTTTTTTTTTTCATAAACTTTCAAGGTATATAAAACTTGTCTCCGTTAAATTACAATAGAAAGTAAAATATTTTTCAAAACTATTTCAATTTTATTTTTTATTTTTATTTCTTTCTCTTTTTTCCTACCTCTGTTCCATTATCTATTTTTTATTTTTTCTCTCATCTGAATTTTTATTTTCCTGTATATATTTTACATTCGTCTTACTTAGTATAAGATGTACATATGAAGGTCTTTTAAAAAGAACAGTTATTTATCTGTTAAATACAAAAAAAAAAAAAATAAAAAAACATATGTATGTATAGAAATGCAGCATATTTGTATCTTAAGATATTTTTTTTTTTTTTTTTTCGGATTTTCTTGTTGTTGTCATTGTTACAGTAAATGTGAATCATTGCATAGAAATCACTCTAGAGAATTTAATTAAATGAATTTTGTTCGCGTTTTTATATAAATATATACTATATATATATATATTTTTTATTATTATTTTAAATAAAGTTTCCACCAAGTTTTTCTTCGTTTTTCTTTTCATTCAATTTATTCACTTTGATTTTACTTTTCGTTTTTCTTTTTTTATTATTTTTATATCTATACATAGATACAAAAATCTGTACAAATATATTATTGTATTTTAAGATATTTGAATTGTGTGTGTATAATGTGTGTAAGAAAAAAAAAGATATATATATATATACCTATATATAAAAAGATATATACCTATATGTATAATAAGATTGCAGAATTCCAAGAAACTATACTAAGAAATTTTACAAGTAAAGTTTATCTTATTACATAAGCTTTTGGTTGATTATATAACATTTAAAAAAAAAAAAATGAAAACAAAAAAAAAGGTGTCTTATGAGGGTGGTAAAAGATATGAATTTAGTTATAGTAAAAATATAAAAAAAAAAAAAAAAATGAAAAAGATAACTGAGAAAAGAGAATAAATTAAGTAAACTACTTAAGGTAATTGGCTGCTTTTGCTGAAAACAAATTATTTAGGTGCCAAGAGATTATCTATCTTGCATTGGAGGATTAGACAATATTAAGTAAAATTTTATGGGTATATAAAAATAATAGTAAAAAAAAAAAAAAAAACATAAAATAAAAACAACAAAAAATAAGAAAAATTTTGAAATTTACTTAACTTTTTCTGAAAAAAGATTTAAATTGGAACTTGTGACATTATTATGTACATACTTTGTAAAAGAAACTTTCATATAAAATTTTAATTCCAACTATATTTTTATCTCTATTTTTCTATTTGTTTGATTTTTATAGGCAACAATATAATTAAATAAAAAAAAAAAAAAAAAGAAATCTTTTTTTTTTTTTATAATTTTGTAATTTAAAAGTAGATACTAACAAATTCAATGTTTTAATAATGAGAAAATGAATGAATTCTATTTTAAGGATTAAGATATTACATAGTAAAATTCTATCGTTTGTTAGAAAAGTGATTCATTGTATAAAAGTGTTTAATATTATCTATATTAGATATGTACAAGTATATATACAATGTATTGTTAGATTGATATAAATGTGTATAATAACTATTTTAAAGTTTCGTTTTTTTCTTTTTTCATGTAATTATTATTAAGTAGAGTAATCAAGTAACAAGATGTATTCTTTGTTAAATATCCATAATTGAATTGAAAATGAATTATTCTTGAAAACAATGTTTTTGATTTAAAGAAAATGAATGTGAAATTGAAGAAAAAGTAAATTAGATAAATGTTACCAGTTCATATTCATATTTGTTAAAAGAATAATAAAAGTTAGATGGTTGAAAGAAATGGTTTTTGTTAGTAAAAAATTTGAGAACAATTGATTTGTTAATAACATAATATTTCAGAAGTTTTTTTTTTAAGATTTAGCATAGGGTACTTATTTTAAAATTAAAATTTTCATTATTTTTCTTTTGTATGAAATTATTGTATGAGATTTAAAATTGAAAAGAAAAATTGAGAAAATAACCATAACCATTTTCATTAATTATTTTTTTTTTTTTTTTTTCCTAAGGGAGGTGGGAATCTTCCAAAGACACCAAGAATTTCCCCTTGGTAGTGTCAGATTCTTACTGACTAAACCCACCTCCCCCTTTAGCCAATATAGTGGGATGAAACCCTTACCTGCGAACGCAGTATATTGGCTAGGGAGTAGGGATAGGAAAGGATAGGAAAATGGATACGGAAACATTGAATTGGGAGTGGGACTGTAAGGAAACAATGAATCCGTCTATTATTATTATTTTGCTAACAGTGACTAAAGCCGTCACAACAGTTACAACATGTAGTAGTAGTATATATTAACTACATGAGGCAACTATTGAAGGCAACCCCCACTGTCACTGTAGCGGCTGTTATTATTGGTATTAGTATTTTTATTAATATTATTATTATTTTACTACAGAGTCAGCGCCATCAGTGGATTACAACGTGCAGCAGTATATAACACCTTACTTGCATGATATAACCAAAGATAGCCCCACTGTAGTAGCTATTATTATTATTACTATTATTATTATTATTATAATTATTGTTATATTATTATTGTACTATTTATTATACTATTTAATTGTACTATTATTATTATTATTATTATTATTACTATCATTATTATTATTATTATTTTTACCACAGAGTCAACACCATCGTGGATTACAACGTGCAGCAGTATATAACACCTTACTTGCATGATATAACCAAAGATGGCTCCACTGTAGCAGCTATTATTTATTATTAATTATTATTATTATAATTATTATTATTATTATTATTACTATTATTATTATTGTTATTATTATTGTTATTATTACTAATATTTAATTATACGATATACATTATTACGATATAAAAGTACTACATATTTTTTATTTTATGACCTGACCGGGGTTTGAACCCAAGACCATTCGATTGAAAGGTTGGCGACTTAACCACTGCGCCATGAGTCAATAATTGTTGGACTTTTTACCACAAAAATTTGGAATTATATAATTTCTTATTCAAAATAGTTTTATTCGACCGCATTTTCTCTATCAATATCGTCCAGATATTTTTTTTTTAGTATATGTCTATATGCAACATTATTTCCGTTCCTAATTTTTGAATACTTCGAATTTTTTGTGATGTTTCCATCTTTCGCATAGTATAGTACAGATATTACATTGGAATTACTTCAAGGGTTGATTAAATTGCCATAATATTCCTCCGTTTTTGTCATTGAGTGTGTCTTTCAGAATAGGTATAATTTATGACGATCAGAAGAAGATTGTCGAATGAAAACAATCTTATTTGACCTCAAAAAAAACTTTGAAAGGTTCGGATAATAGACCTAAAATAGAAATACTCGGACATTTGAAACTTTCCTATACTGAACTTTAATTATACAATTAAAATTTTTGTTTATAAACACTATTTTTAGTACTGACTGTTATTCTTACACCTGTTCTAGATGATTTTTAAAGTAAAGATTTACTCTATACTGAAACCGTTCAAATGTACTGAAGTATATTTTTGATAATATTTGTGAATTTCATCTGTATGATATTTTCTTTTAATTATACCTTAAAAACTGTTTCCTACATATATTTGTAAACTTGTATTTTAATTATACTTTTTGATTAATATACTGAAACACTCACTACCAACACAATCTGTACAATTATATTTACGTCAAAGTAAATTGAATAAATAAAATGTTTAATTCAAGTTTAACTCAGCTCGATTAATAAACAGTTTAAAGAATTGTGATCTTAAAATTGTTTTACCTATACTATGGAAGAATAACGAAATCTTCAGAAGAAAAATTTAGAATCTGAATATTCAAAAACACTATCATACAATGATTTTAGGTAAAAAAAAAAAAAATTTCTGACAATCATTTATGAAATCAGATCTATACGTTTACACATGATCCATGCTACACACTTACAGAGTACAGAAATGCTCATATTAAAGTAAATAACCATGACGCAATTGAAAGTGAATATGTCACAATTTGTGAAAACATCGAAACAGTATAATTTGTGTGAACTTGAAATTGCGTCCACAAGGGTGCGAACATGAAAACAAACATTAGAATTAAACTAGTGCGAAAACTGAAACAAAAAATCAAATGAGAGTGAAGTCGTCATTGCCATGATGTAAACATGTCATCCCATGATGTAAACATGTAAACAAAAAAAAAAAACACATATTAAATATTGAAGTAAAATCTTTTATAAAATAAAAAACGTAAAATTAAAAATGTATCGGATTGAATTAAAATACTTTTCTTCTGTATTTCTTTCAGCTTCTGAAAATAAAAATTTAAAATGTTTAAATTTCCATAGTTAAAACTGTTTTTATTTAAAAGGATGTATACAATTATTTAAGGATATATTTAACTGGTTGATTTGTATAAGAAAATTAATTGTATTACTTTTTTTATGTCTTGATTTGTTTTTTTTTTGTTTTTTAATTATGTTGAATGAATACAAAAATAAAAACAATTAGAATAAAATAAAATGAAATGCAATAAAATAAAAAAATATATTCTTCTGGAATTTAAACGTTTCTTTAAGATATCCATAGTGTGGTATTAAAATTTTAATATATTTTTCAGATGCTGTTAAGGGAAGTAGAACTCATTTTAATGACCTATGCATAGGATTGAAATTTAATTTTAAATAAAATTTTCCTAATATAATATTAAGACTAGTCTGTCCTTTGAGTCTTTGTTGCCCGTTATTTTCTTTTTGTTTAATATTCAAGAAATATCTGAGAATTAAAAACTAAAATTGTTTTTTTTTTTTGTAATTATATAAAATTTTTATAATTATGAATGTTTACAATGCATTTTCTTGAATTTAAATGTTGTTGGATAAAATAATTGATTCAATTTTATTTGCTACTGATCGTTATACATAATTTTATATTACATAGGAAGTGGGAAGTGGAATAACGCTTATTTTAGTATTCTTTTAACATATTTATAAGTTTCACATCTTTTTCATCAGTATTTAGTCACGTTTAATTAAAGGAAATTCTTTTTATAACAAAATGGGGTTATCAGCACTTGTTTTAATAATTTTTTATATTTTTTTTTTGTGTTAATATTAAAAAATTGTTTCTAAATTAATAATTATTATTTATTTATTTTTTATGCTGTAATTTTGTTTTTTAATTTACATTTGCAATTCATTCGTGTTGAATGGCTGTTTTTTTTTTTTGTATTATTTTTACTATGACACAGCGATGTAAGAATAAAGGGATGCTTTAAATTTATTTTCTAAATTTACCCTCAAATAACCTTGTTTTATTTTTTCCCAATGAATGAGTATTTTTTTATTTTTTAACGATTTCATTTCAAATGTTAAGATATTCTATGTATGTTCCGATATGTAAATATGAGTTGATATATAATTGCAAGGGCAGTTTAACATTTAACAGTGGCGGCGTACAGTTTTTATATTTATAAAGGAAGTACTTTATTGCACTTCTTTTGAATGTTTGTTAACTTGAAAGCAGAAGATATTTTAAAACTTCAACTTATATAAATTAAAGTTTAGTCAAAAAAGAAGTTTAGTTTAAACTATATAGACTGTATAGTTTAAAAAGAAAAATCATATGATCAGCTATTAAAAAACAAAAATCTTAATATAAAAATAAAAAACACTTCTAATATTTGTTTCAACAATTTGTATAACATATTTTTTTTTACAGTTTTCCTTCCCAGCCTATTTCAATTTTTTACCTTTGTCAAATTTAATCTAAACTAAACATTTATCCGAGTAAGACCAAATAATTTTATCTAAACTAAACTGAGAGACCAGGAAGATAAAGTATTGTACACAAATTTCAACTAAAATTTTTTTCTATATTTATGCTTAAAACCAGAAAAAAAATTTCATTTTTGAAATCAAATAATAAAAAAACAGTTAAATTACTGTAAAAGAAAAAAACTTTTTCAACTGCACGCCTCTGATTTACACATACATCTTATATTTATATATAATATAATATGTATAAAAGTTTAGTGACTCAGTTCATTATGAATAAAAATTCTGAACATAAAAAAAAAAAAATTAATATTTAGTTGAGTCAGCTATATTTAAAATGAGAAAATATCTTGTTACCAAAATATAGAGTGGATTTTCTGGAACAAACAAAACATAAAAACAAAAAAAAAAAAAAATTCTATATGAGAAGCAAACAAAAGTTAAAATAATGTAACAAAAAATCAATGAATCAGTAACATCAGAATTATCAGTGGTAGCAGTCAGTAATAATGGTAGTCATAGTAGTAGTCACAGTCTTGTCTATCTTTCAAAAAAAAAAATAAATAAATAAATATAAAATAAAAAGTCAACGCAAAAGAACATTTGTAATAGGCACGTGACCGTATGTCTTCCATCTTATTATAATATATCCTGAATATTATGATGAATAAAATAGAACCCTTAAAGTAAATAAAAATAATAGTATAAAATACTATTTGGACTATGGACTTAAAGTCTATATAAAATCATTATAATTTTGTTTTTTTTTTTAAATAAAAAAAAAAAGGAATGATAACTACCATTAGAGAAAAACCATAGAAAAAAAAAATTATATAAATGACAGTAATGTGAGTTATTTTATTTATAAAGGATAATCCGTTGTATATATATACATAAAAATGTTCATACATCGATATAAAAGTTCGTTATAAAGTCTTCTGTTTATTTATTTTATTTTTTTTGCTGATGAGACAATTGTAACATTTCTGTCTCCATTTTTGTATGATAGTGAATTCCCTCTATTATCCGTTTTTCACTAAAACAACCCCTATCATATATTTATGTGACATTCAAATCAAACATTTACAAGAACATACGCACTAACATTAAAATGATACATTATATAAATAAAATACAAAAAAAAAAAAAAAATAATATCAGAAAAAATAAATTGCGTAAACATAACATTGACAAACTGTGAATAAAATAAACGCATCTAAAATTATATATACATATATTTAAGTATATGTATATATTATATAAATATTTTAGTACATTGACTTTACATATTATATATGGTATTTAAATTGTTAAATTCAGTGTATACATATATGTATATGTGTATGCATTTAAAAGGATATTATTTTAATAAAACGTTGACTTTTCAACTTTTAATTGTTGATAGAATCTTACCAGATATTTCAAATACTATTTATAATTTTAATATTATTTACATTCTTATGTAAAATGATATATATATATACATATATATTGTATATACAGTATTATGCATAATTGTATCGATAAATTATATAATTTTTGAATTTTTTTAATTAGATTTTTAATTTTATTTATTTATTTAATTATTATTGCTTAACTGTCATATTGTGACAGAAATCTTTGTCAGTCTTTGTTCCCTTTTAATTTTATTTACGAATATTAAATTTAATAAATGTATAAATCACCACACTTATGTTTTTATTTTGTAAATATTTGGAATTATTGTTGTATTAAGTGAAATATTTTTGACTTACCTTTAAATGTTATCTTCGTTGACAGTCACTTCTTCAACTAACATTATGTGTTGCGCTTAACTATAAGGATTGACATATCTTTGTCCTAGCCTTCTTAAGCATGGTATCTTTAATGCCAGTGTATTCTAATAACTTTTCTGTAATTGTATAATAACGTGCTTAGTATAAATTTCGTATTGCAAATAAAAAATATATTTTCCTCCAATTTGTTTCTCTAAAACTTGACATTTGACAGATTTTTGGGACATATATTTTAAAGATGAATACTAGTATTTTGTATTACTTACCTAATTGAATTCATTTAGATATACATATTTTCATAGAGTAAATGGAAAATTTATGTAAGTGATATTATAAGCTAATTACATAATAAGATTTAAATATTTATTTTACATCATTATTTTAAACCAAATTGATCCCTTACGCCACCTTTACGATATATTATTTACAAACTGAAATTTCTTTAATTTTGTAGTAAAAACAAATTTACTACGTTAAATAGTAGAGCACTTGCAATTTAAGTCTGTTTTCCCTCGTTTCCTCAACTCCTAAACAAAAAAAAATGTAAAAAATTACAAAATAAGATCACTGATTTTAACAAAATTCAATCAATCTATCATTATTTAACAGCTAAATAGAACAATAAATTACATTTTGGAAGTACACTACTGAAAAAAATGCTTAAAATATGGTCCAGATTTCGATAGTCATATCATTTTCATTTTTTATGAAAAACAAAATTTTGATATCGATAATCATAAAAAATGAACAAAATCATAAAAAATGAAAAGAAGCTGATTTTGATAATCGTTTTTTATGAATATACTCATTTAAAACGTCAAATTTTCTCATTTTGAAATTGTTAAATGACTGCTTATAAAAATGGATTTAGGAAAAAATTATGAATTTATTTTATTTATATTTATGTGAATATAGGCATTTTTAGAAGCAACATATGACTATGCGATAGCATATGTTGCAAGAAAGTCCACTATTTTGTGAATTAGAAGTCGTTCCGACATGATTTATAAAAATAGGTACTCATTACTCACCGATTTTGTAGTAAAATTTAAATATAATAAAAAATCCGAAACCCAGAACCCAAAAACTAAGGAGCTGCTTTTCGTAACTTTCTTTAATTATTTACTTTTTTTCTATTACAGTACTGAGAACTACGTTTTTTAAATCATATTGTTTCGAATTCTTGCTTCCAAGATACGGAGCCTTCTCCAAAATAACAGCAGGTATTTTATAGAAGTCAGTATTTTTTGTACTCATTATGCAGACAATATTATTTAATAATTTACAAGCACTTAATTTTTTACTTAGCTATTCTTTTCTTTGTATAGCTAAAATCTCAAAATAAGAAAGTATTGTCGGTTTAAAAAAAAAAAATATAAATCATTTGAATTTTAAATTCTATTTCATTTTCCCCGACTATCGAAATCGTAAAAAATTATTAAAATTATTAATTTTTATGAAATGACTATCGAAATCAGGGCCGATATTTTTTCAAAATCGATTAAAAGTTTTAAACCGATTTAAAAATTGGCCATCGCACTATTATGTATAATTAAATCAAATTTTTCAAAATTAAAATGTAATTATTTTTTTGCATAATACTGTAGTTTTTTTTTTTTATTTTTAATACTTATACATGTTTACATACCTATGAGTTATATTTTGTATAATTATTATATTTTAGTATTTTACCCCTGTTTTATTTTAAGATAAAATCTTTATTGCAACCACTATTCACGCATCTATCAATTTTTTGTTAAAAATATAGAATGATAAAATCAAGTGTTTTAAATTTTTTGGACAATCAATGCAATTTTGTAACTGTACATTTCCATTGTATTTATAAAATCAAAATAATTATAAAAAAAAAAAAAAATTACATTTATTTGATTGCTATATCTTAAAACAAAAATCAAATAAACCGTTACTAAAAGCATTTATGTAGTAAAAAAAAAAAAACCAACCAACTCTGAAAATAATGCGTTTTTTCTATAGATTAATTCATTTATTTATTTTTTTTTTTATGCCTGTCAGTATGTCGGTCTTGTATCTGATGATATAATATCAGATGATAAGCGAAAAACAATATGTATATAAATGCTTATGTATGTGTATATGGTATAATATGTGCATAATATTATGTGTTTGTCAGATTATATTTATATATTTCTAATATTTCGATTAATATATGATTATTTATCAATTGTTATTTCTACCAGATTTCATTAGTGGTTGGGTCTATTTTGGTTTGGTTGTGATAGGTCTTAGAGATAGTAATTTATCAAAAGATTTATTGTATTAGACCAAAAAAAAAAATTGTGATTAGGGTGAAGAATAAAATTGTAATGTTTTTAAACAAATGGTTTAATTCGGTAGTTGAAACGGTGCAGTAACGGTGCAGTAAATAAAAATTATAAATTGGGTGGTATTTATTCTTATTAAAAGTAATGCATTTTAATAATATCAGAAGTGTGCATTTTTATATACATTATTCGATTATAGAGGTGTCAATTGAGATATAAATATATTGAATCACAAAAAAAAAAAAAAAACATATAATAACTATATGTAGGTGTCCCAAAAGAGATTATAATTCTATAATTCTATAGATTTTCTTAATTATAATTTAGATTTAATGGAATTGATAAGAAACTTTTCCGATACAATACAATTTAATGAATTTTGGTGTAAGCAAGTGTGAGATTTTTTCAGAAGATTTTAAATGATAAAATTTAATTAAGGGTGACTTTATTATAATTATATATTGCAATCGAAATAACTTTTTCTTTTTTTGTAATTAGTGTAATTTTAGAATATTCAAGGAAAAATAAAAACTCATTATTGATTTTCCAATCAAAAATTTACATTTCGGTTATAAAATAAATAAAATTAAGCAGCTTATATAAAAACAATTTAGGTTTTAAAAACTTCTTTTAAAATACCTTTCAAAAATTATCTGATTATATTAGTAAATATGGTTTCTGTAATATATTTATTACTATTATTATAGGGGGCTTCAAAAGAATTTGTTTTTATTTTTTACAAATGTTAGATTTTAATCTATTTATAGAAAATTTTATGCCATTTTCTGGTCATATGATTATAAAGGATTAAAATATATACATAGTTCATATTAATAATATAAGAATAAATTATAATATTGTTATTATTGTTGGCTCAAATTAATTTTTTTTTTTAAATATTTTTAAAATATTTTGTAGTAAAATTATTTAGATTAAAATCAGTTTTTATTTTATTATAGAAATAGAAACAAATAATTTAATATTTAATTGTATATGGTTTGTAAAATTTCTTTAATATAGTATACCTATACCATATGCATAAGTAATTAAATATTTCTTGTAAAAATTTTTATTATTATTTATTAATAAAGATTTAATTTAAAAATTTGTAATTTTATCAATTAAAAATTTAATATTTTTTTATTATCTTTGGATTAAAATTAGTATAAAAAATTGGTTTTCATTTTTTTAATTATAATGTAATTATAGTAGTTTAAAAGTCTCAAAAATGCAGAATACTATTAAAACTTTAAGATCTTAAAAATCTTCAAAATAAATTTAAAGTAAAAGAAAATACGCTTTAAATTTCAAAATTAGAGTTAAAATTTTAAATATTAAGTCGCTTGTTTATAAATTATTTAACTAAGCCATTAATTCGTCGACTTTATCTATTGTCCTAAATTTAAAAACAAAGAAAGAATTTAATACATACCTACTACTTGTAAAATATCGGTTAGACAGTGCAAAATATTTTTTTACAAGAATTCTAATTTTTGCTATTCTAATAATTTTTTATTTTTAAAAAGTAAAATCTAAGTCTAAAGCTTGTAAATTTTTGGCATTGTTAAAAGAATACAAATACGTATCAAGAGATGTTAATCTAGCTTTTTATTTGATGGATTATTGCAATGTCTTTCAAGCTGAGGTAGTTACATAAACGTGGCAGTGAACTTGCTAAAAAGAAATGCACTCTCTACTAGAAAAGTCTACATTTTCATGGATAGTTAAGCTATGGCCATTAAGGCCTTCAAATCCTATTCCGTGAGATGAAAGGTTGTCAGCAATTGCATCTTATTCTTAAATGAATCAGGTGAAGTTTATAACAATAGCCAATTTTAATGCTGATGAACTAGCTAAAAGTGGCACAAATCTTCAAATTCTCCAAGAAAAGGAGGATCTAATGGTTCCTATAGCAGCCTGTGAAATTTTCCCCTCAACAACAAGTTAATAATATAAATCGTACATGGCTTTCTATGAGTACCTGTGCGGTGGCTAAACAAACTTTGCCAAAAACTTGATCTTAAATAATCAACATTTTTATCTTTAAATAGCTGTAGTATCGGTAATCTAAGTCTAAAGCTTGTAAATTTTTGACATTGTTAAAAGAATACAAATACGTATCAAGAGATGTTAATCTAGCTTTTTATTTGATGGATTATTATAATGTGAAATGAAATGCACAGTCTACTAGAAAAGTCTACATTTTCATGGATAGTTAAGCTATGGCCATTAAGGCCTTCAAATCCTATTCCGTGAGATCAAAGGTTGTCAGCAATTGCATCTTATTTTTAAATGAATCAGGTGAAGTCTATAATAATAGCCAATTTTAATGCTGATGAACTAGCTAAAAGTGGCACAAATCTTCAAATTCTCCAAGAAAAGGAGGATCTAATGGTTCCTATAGCAGCATGTGAAATGTTCCCCTCAACAACAAGTTAATAATATAAATCGTACATGGCTTTCTATGAGTACCTGCGCGGTGGCTAAACAAACTTTGCCAAAAACTTGATCTTAAATAATCAACATTTTTACCTTTAAATAGCTGTAGTATCGGTAATGTGTGTGTTTTAATAGCACGCTGTTCGATCGACAGATATGTCGGAAGGCTTACATTTCTATTATATTACTTTTGCAGAATCTTTCATCTTTTGTGTGAATGCCCAACTCGTACTCTAAAAAGAAGAAGATTCTTGTCGAAATATTTATTAAATAACTTCTTCGATTTGTCGGTCGGAAGGGGATATAAATTTTACATTGATTTACAGAATTTGAAATAAACTTCCTATGGTATATTAAGTAGAAAACTGATCCAAGGTATCACAACGAGCCTATACATAAATAAACATTTTGTATTTGTATTATAATTTTCAATATTTTTGAAATATAAATTCTTAAACTATTTTCAATCCTTTTATTAATTAATTCAAAACTTTTCCTTTGCTGCAGATATGTATAATTTTTTTTTTCAAAATGTATCATTATTATGAAATGTATAATTATTAAAATTTGTTTAATTATTAACACATTTTATTTTATATTTTATTATTTTTTGTCTATAATTTAATAACTTTTTTCTTTGTGAATTCTTAGACGGCAAAGTTTTGTTATTTACACATTTGAATTTTGACCATTCAATATTAAATCTATATACCATTTGTAAAGTTGGAATTTAAAATAAAAAAAAAAAACTTTTATACAAATAACTTTCAAAGAAAATTTTCTACTTAAATTTTTATCTGTTATATTTTATAAATTGCAAAAAAAATATATTATATGCAATTAAAGTTGAAAATATTTATTAAGTCTAGAAATGTATGAATAACGCGCGACTAATAACATCAAAAATACTAATGTAACGCGACAATGAAAAGTTTAAAGTCAAAATATAAATTGAAATGTCTAGACAAAAATTGTCTGTCTGTATAAGCCATCCCCTAAATTCCACCTATCATTGATTCAATGAATCTGTATACAAAAACAAAAAAAAAATGTAATTTGTTTTCATTTCTTAGATATTTGAAAAAATATGAGAACAAAAGTTGTATCTATAGTTGGTTTAAATGTAAAAATTTTTTTTATTAATATTATGTTGAAAATAAATAAAAAAAAAAAAATAAAAAACAATTTATGAGGGTTAAACTGAAAATAAGAATGAATAAAATTTCGTTTTTATTTTACGGGGGTAAGGGAAAAATATATTGCACAATTTTTGTTTTTTTTTTTTTTTTTGATCTTAATAAATTTTATATTTTCAGGGTTGTCATATAATTTTTGTTTTTCAAATTTTTTTTTTATTTAATGTTTCAACAAAATAAAGTGATTAAAAAAAAAAATGTTTTTGAATTTATAGTTTTTAAAATGGTTTTTATAATAAACCATTAAATATCCGTATAATATGGATGAAAAATAGTTTTTTATACGGTTTAATAACAAAAAAAAAAAAATTAAATTTCTTTTTAAAATTAAAGGGAATGTTACGATTTTTAATTTAAAAAAATCTATTTAAATTGATCCTTTTTTTTTTTTTATTTTTATTATTTTTATTATTGCATTTCATTTATTTAATCCTCTTGAATACATTTTAAAATAATTTAAAATTTTTTGAATTGCTAGAAGATTTAAGAACAATTTGATTCGCTAAGATAATATTTAATAAAAAAATCAAAAATTAAATCAAAAAACAAAAAAAAATCCTATAATATTTATATATATAGCCTTAAGTATCAAAAATTTAACAAGATTATATTTTTTTGAAAATTAAACAAGGACATAACTTACATCTACATATAAAATATCACGTTTAATTTCGTACAAAATAAATCTTTTATTTAAAAATTATATTATATATATAAAAGGAAGAGAATAGCTACAAATTTTTTTTGTTTTTGCGCCACTGAATGCAAATTGCGTACATTTTTATGGAAAATATAGTAAGTATATCATTTCACCCTTATTTTTGCACGGATATCACTTTGTCAAAAAATAAGGACAATATTCTGGTTCATGTTTTAGTTTTTATTTTTTTTTAGCTTTTTGTTGTCTTCTGTCTTCTTCATCGAATGAAAAATATGCGGAACTAAATTGATTTTATATGCATCAATAAATTCTAAATATACATATATATAAATATAGATATATATATACATATATATATTAATATGCATCTATAAATAAATGTATATGTATATAATAAGTATATAAAAGTCTTTTGAAATAAATTTAGTGAAATATTGTTATTTTTGTTTTGAAATATTATTATTCTTGTTAACTATAAGATTTAATTTTATCTGAAGATATATTAAGGATATTATGTACAGTTAAAGTTATATCATAAAGGACTTAAATAAATATAATTAAGAAATTCACTGAATTTTTACCTAAACAATATTGAAAAAAATATAAAAAAATTTTGAATTGATTAATATATATCACAGATATAAAATAACATTAAATAGATTAAATGTAAATTAATAAATTTTTTAGGTTTTTTTGATTTTTTATAATATATGCAATTATATCTTAATAAAAATGATTTTCTTTTGAAATAAAACAAATTTTACAGCCTTAAATTTAAAATTTAATCATTGAAGCTTTTGATTTTTGGAAATAATCATAAAATTTTAAATATAACTACACAAATTTGTACTATTGTAATATTAAAATAAAAACATTTTTTTTTATTTTCAATGTAATTAACGTAATTTATAAAAGAAATAATTACGACTTTGAAATAAGTTATCTTAAAGATATTTTTTTTTTGAAAGTTATAACTAATTTGATATTTAGTTTATAGATTCCATTAAATTTTTAATATTATTTAATCATTTCATTTGGTTTCCCAACATTTTTCTTTTTTTTTTGAATTTTCTAATTATATGAAGACCCAAACTTGAATTGCGATCTAAAAATCTTAAAATATTCGTCAGTAAGAAATTTGAATAGAAATTAATTAAATCTCATTTATATATATTATATGTAATACAAAAAATATAAATGTTTAGTTACAAATGAAAAAAAGTTTTATGTAAAAAAAAAAATATTTTTAATTCATTCTTTATAACTCACATATTGAAAAAAAATTTAAAAAAAATTATATGTACAGTAAAATAGTAATTTTGTACAATTTAATTGAAATTTTAAATTTTCTAATTAATATTAGGATAAATATTTCTTTATACATATCTTTGATATTTCACTTAATATTAATTAATTCTTAATTTTAATTTATAATACTCGTATTAGAATAAAATAAAACTTCTTTCTTTTAAAAGATCATGTAGTATAAATGGAGAAAAATAGCAGTTAATACTGTATTATTAAACGATAAATTGATTTCATAAGTTTGTCAGTTTTTTTTTTCATTTTCCATTCTTTTAAAAATCAAGTTAACAAGTTCAAAAATAATATAATTTGTAAAATTTATCTTGTAAGTTAAGTTCATTTTTTTCTTTCTCAATTTTTTTTTTTTTTTGTTTTTCGCTTTTTATATATTTTTCATATTCTTAATATTTTGTTTTTACTCCTAAGTGTATGCATATTGTATATATATGTATAATAAAACAATTCGAAATTTTAAGATCAGAGTATCCATCAACACTGGTTGGTGTCTTAACAAAAATAAAAATATATATATATATATATATATAATATATTATGATGTAGTAAAAGTATTGAAATAATAGGGTTGCAAGAGGGTAACTTGAGTTTATTGCACGTGCATAATATATATATTTTAAAATCAAAGGAACATCCCAATTTTTTTTTTTTTTTTTGTTATTTTTAAGTATGAAAATGAAAATAAACTAAATTTATAACAAAAAAAAAAAATTATATTCTTGTTTTTCATGAATGATTTTCTATTTTTAACATTCGAATGGAAAGGAATTTTTTTTTTTTTTTTTGTATGTAAGTACTTACAGTTTTACAATACAAAGTACATATAGTTGAAAGCAATTTTCCTTCGCCTTTAGCATCTTCTATGAATCTATAGTGTATATTTTTAGCACATTTCCAAAAAAATTTTGAAAAAATGTGCTTATTAGTTTCACTCTGTCCGTCCGTCCGTCCGTCCGTCTGTTTACAAAACTTCTACACCGTTAAAGATAGAGAAAAAAAATTTTAACCATAGGTAGGTCTCATAAAAAAAATAATTTTGTGGAACAACTTTTTCATGTAGCCCCCCCCATTACGGAGCTACAGCCCCTCAAACTTTGAAAAAGCCCTATTTTTAAATGCATATATCTTATGTTCTGCTCAAGATTTTTTCATTCTGAAAACGTCATTCGACAGGTATTTCTTTTATCTTTGTAAATTAATATCAAAATTATACAATTTTTTTAAATTTAGTATTTAAATTTACCGTTATGTGAAAACCAAATTTTGCAAGATTTTTCTACTTTCATAACTCCGCCACGCTTCTAGATAGAAGCTTGAAATTTTGAGGCAAGAAAGAACTTTTAGAATTAGTATAAGTTTACTCAGAAAATTTTTTCGGGCCACCCCCTGTTTATGAGCTATTAGGGCTTAAAAATTGAAAATTTGCTATTTTTAAACACCTGTAACTTAGGAACCTGTACATATTTTACTTCTGCAAGATATAAAAATTAAAGCTACAATAATATATTTTTACGTGTGTGAAAGGTTTATTTTAATTGTAAAGGGTTCCAAAGTTGCAGCTCTTCAAAATTGCGAAAAAGCCCCATTTTCAGATATATATATCTCGGGCTCTGCGTAATAATTTTGCAATCTAAAACCGCCATAGGATCAAAAATTTTATTATCTATATAAAACAATATCAAAATTATGTAATATTTTATAATTTACTATTTAAATTTACCGTTATGTGAAAACCACATTTTGCATGAAATTTATTTTTTCATTACTCCGTCACCCCTTTAGATAGGAACCTGAAATTTTGAGACAAGAAAGAACTTTTAGAATTAGTATAAGTTTCCTCAGAAAATTTTTTGGTAACACCCCCTCTTTAAGAGTTATTACGCCTCAAAAATTGAAAATTTGCTATTTTTAGACACCTGTAACTTAGGCACCTGTACAAATTTTTCTTCGGCAAGACATGGAAATTAAAGGTTCAACAATAATCTTTTACGTGTGTTAACGGCTTTTCTTAGTTATATAGGATTCCGGAGTTACGGCCCCTCAAAATTTCAAAAATGTCCTATTTTCACGTTTTTTCTTATTACATGAAATTTTCAAATTTTTGTGTAAGTCACACTTCTAAACAGTTTGTATTGAGTTTTGGAAATGTGCGCTTTTAAAAACCGTTGGTTTACATTCTACCTTGTTTGTTTTATGTTTCAAAAGAAGTTTCAAAGGGATGTTAAAATTTTTTTTATCTTGTCTTTTTTAATATGGTATTTTATTGCATTCTAAAATTCATTTTTTTTTTTTTTTCTTAGTAAAAATACATGTATATATTATAAAAAATTGCATTGAATTATGAGAGATTTAAGGAAAAACAAAAAACAAAATGATTCTAATTTTTTTTTATTTTATTTTCCCAGGCTTAAATAAAGAAATATAAAATTGAACGAAAAATAAAGCATGTTATATAAAAATATAAAATGAAAATAAACAAAGAAAAAAAAAAGATAGAAAGTAAATAAAAAACAAGGTAGAATGTAAACCAACGGTTTTTGTGAAAGCGCACATTTTCAAAAAACAATACAAATTGTATAGAATTGTGACTTGCACAAAAATTTGAAAATTTAAGGAATTTTTTGTAATAAGAAAAAATGTGAAAATAAGACTTTTCTGGAATTTTGAGGGGTTGTAAGTTCAGAACCTTATATAACTAAGAAAACCCGTTAACACACGTGAAAATACATTACTGGAGCTTTAATTTTTATGTCTTGCCGAAAAAAAATTTGTCCAGGTGCTTAAGTTATGGGTTCCTATCTAAAGGCGTGGCGGAATTATGAAAAAAAAAAATTCATGCAAAATGTGGTTTTCACATAACGGTAAATTTAAATAGTAAATTACAAAATATTGCATAATTTTGATATTATTTTATGGAGATAATAAAATTTTCGGTCTTCTGGCGGTTTTAGATTATAAAAGTATTACGTAGAGCCTGATATATATACATCTGAAAATGGGGCTTTTTTGCAATTTTGAGGGGCTGTAACCCTCGAACCCTATACATCTAAAAACAACCTTTAACACACTTAAAAATATATTACTGTAGCTTTAATTTTTATATCTTGACGAAGTAAAATGTGCATAGGTGCCTAAATTACAGGTGTTTAAAAATAGCAAATTTTCAATTTTTGAGCCCTAATAGCTCATAAATAGGGGGTGGACCAAAAAAAATTACTAAGGAAACTTATACTAATTCTAAAAGTTCTTTCTGCTCTCAAAATTTCAAGTCCCTATTTAGCGTTCCGGAGTTATAAGGATAGAAAAATCATACAAAATTTGGTTTTTACATAACGGTAAATTTAAATACTAAATTTAAAAAACTTGTATAATTTTGATATTAATTTACAAAGCTAAAAAAAATACCTGTCAAATGGCGTTTTCAGATTGAAAAAATCTTAAGCAAGAACATGAGATATATGTATTTTAAAATAGGACTTTTTCAAAGTTTGAGGGGCTGTAGCTCCGTAATGGAAGGCGCTACATGAACAAGTTGTTTCACAAAATCAATTTTTTTATGAGACCTACTCATGGTTAATATTTTTTTTCTCTATCTTTAACGGTGTAGAAGTTTTGTAAACAGATGGACAGACGGACGGATAGAGTGAAACTAATAAGCATAGTTTTTCAATTTTTTTTTGGAAATGTGCTAAAAATAAATATTTAGGAAAAGTTTTGTTTTTTTTTTTTCTTTTCAAGTTTCACCAAAGAAGGAAATATAGTGGTAAAATTGAAAAATTGAAATGGAAATCGGAAATATTGAATTGAAAATTGAATGTTTTCACTCTGTTGTCAGTTGTTAAAAATTTCTGAGAAAGTTTTTATGTTCTTTAATGGAATCCAGTGAACTTTTGATTTTTTGAATTTGTTGATTTTATTTTATTTATTTTTTGTTTTTTATTTTATTGGTTTTGTTTCTCTTTTTTCGAAAAATGTTTTTATTAAATTTTTTATAAGAAATATAAAAAACAAAAGTTTTCTTTTTTTGAAATCTTTTGTTTTTTCTTTTTGTATTTTAAAATTACAATATTTTATAATAAAAAAACAAAAAAAAAAAAAAATTTGTTATAAAAATGAATTTGGGTCAATGGAATGAATGATATTGTCATCAATGGGGTCAACTAGAAAATACTTGACTTTACTTTGTTTTTATTATTGGCTTTTAAAATATACCAATAATTTAGCAAATATTTTACCAATAATTTACCAAAAAGTAACATCTACTGGAGAAATGGTTGTACTTCTTGAAAAATAAAATTAATCTTAAAGATCATAAATATGTATTGAATAAATACATATGTAAAAATTTTTTGTGTTTATAATTTGAAATTTTTTTTTATATTATTGGAAAATTTTGGATGAAAAATGGAAAAATTTGGGAATTTTTTTAAAAAATAATCGTA
The DNA here is from genome assembly GCA_947095535.1 of Poecilobothrus nobilitatus. Taxonomy (NCBI): domain Eukaryota; kingdom Metazoa; phylum Arthropoda; class Insecta; order Diptera; family Dolichopodidae; genus Poecilobothrus; species Poecilobothrus nobilitatus. The sequence continues at coordinate 250,081,395 of OX352774.1, read as the reverse complement.
GTTTTTCAATTATTTTTTTTGTAGAATTGAAAGAATTAAGAAAATTAATTTATAATGAATGTCGTTTTGATATTTAAAATTTAAGGCGTATAAATAGGCGTATTTAAATTTTAAGGCGTTCATAGGCATGGCAAAAAAAATATTGAAATAGTTTTACAATTATTATATTAATGTATAATTAAATGTTTCAAATGATGGAAATTTAATGGAATTAATGTATTTGAACATTTTAAAAATTAAATTATTATTACGTCATAAAGAATGTACCGTTATATCAATATTTTTTTTTTTAATGCATCCTCTGCCACCTAAATGTGGACAGGAAATTACACAGCCTCTCCTGTTCAGGCGCGTCTGTAATTGTCGTAAGGGGGAATAACTCTTACGACGTGTGTGAGATTCGAACCCACACTTCCTCGGTGTTTACAGCGTATTTTTATACGCTCTTACCCATTAGGCCATTTAATTTATTAAAAACGACAAATAAAAAAAAAATTTTTTTTTTCTTAAATATTCTGTATCGAAATCGTTGAATATCAAATAACATTATACACCACTTTTGAAAGGAATGCTTTCTAGGGCTTTCGTTTAAGTTTTGTCAGCGGTCCATACTTCCACAAATGTTGGTAGTACGGCTCTTTAAATAAGTTGCGCCATAATGATCACATCGCTTGGTTGGACCCATAAAGCGTTTCATCACGTGGTCTAATGTATCTCTTAGTTAAGTTTGAAAAAGATCCAACAATGTACCTAAAGTAAAGTATATTCAGATGGTGTAATATCAAAAATGTGACTTTTAGATATTAGATAGATATGCAAATCTTATTGATTAAATCTTCAATCTTCTTAGATCTTGGATAGATCTTATTGTCAGATGTAAATTATTCTCATTTCAAAAACGTATTTATTATACAATTTTTCTATTGCGTTATTGCGTTTTATATTTTAAACTTATATATTTTGCAACATATCAAAAATAAATATTGTTTATCCAAAAACAATTCTAAATTTTTAATATTAAGATTATTTTTTGTAAACGTTACACGATTATCGTGAATTTAATTTTATACACAATACAAAGACAACAAAATGAATCACTGATGAAATACCTATGGCTAATGACGCTAATATTAATAAATTATATATAAAAGTTCGACTTTTGATGTTTTTTTTTAGTTTGTAGCAACTTTTCGATAAAAATTTTGCTGGCTAATTTCACTCTTTACGTCTGGTCGTTTGTTTATAAAACTTCTACATCGTTTAAGATAGATCAGAAAAAAATTAATAAACTTTTTTACATGTAGCCTCAGCTCAAAATTGACAAAAACCTCAATTCTCAAATGTGTATAATATTTTCAGTTTTGTTTAATGGTTTTTAAATTTAAATCTAAAACAGCAAAACCATGGAAAATGTTTTTAAATGTTTTATAAAGCAATATAAAAATTATAAAAATTTTTTAATTTCAATTTACAGTTAGGTGAAAATAAAATTTTACAAGATCTTAGTTCATATCTCCGGAACACTTTTAGTTAAAATTTTCAAAATTTTGAGAGAAGAAAAATTTTTTTTCAGAATTAGAATAAGTTACTTGAGAAATTTTTCTCTGTTTAAGAGGATTTTCCTCTGTTTTAAAGTTTTTCTGTTTAAGAGTTATTAAAAATTAAAAAATAATATTTTCCTACCCCTGTAACTTAGGCATCTGTCATAAATTTTTGTAAAGTAAAAAGTCATAATTATATCTCCAACCCTTATAATTTTACATGTTTAAAAACTTTTTTTTTAATTATGTATAGGGTTATCTTAAAATGTTCCTTTTTCTTATCTTTCCCTACTCCTGAGACATAGCTTTTTACGAGTTGTTAGAGTGATTATAAAACATATTGGCTATGAAAAAATCTCATGAAGAATGTCAATTAGGATGTTTTGATGTATTTTGAAAATTATTATAATAATGTCCATTGCAGAGAAAAGAAAACAAAGTATTTGATTAAATTTAATCATAATATTTAATCTGTAAATGATAGACATTTAAAACCCTTTTACTCAATGATTTATCAACCAACTTTAATTTTTTTTTTTTAAATGATAAAATTGCGGCATAAAATTTTAAATGATAAAATTTGGGCAAATATTCAGTACAGCCATCTTTCAATGTCAATATTTTTCCAAAATTAATAATTAAAACACCTGGAATTTCGAGGGGCGGGCGAATACTAGTTCATCTTTTAATCATTAAAATATAAAAATGCATAGGAAACGAAGTGAGAAAACAATATTTTTGTAATTTTTCGAATATTTACCTATCTACCTTATTTGTACTTTTGTTTTTATTTTTTTTTTTTATAAATTTCTGGAAAAATTATTATTTTTAAATGTTTCACCTAGCATATTTTTATTATTTTTTATACATTAAAATTTTTTTTATTTTTTAAAAATTTTTACGGTATTTAACTTTAAGCAATTCATTGAATGTAACATTATATCCAGCATTTAATGCAAAGTAAAATAAAAAATTTATTTTTAATAGTTTAATAGTTAATTTTATTAAAGTAATATGAGAAAAATAAAATACAAGTAAATGTATATTTTAAAAAATAAAATTTAACAAAAAATTAAAAAAATAAAAAAAAGATATAATTAAATGAAGAAGAAAACTTTATTAACTTAATATAATGTATGTGTATATATATATATATATATTATTATTATTATAGTCCTTGTTTTTCATTGTAAAATTATTAAAGTGCCCCAATTTCATGGATATTTTATATTATTATATTATTAATGAAAATCATTGCGTTGTGTCGCCTATATAATAATTTTCTGTCATTTTTATTAATATCACCCGTAATTAAATGAATACATAAACATAATTATATTTTGTTTTATCTGTGGATTGTTTTTTTTTTTTTTTTTTTTTTTTTATAATTTTTATAAATATTTTTAAAAATATATATATTATATATATAAATTATAACCAATATAATAAAATTATTGTTAAGTATCACAAAAAAAGAAAAAAAAAAGCAACTTATATATTTTTTTTTTTTTATCATAGTAAAAATTTTAATTTAAATTTTTTTTTTTTTCTCTCCTTTACAATTTTTACCATCACTATTATTAAGTTGTATTTACCGGAATAAAAAAAAAAAAAAAAAATACAATAATAATAATAAAAAACAAAAAATATTTAAAAATAGTTTTTTTTTTAATTTTTTATTTAATAATATCCTGTCTATCAATAAATCGCTTGGGATATCCTGCCAATTTGAATCAAAAATTTATTTATATAAGAACCACAAATTGGCCCAAAGTATTTTCTACGACGTGAAAAACCAAAAAAGCAAAACAAAAAAAAAAAAAAACAAAAAAAAAAAAAAAACATTGTAACGGTTATGAAAAATAAATATATATAGTGAAGAATTTTTAATAAAATTATACCAACCATTCGGTTATAATTTATTTTTATTTTTTTTACCACAATAGAGTAGTATATTTTAAATATTTATTTCAGTACATATTAATTTATATATATATATATGTATATATGTATAATTGTACATATATTGTGAAAATTAGATAGACCATTTTAATGATTTTATAAAGATATAATATTATTTTTTAATTTCATATGCTGCTATAATAATATTTACGATTTCAACCCTGTTCCACTAGAACAGTTCCACTATACACAATTCCACTAGACATAATTCCACTAGACATAATTTCACTCGGAAAATTCAACTTGGCATAATTTTACTATAGGCAACAATTCCAGAGTGGAATAGTTCTGGTGGAATCGACCGGTTACCATATTTATATATATTTCCTTTCTATAAGTTTTTCATTTCTAAATAAGAACTTTTAGGTCTTTTTGAAGCATTTTTATATAAAATCAGAATTAAAAATCTTTTTGTTAATAGTTTTCGGGTTCTAATTTGTAATTTTTCCGAAATACTATTTTATTTATTGCTATATTGTGTCCATTTCATGTATACTCGTATGTTTAAAATAAAGCTTCTATTCCTTAATATATTTTGTATTTAACGAATAGTTCTTTAAATTTATAGAGTTAAATAAGAACAATTTTTTATTAAATTCTTACTACTTTGGTACCAACAAAATAACAATTATCATTTATAACATTAGAGTATTCAGAAAAAAGTTGTGCAGGTGTGTATTTAAATATTTAATGATTATATGATTGTAATATCTAGGAAAATCATATAAAGTGATTTGATTTAAAAGATAAAAAATCTAAAGTTTTCTCAAATACTATGTAAAAATATATTCGATTTTTTTCTCTATAAAACCACTTTATTTAAATTTTTTCATTAAAATTAAAACTAGTATAAAAAAAAGTTGTTGGCTTATTGGTTTATTTACATGGCTATGGAATTCTATTATTTAAAGAGAAAAAATAGCACAGAAAGATTCCTCTTCGCAACTTTTATACTGTTCGTTGTAACGAATATTCATTCTATCTGAAAGTGATTCTAACAATCTAGTGATCTGTAATTATCGCCGAACTCTAACAAGTTTTGCACCCAGTATAGGTTAGCCGTTCTTTTTTCTTTAAAAATAGACCAAATTTTTTTTAATGTTTTGATCCCGATTACCACACCTAAGTTTTGCAATAGATAGAAGGTTTTAGGTAATGATTTAAGCAATACCAACTAAATAAAAATTAAAAATGTATAGAAGTTTTGTTTTGAGAATCAATTATTTAATTCTAAAATTTATTTTAACGAAATATGGTCACTCTAATTGAAAGATGCAACAAAATAAGTTACAAATAATATTGTTATATAGTAATGGTATTTTCTATTTTTTTGTTATATTTTTTTTTATCTTTGAACATTATCAACAGTGATGTATGAAAAATCATGTACCAATAATAACAACCATCATAACCATCATCCCACAAATAAAAAAAAAAATATATATATATATAGTGTTTGTTATTATAAGTGTAACGAAATTGACAAGTAAGTAGTGTAGTTTCAGGCTGTGAATAAAACACAATATTACAAATAGATTGGGTGGATTTCAAGTAAAAACAAAAAAAAAACAAAAAAAAAATGGTTATAAAAAAAAAAATACAGAAATTCAAATAAATTTGGGGTGGAAACAAAAAATCGAATTTAAATATTTTTACTTATATACTAAAATAACAGTCTTTTGATAATAATAATTTTGATGGCATTATTTGATAATGATCCTTGATGGCTATTAAATTTCTATGAAGAATATTTAAGTTCTTAGTTATTTTTATAAGAACTAGTCCTGTATACTGGAATTTATTTTGTTATGTACCTATTTATCTGTAAAACAACTGATTAACAAACAAAATGAAGAAGAATATTCTAAAATAAAAAAAAAATATTTTTTTTTACTATACAATTCATGTTTTTTAAATTTTACTTGCACAATTAATTTCTATGCTTCAAATAACTACAAATCATCACTTAACGAGTTACAGAAAACTAATAAAAAAATATCTGAAAAATTATAGATTAGTTACGATATCATTTAATAATAAATCAAAATAACTTTAAATAAACTATATAGTGGCTTTTTTGCACAGTAAAAGACTACAACATGTACCATGTAAGCTCTTTTGGATGGAAAATATTTAGATTTGGTTCAAATTTAATTCAATTTACTATTAACAAAAAATTAAAAATTAAATATATACTCATTTGACACAACAATGTTAGAAAAATGAAATAAAGATACAATACAACAATATAACCTATAATATATATAAAAAAAAAAATTTTAACTATCTGCCTGATATTTTCAAAACTTATTTTAATATTTTATTATAAAAGTTTGATTAATAACCAACCACTTACAGAAAATTTTGTAAAACAAATTACTTATTTTTATGTTTAAATAAAAAATATATATATATATATATATTTAGGTACTTCCTTTCACTCCTTTTCATTATACACTATATCTTTAACAATCTATCAATTCAAAACAAAAATAAAATAAATGTTATTTTTTTGATCCCCAATTAATTTTCTATTTACTACTTTCCCCTTAAAAAACTTAAAAACAAAAAAAAAAAAAGGAGCAACAAATTTTTTAAACACTTTTTTTTTCTTAAACTATTTTAAAAACAAATTTAATACCAAAAGCACAAAAAGAAAAAAAAAAGAAAAAATTGAGAAAATCAAAAAAGTTAAAAACAATTTTTTAACCTTCGATATATTTTCTTAGGATATCCAAAAAAAAAAGGTTGACAATTTTTTATTTTTTCTGTTTTATTTTTATTTTTTTATTTGTTATCTGTTAGTCACTATACTTAACTATACTCGTATATCATCACCCTTCATAATTTTTTTTTTTGTTTTTTTTTGTTTTGTTTTGTATGAAACAAGTGAAAGTTGATATGCTTTCTTTTTCTTTTGTTTTTTTCTTTCTTATTTTATTTTATTCACCCCTTGTGTCTATTAGGGTTTCAATTCCCTTTAAGTAAATATTTATTTTATTGGAATTTTTTTTTTTTTTTTTTTTTTCATTTGTCTCATGTACAATGTACCATCCCTGTATACCACACACTCCACACATCAAATTTATAATCTTGTGAATTTTTTTTGTTACTTTTTTCATTTTTTTTTTTTTTTTGTTTTATTATTGTTGTTTTTGTTATTTTTTTTTTTTATACTCTCATAATAACTACAGTTATGCATTATTGTTACGATTATTGTTATTTAATTTGAATTGAAAGATGGGGTGACACTCTCTCTTCTATTTATTTTTTATTTTTTGAAATTATACTCTTAAAATTACAAGAAATCATAAAAATAGAATAGTATGTATATATTGTTTGTATATAGGAAGAAAAAAAGAGACAGAAAGAGAATAAAAAAAAAATAAATAATATAAATTGAAGTTTAAATAACGTTATTGTATGTATTAAGTTTAGAGATTTTGTGGATAGAAAGAGAAAGAATACATTTTTTATTATGGAATCTCTATTCCCTATTACAATTGCAATGATTCTATGAATCTAGGGTATGAATGCATGCAAGTATAAATGATACCTAACGTTTTTTTTTTATTGTATATTTTTATATTTTATGCAAAAATAAATGAAAAGAGAAAAATTGGTATAAAACAAATAAATTATTACATTGTTTTGCATTTTGTACTAGTATAATAAAAATGTATGACTGATTGCCAATTTTGTTGCGTTAATAAAAAAAAAATGAAGAAGGACAACAATAATAATGCAAAAAGACAAAAAAAATATATTTACATATGTATATAGGTATGTATATAAAAGAACATAATATTCTATTTATTTACGAAGCTCTTCAGTTTTTACTATATAATATAATAAATGCTTTTATAACTATCATTTTTATACGGTATAATTTTATTTTTATATTGTAAAGTTCAAGAGACTTTAGGGTGTACTAAAAATAAAAAAAAAAAAATAAAAAATTTAAGAGTTTGATTTTATATGCAAGTGAATTTGATTGGGAAAATTTATACTTACGTCTTACATATAGAAATTTGTATATTAATATTTGTATTACTATGTTCATATGGTTGTATGAGAATAATAAACATAATTCTCTAGAGAGTTTTTGGTTTTTTTTTTTTTTATATATCATTATGTACATAAACAATATTAGACAGTATTGAACAAAATTATTAAAAGAAAAATAGTTAAATTGAATTACTGATTAGTGATTACAGATGTTTACGTTTCAGCGTTCATAAGTTGAGTCCTTAGATAAAAAAAAAAATAGCTGGATAGAATATAAAATAAATAAGGCCGCTTAAAGGGTGCATTTTCAAATGACAATAAAAAGTATTTTATAATTATTGTAAACATTTTTAACATCAAAATTTTGAAATTTTTTCCCTAAAGAAAATTATAAAAAGTTAAGGAAACTTTTTTTTCATTAAAACTTCAGAAAAATTATTATTATATTAATAAACCTTCAATTTTTTTGTCTTGCCGAAGAAAAATGTGTACAGGTGCCTAAGTTACAGGTGTTTAAAAAAAGCATATTTTCGATTTTTGAGCCCTAATAGCTCATAAACAGGGGGTGGTACAAAAAAAATTTCTGACCAAATTTATACTAATTCTAAAAGTTCTTTCTTGCCTCAAAATTTCAAGTTCCTATGTCAAAGCGTGCCGGAGTTATCAAAAAAGAAAAATCCTGCAAAATTTGATTTTCACATAACGGTAAATTTAAATACTAAATTTAAAAATCATATATAAATTTGATATTTATTTATAAAGGTAAAAAAAATTCCTGTCGATTAGTGTTTTCAGATTGAAACAATGTTAAGCGGAATCTGAAATATACGAGTTTAAAAATAGGGCTTTTTCAAAGTTTGCAGGGCTGTAGTTCCCTGATGGATGGGGCTACATGGAAAAGTTGTTCCACAAAATTAATTTTTTTATGAGACCTACCCATGGTTAAAATTTTTTTTCTCTATCTTTAACGATGTAGAAGTTTTATAAACAGACGGACAGACGAACGCACAGAGTGAATAGGCACATATTTTCAAAATTTTTTGGAAATGTGCTAAAAAGCAAAAAAAAATTTCTGAAATTTATTCTTATTTTCAGATCTTATACTTATTAAAATTACAAGTTTCCACACTTTAACAGTTTTGTAGAGTAGTAAATAGTAGTAGTAGTAATAGAAAATGTAGTAATTTTTCCAACATTGACGAGGTACCAAAACATTTCTAACTAATTTTGTTATAATTTTTAATTTAAGCTAGAACAGTTAATTTTTATTTTATTTAATTTTCAAGTGAATAATATTAAAGATAAAAGTTTTTTAAAATTATAATTTTGGTACGTAAAGTCAAAAGTGACATAGGTAAACTAATTATAAACTTTTTAAGAATATCCGACAATCTAAGGTAAAAATCTACTGAACTTTTTAATTGAATTTTCTTCTAGTTTTTCCTTTATAAATATTCTTAATAAATATTTAAATTTTAGTTTTTCTTAATTATATTTTTTCATCAAAAGTTTGATAATTTTATATGAATCTTTAAAAATTAACGGGTATTTTTGTTCTGAAAATTAACGTCTAAAAATGTACTAAAAACTTAAATATTTTTAAACAAATAATTTTTAATTAAGAAAAAAAACAATGTTTTTTACTGACCTTACATTTTTTTTTTTTGGGAAATAAAATAATTTATTTTACTATATTAAAAAAATATGTAGTTATAAAGTTTAAAATGTCCTTTGAGTAGATACCATTCAAATCAAATTCAATCAAAAATCAGTTTTTGATCTAATCTAATCTCTGAAAATTTGATTTTTCACTTTTAAAAATCGGTTTTAAGATTTTTTCGATTAAAACCGTTATATTAGATCAAAGACCGTTATATTAGATTAGATGAAGTATTGATCTAATTTAAAAATTTATTTTTTGTTCAAAACAACTGATAGAGATTTCATAGTAATTTTAAAATAAATATTGATCAACAAAAAATTAAATTTTTGGCGGGAAAATTGATATTTTAACTAAAAATATATTTTTTTTTTTCACTAAAATTTTTTTATTAATCTTAAATTGATGGTAAATGTAAATGCAAAAATTAGTTGTATTTTGATGGGATTGAAATTTTTGTTTTTATAATTTTGTTCGTTACTGTTTACATAGTTGTAAGGATATGTAAAAAAGAAATAAGAGAAAATAATAAAAGAATAGAACAAAAATTTTTTTGAACATCCTATGCGTCAAAGATTTATTTATTCTTTTGTCTTTATATTTCTTTTTTTTTTTGTACTTTCATATTTTTTTTCTTTTTCTGTTTTTATAAAAATTGAATAGTGAATTGTTGAACTGCACAATTGAAAAATAGTGAGAAAAAGAAATCAGATATCAATTGGCACTTGTCTTGTCCTTATATGTGATTTATTATTTATTTAATGTAAATGTAACGCAATGAAAAGAATGATAATATCGTTTTTTTTTTTTTTATACTTTTTTTTTTTTTTTGAATTAAATTTCATTTTTTTTTACTAATATTTAATAGACTATTAAAGATTTAAGGTATATATTGGATCATGTATTTTTTGATAGTTACTTTAATATTAACTTTTTGTTAACTTAGTTTGATTTTTTGTTTTTGGTTTGATGATTCTTATGTTTATTATAGATTTTTTATCAAGATTCAAAAAAAAATTTCTGACTTTGACTAGACTATAAAAAAAAAAATAAGTAGTCATAGATTTTTTTTTTTTTTTTGTATTATATAGTTTTTATTTTTGTATAATTTTAAATTAGCCGTAAAAGTCAAATGTATAATATAACAAAGGGTGGCAAAGAAAAACAGAAATAAATAATATATACATACAGTATACATATCTGTATTATTATATGGTTAGGTTTGATATATTATTGATAAATAGTTTTAGTATGTAATTTTATTATTAAGAGTTCAACATACTATCTAATACCTAATTTTAAGCTTTAAGTATTAAAAAGGGGAATTATTATGATGTGATTAGAAGAAGATGAACTTGAAAGATTTCTACACAAAATATCATACACATTTTTGGTGTAAAATTCTAAGATATGGTGCAAAGTTCAAAGATAAGGCTAAGATTTCTGAATTTGTAGTTTTTTTTTTTTTTTTATTTTAGTATACCTGAATTATATACACATATACTGAATGAATAAGGATGATTCGATTTTTATTATATTCTTTTAAGTCATATTGTGTAAAAATTTATATGAAAGTAACCATATTTCCTTTTGTTGTAAAATCATTGTACATTATGGCAATAGTGTTATTTTTTTATTGGGGATTTGTGATCCTTAAAATATTATCAAAATAGTGAATATAAATGTATTAATTCTATCAATAAATTAAAGTTATATTTGTCACGTAGGAATTCAGAAGATACTTTTGGGGGCTTTTTAAATTGATGTTAAATAATGTAATAATTTATCTACGATAGTTTATTTTTTTTTTTTATATATAAGGTATATAATAAAAGTTATAAGAAAAGTTAAAAGAATAGTATGGAATGGATGTGAAGTATTTTTCTTTTTTTTTTTATTAGAGAATATTTATTTTTAAGACGCATAAAAGAGTTTTTAAAAAACTTTTGTTGGAATTTCATTTGAAATATTTAAAATATTATTTTGTATTTTTTAGTTTTTTAGTTTGAAAAATAAAAATAATTTTTGTTTTTTTTCCTAAAGAAGATGAGAATTTTCCAACGACCTTAAAAATACTCCTTTGCTAGTGTCAGATTCTTACAACTTCAACCAAAGTCAACCTTTAGCATATATATTAAGCTGAAACTAAAAAACTGCCAAACCAGTATTTTGGCTAGGGAATAGATATAAAAAATGGAGAGAACCGAGATGAGGGAATTTTAGATTGAAAAGTGAGACTGTATGGAAAAAAGGATCTGGCTAACATTATTATTATTTTGCTAACAGTGACGATGCACATTAACCAATTTGCCATACATTGACAAAGCTATTAACCAAATTGACGTGCATTATACAACATGAAGCAGTATAAAATACCTTTAGGTATGAGATTATAATTGAAGATAACTCGACTCTAATACTAGCAGCTACATTTTTAATATTTGTATTATTATTAGAATTGATAAAATAGGACCATGATCTCAAATCAAACATAAATCCAATGATCGGTAAAAAAAAAACTTTAGTTACTTAAAATAATATTCTGACCAATCCGTTTCTAACTCAATTTAAGCTATTTTATAAGATTATTAAGCATAAATAGGTGCCGTCTTCTTATTATTTTATTTATTTATTTTTATGACTTACAGCCTCTCAAAATTCCCGAAAAATCATATTTTTTTGTTTTTTCTTATTACAAAAAATTTCTTAAATTTTATTTTTTAAATTTTCAAATTTTTGTGCAAGTCAAATCTAAATAGTTTGTATTGTGTTTTGGAAATGTGCGCTTTTAAAAACCGTTGGTTTACATTCTACCTTGTTTATTAATGTTTTTTTTTTTTAGTAAAATGATATTTTTTTTGTAATATTTTTTTATGAATATAACAAAAAAAACTGGTTTTGAACTGGTTTTAAACCGAAACGTAACCGGAACGATAAGAATATTTAAAACCGGAGTTGAACCGAACCAAAAAAAAAAAAATAAGGAACGTAACCGTAAATCGGAACGTAAAAAATTTTGGTTTGACTCTTTGCTTATAGGACATAATTAATAATTAATTCAACAAAATTTCGAAATTATATTATTTTATATTTTGTATTTATGATATTTCGAATTTATGACATAGCGTCCAATTATACATATCACTATTATGTTGGTCAGTATTATAAATGTTGTTGGTTTATTGCTAAATCATATTATTATGTTAAACAAATTTTCTTCTACATTACATTATCTGAAAATTCTTAAAATATCTATTGCGTATTTAAATATGAGAATAACCTGAACTTAAATATTATGTATAGATTTTTTTTTTAAATATTAGTAGTATTACAATATTAATATTAATTGCAATAAATTTACTTTTTAAGAAAATATATCTAAAAATTTGTAAATGTTAAGAGCACTATTAAATACAAAATAAAATAAAATATGAAAACATAAATTATATTAGGTAACACATTTTATTTTCATATTTTAGTTTAAACATTTTGTTATTTTTTCATGTTATTATACATATCTTCTTATAATTGTGTAATTTAATATAATTTATTATCATTTAATATTCCATTCATATAATTAATCTAATTTAATATTTTTATCACCTTTTGTTCATAGTCCACCCAATCGTTTACCATTAGTTATTATTTACATTCAACAAAAAAAAAACTCTTCTTGTGCAAAAAAAATATGGGAGTAAAAAATTTATTCATTCCTTCATTGATTCATTATTCTAATAAGAGACCAACAAAAAAAAAAAACAAAAAAAAACATTTAAGATTAGAAAAAAAAATTTTTTTTGTTACTTTATTAATAAAATAAACAGAATAAATTCAAAATTTTATTTTTATATATAATTTCTTCTAAAAATTTAAAGTTTTTACAATATTTTTTTTGGTTTGTCTGTTCATCAGTTTCTTATTTTTATTTCTAGTAAGTATTTTTGAAAATAAATTAACATAACATTAACATTAACATTAACATACTAGGATTTTAGTTTTAATAAATGTAAATATCTTATAAAGAGTGTCTTATTCTGTAATGTTGTGCTTTCAAATGTCAAAGAATACAATATAAGAGATTGTTTTAATTTTCTCTTAACTATATAATATAAAAATTTCATTATAATAATAGAGTTCGCACTTTTGTTTTTTATAATAAGAGAGTTCGGACAAAGTTTTAAAATCTTAATTAATTTAAGACTTAATTTAGAACATATATTAAAATATTGTTGATAACATTTTATATTATTAAAATACATTTTGAATTTTGAAAACTATTACCATACATAAATATATAGAATACCATTAAATTCATACAGACTAATTTCGAAATAAGTACAAGTTTGTATAAGTAAAAGTATAATAAAGCAATAAAGAATGATGTTTCTAATATAAGAAAGTAATTAAATGGAAATTTAAACTATGATTTTGCATAGATGAGAGTTGAGACAGCATTATATAAAATTGTTTAACCATAAATAAATATTATTAAAAATTAATAAATTGAAAATAAAAATAAAAAATGTTTTAACTTAATATTTTATAGAGTTTCAAAAATATTAAACATGACAGATCCCATATGTATAAAAACCACCTCAGTCAATGTGTATTTGTCATATGATTTTTTTTTTTGAAATGAATGACTTACGTTAAACAGCTGATCAGTCGAAAGTGAATTGAATATCTATAGAAATTCTATTTATATTTTTTTGTGTTGTCATTTGCATTTTATTGTTATTGTATTTTAAAAGTACACTGCAGTTATTTACACCTTTAACTTGAAATTATTTGAAATATTTTTTGGATAATAAAAATGAGTATTTAAATTTGTTTTTGTCATTTGAAAATAGAAATGGTTTTCGGATGAATCAATTAAATGAAATATATTATTTGACTAGATATGTTAAATAATATACGAATGTCAAATGACATTTTATTTGACGCTCACACTTTTGTATTGTGAAATTTGTACAATACATATTCCAATTAAATCATATGACAATTATACACATAGTATGAAGTGGTCTTATTTCGTACAAAAAAAAAACATAATTACCAAAGAAAAAGAAATCAATAATAATTATTTTTTAACAATTGCATATGTTTAGGAGTTAAAAGACATAAAATAATTTTAAAAATAACATTGTAGTATATGAATCTAAAAAGGATTCAACTATAAGTTCCTCGTTTCTATATTCAATATCCACAAACTAATTTCAATATATTAAAGAATGCACGAACTAAATAGTTCAAGGAGATTTTTAAATATTAACTTTGGAAGTTATTTTTACATATTAAATACCAAGCATGTTCTAAAATATAAAGTAAAGAATTAAATGTAAATTTGTAAAAATAACGATTACTATGACAACGGTATAAAATAAATTTAATTCATTTTTTTAAAAGACACTCCTCCATTCAAAATACTCTGACATTCCAACAGTTATTTTTTAACTAAAAACCTTTGTGGTTACAAAATATAATTTTTATTATAATATTATCATATATGTATGTATATCTATAAATAAATACATTATATACATACACACACATATATATATATATATATATTCCTAAACATATAATATAAATTTGTGTATATATGCTTTATAAAATAACAAAAATATAAATAGGATTTGAATAGAAAAACATGTCTATATGAATTATGTAGTAGTGTTGTAGGAGTTACAAGAAGAAAAAAATGAATGTTTTAAATATAAATTAGATTATCCCTAAAAATAAAAACAAAAACAAAAAAAAAAAAAATTCTTTATTTAAAAAAAAAACAAACGAATAACGACTAAAAAGACCAACGAGTAACGACAAGTGTGAAATACATAAATACAAAATATAATTTATATTTTATTTTATTTTTTTGTGTATTTATTTTGCGTGGTGTGTAAAAAAAAGGACATCATAATAAACGAATAGTCCATAATCCACTAGCGCCTCATAGCGACAAAAAAAAATTTAAAATAAAATAAAACAAACAGTAAATAAATTTTGAAAAGGATTTTTGTTGCTTTTCTGTTTTTTTTTTTTTTTTAAATTCATCTCGCATCAGATTTCAAAAATTTGCGTAAAGAACATTAAAACTCATAAAGAATTGAGTTTTATTTATTTGTAAATGGTTTTTTTTTTTTGTTTTTTTTTTTTATTTAATTTTTTTTTTGCTTTTCTACTTGGATCCCTTAAGGAAACGGGCGTAGAGCTTATAATAATATTCTAGATTTTTTTTTGTTTTTTTTTTTTATAGAAAACAAATGATAAAGAGAAAAATCGTAGAAATATGAAAAAATTTCAAATATAATTTTTCGAATTCAAATAAAATTTTCATTTGAATGAAAATATTTAAGATGGTTTTACATAATTACATATTTAATTAAATATTTTTTAAAATTTATAAACTTAACAATTTAATATGAAAATGTTATATAATATTTAAGTGAACGGTATATATTAAAAAAAACTTTGAATTAAACACCTATAATACACATTTAAAAGTAAGGCTATTTATATCTCTCTATATTATGCAAACATCAGAAATTTATAAAGCAGAATAATTAAGTTGTTAAAAAACAATTTTGTATTTTAAGAAAATGCCACATTAATGTAGACAGGTTAGAAAACTGATTGAAATTATTTCAGCATAGGTACTGCGAGATTGTCATGCAAAAATTTTTCTTGTAAAAACGAGATCTGTATTTAATAATGCCATCTCTTAACTCTCTTAATAATAAAAAAAAAGAGAGGTATTAGAGAGATTAGTTCTCTTATTTATTTTGAATTTTAATTTAAATCCTTACTTTTTTTTTTTTCAGAAATTAATTTTCTCCAAATAAATTTGATGACAGGCACCAATATTTCGGATCAGGAATTCTGAAATTCCATAGAAGTTATTCCGACCTAAAGTAATGGAAAATTCTAAACATTCATTTAAAAATTAACGATGTCACGCTACTGCATCCTTATGAATTTATAATTTAAAATTTGATTTTGCCATTCAAAGATAAATTTAAAAAAAAATTTCTGGAATTTCTGCAATTTTTTTTTTTAAATTTGCAAAAAAATTAATTACAAAATGGTCAAAAATTTTACTTTGTTTTACTTCAGTAGTGCTATAAATATAATATAATTGAAGTGAAACAAAATAAATCCAAGAAAAGAAAATATTTAAAGTATGAGAAATAATAACAAGGTAGAATTTAACGCTGATAAATATATTAATAATATTTCGCATGTTATAAAACTAATTAGCATATCAATATTTGTTAAATTTATATACTGACGTACATATTATTTAAAAAAATATTATATATATAGAAGTTAAATATAATTTCTTATTTACAGGGCATCCTTCAAGTTAAGGTTGAAGATTAATTTGAAGAGTACAAATAAGTTTGATTAAAAAAATTACAATCCTTTTACGAATATCACATATTAACGTGATCACATATTGAAGAGACCACATATTGAAACTAAAGCAGTTCAAAAATTAATTACAAAGTGACTACAAAATAACAACTTAAGCATACCATAGAGGTGCCTAAATACAGAGCGATGATTGATTACTATTAAGAGAACACAAGGATTAACATCAAGATTAACTTGAATACAGGAAGATCGCTTCGAAAATATATCAGACTGAAACAACTTCGTTGAGAGCAGAATCTTGCATGATTTTATTGAACAAACATTTTTGTAATTTTTAAGATAACCCATACCTATGTTATGTAAAGCTTTTATTATAGAGCTTTTGAAATATAATATATTGTAAAGCTTTTATTAGAGTATGCTTTAAATATAATATGATTGAGTAAGTTATTCATTTTAGATGCCTATTAATTACATAAGCCTATTAATTATTTCATGTATATGTATTATGAATTTTTAATATTTGGACACCCTGTATATATCATAATAAAATCTAGTTTGGTCATTTCTAAGTGTAATACATTACATTGTGTTTTTTTTTTTTTTTTGTTTTCTTTTATTAAGCGTTAAGTGCTGATTTTCATGTCATCTACAGATTAATTGTTTAATGAAGGGAAGAAGGTAAATAGGGTTAGAAAAATTGAAAGAAAATATTAAATATATATGTATTTTTTGTTTAATTTTTGTTTTTGTTTTTCTTTTTTTTTTTTCTTTTTTTAATTTATTGTTATCACACTAAGTTTTTATGTAATGGAAGTGAGAAAAAGGGATATATTGTAAAATGTTTTAACTACTTTTTTTTTTTTTTTGGTTGCTATTTCTTGGTTTTCTCATTTTGTTTTACGCATTCCGGTAAAAAACACTGGACTATACAAACTATTTAGTTAGATTTATTTATCGTTAGTTTAAAAACAAAAAAAAAACAAAATTGACGTAAATATGTTATTATAACTAATCAAAATTTAAAATAAAACAAGTTGAATAACTTGTAAATTTCTTATTAAAATATATTTAATGTTTGATGTTCATCACATTCTTTTGTAAATATTTTATGGTTTGCAAATTAATTTGTTTTGTATTTACAATTTTTTTTAGTTATGGTATTTTCTAATTGAAATTGGAAAGGTGATTTTATATAACTGGTACTTTTTGAATTACATACTTACATATAGATACAAAAAAAAAAAAAGAAAAATCCATTGATTTTCAATAAATTTTTAGTGCAAAAAAAAAAGTTCTTGCGAAAAATTTATAAAATTATTTCCATTTTATCCATTTTTATAATCACTTCCTGTCATTTTATCGTTTCATTTTTTAATTAATGGTTAATTTACCGCTAAAAATATTCGATAATGAATAAATTAATTGCCAAATTCAGTTTTATATAAATGTTTATTTTTTTTTTCGGAATATAAAAAAAATTATTTGTTTTTTTTTTTTTTTTGAAATTATAAAAGAGTGCATTTTTTTTTACATTGAATAAAATATGAATGAGAGATAATTTTCGATATACGTCGAAATCCTATAGAAATTAAATTTTGAATGACTGACATAAATGTGACAAAAAAATTTCACAGAATGTAAATGTCGTAAATGTCGTAAGATGTCATTTCTCTAACAATGTGTGTGGGATTTTAACATTGCTTTGAGATTATATTTAGAAATTCGAGAAATCTTAATTTAGTTTTAATTCATTTCGCCATTTCTCCACACTCAATTCGCTCCAACTGGCCGCACGAAACTGAAATAAAATAAATTTTAAAAATAAAAAAAAATTTTGAAAAAATCAGTTTTTCTAAATTATTTTATTGTTCTTTTTACAGAAGTCTTCAAATACGAAAATGTAAACGCCTCTTAATATTGAATTTTTATATTATGTTATATTTTGAAAATTGGTAGTAAATTTATATTTATTTGGGCTTTATTTATAAAGCTTTTGGATTTTTGATGATAATGATGATGGGGCTAAACAGAATTAAGAAAAAGAAATACAAAAAAAAAAAAAAAAATTGAAAGAACAACATATAAACACAAATTTTGGTTGATCGTTTTTTTTTTTATTTTTTTATTTTTTGGTTTTTATTTAATTTCATGTCAAGAATTTTTTATTGAGACATTACATTTTGTAAATCTCATTGTATGTGTATACATAGAAAGAATATAGACATAGAAATTTTTATATATATAGAAAATTTTTGATGGAAATTTATAGAAAATATTATTTAAGTAGAATAACAATTTAATTTTATTCAGAGAAGTATTTATGAAAATGAAGAATAATGGAGAATTATCATAGAATTATTTGCGCACTTGAATAATATTAACTAAATTGTAAATACATATTATTAGTTTGGTTTGTTGGATTGTTATTAGTATCCATTTCAAGGATTTCAACAAAAAAAAAAAAAAAAAAAGAAACAATATATATCCAAGAGCTAAGGATTTAAGAATATATATATATATTTATTTTGATTAAGAGAGAGAGGATCTACAGTTTATATTTTGGATTATGGTTCAAAATGGTTTGTATAAAAAAAATATATAATTTATCTTCAAATATTATTTGAAGATCCTGTTGATTTTTTTTTTGTTAAGTTTTTTTTGTTGAAGTTGATTAATTTGTAAATTATTTTAAAATGGAACTAAGTATGATTTAAGTGGTGTAAATCACCATATGGTCCAGTATAAAATAGTCTATGGTCCAGTATATTGGAAATTTAGAAAACTGTTTGAGTTTTCTTGACCATATAATTTTTAGTCGTATATAAAAATATATCATAGATATTAGATATTAGATATCATAGATATGTTATACTTGTATCTTTTTGATTATTTTTGTTCATTGTTGATTGTTTTTATTCAAGGTTATTTCTTTAATTTTTTTTTTAAATAGGATTAAATTAAATAAAATGAAATAAAACCAAATCGATTAATCTTAAATTAAATAAATTATTTTTTAATCAAATAAACTTTAATTAATTTTTTGTTTTTTTTTACTAAATTAATGAATTCTATATATTTGAAAATATTTCTTATATTAATTATTTTTATACAAATTGCATTCTTCCTTCTCTTCCGGTTGTTATTGGTGAATTATGCCGCACATATTTTGTAATTGCTTCAACTTCTGTTAACCATTGACTAAAATTATAATATTTTTAAAATTATTCTAAAATTTAAATCAATATATTATGTATAGCGAGAAAATATATAATATTTTAAATTAAAATATATTATAGCAATTCTAGGATGGTTATACCTGCAATCAAATTTATTTTTTGCAATCATATGATAACCATCACCACCACTACCAACAAAACTAGTTGTTACAATTCTATATGTTTCATTATCATTTAATTCTTTATAAATTGGTATTTCACATTTCCAACATCGTGCTAAAACACTTTTAACACGTTCACCATCCGGTTTATTTAAATCATAAATAATTTTTAAACCAGAAACTTGTAACATATTCCGAAAATTAAAATTTTCTTCATCATTATCTACAGTATATGATAATGGAGATAATCTTTTATCTGAACTAACACTATGTTCAAGTGCTTGTAATAAATATTTGCCTTTTAAACTAAAAGCTTCTAATGCATTTTCAAATGGTGATAATTGTACCAAATGATTGAATGTTAAATCTAAAATAGAAAATAAAAATAATATACCAGTTATAATTAAAAAATAAAAAAAATATGAAAAATGAATTATAAAAACTTACTTCCTTTACTTAATGGAATACGTAAACTTCCTTGGTTAGCAATCCCAATAGAAACATTTGCCCAGTACTTTGAATTGCTTACAGGTAAATCTAAAGCCTAAAATTTTTATGTATTGAACCATAGCAAAATTTTATATTAAAAACTTACAGCTTCAACTAGAGCATCAGTGAACATATTACCCAAATTACATTCTCTTATACCGCAATCACTTTTTGTTAATTCGACTACACTGTATCCAATTAATTCATTTCCTTTTGAGTCTACAAGTTCTTTCCATGGTTTTAATTTCTTTTCAATGAATTTATCTAGAATTTATATATATATATATTTAAGATTTTGGACGTTTGTGTTTTTTTTTATTTTTTATATACCTTTTGGTACAAGTGAATTAATATAATGTGGTTGTCCTTTATATTTTTTAATATTTCCATTTTTATCAAAATACAATGTTATATCTCCAACATATTTAGAATATGCTGATGCTTGAACAACTAATACTTCATGATTATTATTTTTTTGTTTAATAATAGTTGGGTATGGACCTTTTGGTTTATCTGGCCCTGGTAATTTATCATCAGAATATAAAAATGTATGTGAATGTGCACCAATTATAATATCAATATTAGGACCAGCTTTTTCTGCAATTATTTGATCTACATCATAGCCACAATGTGATACAACAATAATAATATTAACACCTTGTTTTGTTAATCGTTCAGCTTCATCACGAACAGAAATACTTTCATTTAAAAATTTTAATTTTCCAGTATTTGAAAGTTCCTATATATATAAATTAAAATAAACTCCTTTTATTTATTTGAAATATAATAAATATAAAATTTTTTTTTAAGATTTTAGAAAGACTTACATCTGTTGATTGTAAAATTACACCAATAATACCAATTTTTCTGTCACCTTTTGTAATAACTACAGATTTATTATATAAATTTTTCATTGTTGGCTCTAAATTATCATCTACATTGGCGATTACTACTTTTGCTGTTAATTTTTCTAAGAATGGAACTAAACCTTCAATACCATTATCAAATTCATGATTTCCGATTGTCTGTAGAATTAAAAATAATTATTAAATTTGTTGTATGATTAGATATAGATATAAAATATGGCAATAAATAATAATTTACAATGGCATCTGCTGGTAAATAATTTAAAAATTCTTGTGTTACATTCCATCTACCAATATTGTACCAAAGTGTTCCCTGAAAGTTATCACCTGCATCTAAATAAATTGGATTTTCATCTTTTCGCAATTCTTTAAGTTCTTTTATTTTTGATACAACTCTAGCATAACCTCCAATACATTCTTGATTCTCTTTACATGGACCACCAAATGGATCAACCTCTTCAAATCTGTAATGAAAATATTTAAATATTGAAAATTGTTTAGTTATGAATTGTATTTTGCAATTTTTTTTTTTTATTATTTGCTGTGTTGCATTAGAGCTGTTTATGTTATGATTTTGATGTTCCATCTCCTATATTCTTGTAGGTATTTTCTTGTAATTTTATTATCTTTTAAAAACTTAAAATATTTGGAGAAAATATAAGAAATAAAAAATTCATAGACATGCATGGTGGAGTAATTGGTATATGGTATTATGGGGTAAAAGTATAATTAATGGAAAAAAAAAATCATTTTTAATAAATTTATGCTCTGCTTTAAAAAATTACATTTGATATAATTTGTAACAAAGTTATTGTTTTAAATCACAACATCAAAGTATTATACAAAAGAACCCCAGTTATTATATTTAACCCCATATTTTTTTTTTATTTATGTATATAAAATAAGAAATAAATTTAAAGTCATCAACCCAATCATATTATATATTATATACAAAGGATGACATTTTTTTGTTTTAGTTGATTTTTTTTAAATGATTGGGTTTTTATTTTGATTGTTTGGCAGTCCCTTCGTTTTAAAATAACTCAGTAAAGTTTCTGTCGTAATGACCCTACAATTAAAAATCTGTAAAAACGATACAATTAAAAATCTTTTATGCTAAAATTGGGTAAATAACCACTTCTACAAAGACGGTAATATGTAGACGGTAATATGTACGGTAATATGCACGACCATGTAATAATGGTTAATAAGCACGACCACTTCTAAGCGATGGATTAGTTGTATAAAACTGAGCTTAAAGTGAAATAGCGGTTTTTTAAACAAAAGTGTGTTTTCTAGACTTTTTTTTTCTGTTTCAAGTTTTATGTATTGTACGCAATGTGTAGTAAAATGGTAACATTTTTGTACTTTCTTTTTTTATGACTTGTTCTAAGTATTTTTGATTACTATTAAGTGATTACTTATAATATTAATTTCCATTTATTATTTTATCTGTTTATTTTATTTTTTTTATATTTCGTCTAAAATTTCTCGTCTTTAGCATCCTTCTATTATTTTGTTTATGTTTTCCCTTGCATTCGCTGTACAACTCCATCTTGAATGAGATAAATCCTTTGGTTTCGAGCATTCATATACTATGTTGTTGATGCTAAGTCTTGTTTGGCATTTATAATATATTGGTGGATTTCCTCTTTTGTATGTATGTATTCGTTTATACATTAAATTTTCCTAACCTAATTCGTGTTATTTTTTTATCAGTTAGTATTAGCAGTCCTTTCAAAATTTAAAAAGCATGTTGAACTCTCCCACATTTATTGCTTATAGTTTTTATTATAAATTCAGTATAATCTTTTTCGTTTTCAGTATAATTTTTACATTGCACTAAGCATTGTAGAACTGATACCTGTGTTTTTCACTTCTGTATCCTCCTCTTTGTTTTCTTGCATATCTGGTATGTGCATTTTATAATATAAATTATATAATGATAACGGTTTTTCCTGTATTTCGTTTTAGTAAAAGTTCAAGAAAAAGTAATGTTTCGATCTCAAATTTATCTAGATTATCGTATATTATATATTCGATTAGATTTAATTCAAGGTTTATTTTTTCATCTAAAAACTTAATAATACAAAAAAAAAAGCACATAAAATTTGTACTATTATTGTAATAACGGTAAAAATTATATTTTATTTTCAATTTATATTATAATAATAATATGATGAGATATGAAATTATTTCAATTGTTTATAAAATTTAATAAAACTACAAAGAAAGGGGCATTTTATATACATATTACATTTCCCCCCAAAATACAAAACAGAAAAAAAAACCTACATATAGACATTATTACTACAGTCAAAACTCCATATAGCGAATCTTCTATTTAGCGAACATTTCCATTTAACGAAAAATTTATAATGCATTAGCATTACTACAACTTTTTAGAACAAAAAAATCTCTATATAACAAACTTCAATTTAACGAACATCTCTTAATAACGAATCAATTCAGTTTTCCATTGTTTAAAAATTATTACTCCATTTTACAAACTGTTCACAAAAATTTTAAAATCTTAAAAAATCTACATATTTTTGAAATGTTTCAAAACTTGTTAACAACATTTTAATTATCAGTAATAATTTTAAAAAAATTTACAATTATGTATATACATATTAAGGGTATTCACGAGTTGATGCAAAAGTGCAAATTTTTTTTGCACCGCAGCACATATTTGCACCAACTCGTGAACAACACTAGCATGAATTTTTATTGAACTGTCAAATAACGTTGATGTGCTTGTTTTGTTTACATAAAAATATAATATGCTTACCAAAAAATTCAGATATTTTTATAATAATCAGAAATAATTGTTTCCACTTTTTTTAGGTATTTTTTAAATTTTTATCTTACAAAAAATATATAAACAAACTTTGCAATGGTCTTGCACGAATATGCAATAGGATTTTAGGTATTGCATAGTCTTGCAAAATTTTGCACTTTTTTATACATGAAAACAACAACAAATTGTGCACTTCAACTGTCAAAAAAATGAAATATGCTACAGTGCAAAATTTTGCATTTATGCAAGATCACTTTGCACCAACTCGTGAATACCCTTATTATGTCAAATTATTTTCTATGATAACTAAATGTCAAATATCAATTCAAATTTAAAATTTTTTTTGATTTAGAAAAACACTTCTTGGACAGCTTTAAAAACAAAAAAACAATCTAAAATCAATATTTTTTTTTTTTGCGAACAAACTTGATATAGTGATATTTATATATTCTGCGTAAGTTTATTTTTAAAATGAAGTAATTATCTATGAAGTCTAAGTTAACAGATGAAGTGGCAATTTTCGTTTCTATGTTTATTTATGTTTTAAATAATATTGGTATGTGTAGTAAAAACTTTTTTTTTTTTTGGTTCTTTATTTAGCGAACTTCTCTATATTACGAACAAAAATATGTGAATTTAGGGGGTTCATTATATGGAGTTTTTACTGTATATACATTTTGATTTTATATATGTTATACATAAATCATATGGGAATGTGGAAGTACAATTTGTATATACAATGATTTTATTCATCATTGGAGTATAATAACAAAAATAATAATAATAATAATAATAATAATAATAATGATAATAATATAATTTTAATAAAATATGTGCATATTACATTGTTTGTAATATAATTATTAAACATAAATATTAAATTACAATTAAAACATATTAGTTACATAAATAAAATAAAATTAATCGTAGCAAAATATCAACTTTTATTTATAGATACTTATATTTGTTAAATTTCTTTCATTTGCTTTTTTTTTTTTATATTTATTACATATATGTATAAAATGTTGTATTGTAAAATTCAATTAGATTTGATTTTGTTTTTGTTTTTGTACATAACTATATTAGAGATGATTGAAATCGATATTTTAAATTTTTATAGGTTATAATATATTTGATTTGATTTCAACATTTTAAACATAACGGCATCATTTATATATAGTTTATTTATAATATATTCCTTTGATTTCTTAAATATACATTACATAATTTACTGAAATTTAAAAATGCATTTTTTTGAGTTGGTCAAGACTATCTCTCGTCAGCATTTATTGATTGATTAATAATTTTGATAGATTAAATAAATTATGGCAATAAAAATTGAAGTTATATATTATGATTTCTTTCCTTTTATAATTTTTAAATGCATAAAAAAGTAAAACTTACCCCTGTATTTTACATATACATATATATGTATTTTAAAAGTGATTATACTGTAAGGTTTATACTATAGTATATATATGGACTGAGATATTATACGAGTATGAATATTGTAGATCCGGAGGCAGATTATTTTAAATCAATACCATAAGTTATTTTTCTTTAAATCAGAATATATAAATTATATGTACATCTAGATAAGATTATAAATTGAAAATCAAATAAAACTATAGTTCACGCCCAATCAAATTTTTTATTTATTATCATATGGAAACGGAATTAATTAAAAAAATATGTGAAACTATAAATAAAAAAAAAAAATTAATATTAATATATATGTACAGGGTGTGCCGCATAAATATGCAAATATTTAAGCAGGTAATTCCTGATATTAAAGTAAGAAAAAAAAATTGTTTGGAGATTGTGTGGAAGTTGTTTTCGAAATAGCAAAAACATTATTGTAGATATTGTTTTGTAGATTAAGGATTTCAAATTTTACATAATAACGGTAGCGTATTTTTGTAAGAAATCCGTTACTTTAATAAAAATAAAAAAAATTTTTTAAAAATTAAAAAATTTTCGTATATTTTCAGTTTCAAAAGTCGTTACCCGAATATAATAAAACCTTCATCAGCTGAAAGATTGAAGAAAAGGCTACAAGGCTAAGTTAGCTTCTACAGATCATAAGCGTCAAGAGTTATTTTAGCTAATTAATAATGTAAAACAAAAAAAAAAAACATAAAAGTTCTAATATCTGGAAAACAACTGATAATAAATAGTTTCCATGCATTTTTTTTCTAGTTTTAGTAATTACTTCTTGAAATATTTGCACTCTTATGTGGAACACCCTGTATTTACGTATTTATATATCATTAACAGAATAATCTATGATTAATATAAAAATTGAATCAAGATCTATCATAAGAAGAAGGAGATAGAAGGTGTCATAATATTCTATATTTAAAATTCAGGTGAACATAATTAATTAGCATCCATTAAGTACCTAGTTAGAAGGATGTTTTTGTTTTGCTTTCTAATCGTTCAAGCTTTAATTAAGCATGTATGAATCCCTTCATGATATTCTGCATGATACTGAGTAATGTTGGAATAAAGTGACATGTTTAGAATATACATTTATTTATTTCTATTAATTGATTGCAATCATTTCAAAATCAATTTTTATATGAGACAATGCAATTAATTGAACTTATCTTATGTTGAATGGATTAAATTACATTAGATACAATTCTATTTGTTTAAATTTTTAGATTTTGTATATTTAAATTTTATGAGTTATAAAATATCAATTAAAATTGTTTAATATTTATACTAGAATATTTTGTTTGATATATTATGTTTATATTTTCCTATTATTTATATAATCTGTCCAATTCTGCAGGACGTAAGACACAGGTATTTCAGTCGAAAGGTATCGGCTTCACATATCGGTCCGGTCAAAATATTATATACAATATAGAGTAACATAATGCAAACAAAATAAGATTTAAAACTATAATTTAAAATTGTAATTTAAGATATGTACTGCATTTACACCTGAAAAGGAAATCTTGATTAATTTTTCTCATCACATTACATGCAGTGGGCGAACAAAAATAAATAAATCTTATCTTTTTTTATTGATGAAAGCTAAACTAATACGTCATTTGTAATCAATACTAGACTCTAGATTCCTGTTACACCTTCAAAATCTAGAAGAACCTATTCCTAGTAAAATTTGGTTTATTATATTTTGCGTAGATTTATGTCACGCGGTGATACCACTTTGATTGTAAAAGCTTATTTATATATAAATATTTATTTGATTGACCATTAACTTAATATAAATACCAAAATAACGCCTAATTAAATAAGATGATTTATTTTGATGTGTTTTGTGCCTTAAATTTGAATTCCAGTAAAATTGAATTGCTTTTCAAGAATATTGACTTTTTACAATTTTAGGTATAGACTGTAACTTGTTTTAGGTCAAATAACTTATAAACAATTATTAACACTGTGAATTGATATAATTTTATTTAAAATACATTTTCCAAACGTATACTGGTGCTGTAACATTTATGAACTTTAAGAATTTATAAGTATATACATATAATTAATTTTTGAAGTATTAAAATAGACTTTCTTTTCATTCAGGGTTCCAAATTCCAATAGACAAAAAAAAAAGTTATTATATGCTTTTATATTAACTCGTCGCTGTCAGTTTATTTATTTATTTATTTGTCATTCTGTCACGCTTTTTATTATCTTCGTCATGTTGTTCGAATCCAGTTCACATGCAACTTTTTTTTTTTTTTAACTATCTATTCATCAACATTTTTTGAATAAAATATGTATATATTTTGTTTATATAATTTGAAACTTAAATTTTTATCTCTAAATTCATGCATACAATACACACGCAATATATTTTTGATCTTTTCTCCTATAATAGTATATTTTTATGTATGTTGCTAAAATATTTTGTTTACAACATTTGTTTAGTATTTAAATTAAAATATTTGCTGTCAACATTGTTTAATGCATATTGAATATGCATGGTTAAAAATTAAGATTTTATGTTCGTAATATGTTCATTAAATATTTAAATGTTGTATAGTGTAGAGGAGAGCGTACAGGTTTTGAAAGTAAGAGGTAATTTGGTTCGAATCCAATTCGTGTAGGTACATTTTTTTTTTTTTTGTTAACTGTACTCATCAACATTTTTTTAATAAAATTTTATGTATAATATACACATATTATTTGATCTTTCCTTTTATAATAATTTACTTCAATCAATCTTGACGTGCACATGTATTTTGTATTAGGATTTAGCAAAACACAAAATATATAGGTACAATATTTTTATGTTGCTAAATTATTTTGTTTTAAAACATTTGTTTAGGATTTAAATCAGAATATTTGTTGTCAACATTCTTTATTGCATATTGAATATGTATGGCGTTAAAAATAAATGTTTTATGTGTTTTATTTAGGAACATTTATTATGTCTATTGTGTATATAGATACACATAAAATTTCATTCAAAATAATTCCAATTGCCAAATTCAAACTACATGCATACATAATATATTTTTGTATGTATCTAGTGAAGAATATAAAAAGTAAAGATCATTACAAAATTATGCTTTTGCGCATTAAGCATTATGATTTACAAACAAAATTTTGTCAACACAAAAAATTAAAACTACGTATGTAAATATGTACGTACGTATGTAAATAATATTATGTTAAACTAATTTACTAAATTATTTTCTTCCGCTCCATTTGTTTATAATTTAAATCAAGATATTTGTCAACAATTTTTACTGCATGATCTTATTAAAGGATTAGGTAGGTACTAGGTGTTCAAGGTTAGATGTTTGTTTGGATATACGATATAACTACTAATGCTATATTATAGAAATATACAGTAAAATACATTTATGTACAATATATATCATGTTCATACGTGTTAGAAATGTTACTTCAACTAAAATTGTATTGTAATATTTATAATCACAGTATTTTGGTAAATATTTTACTCTTCGAGGTACTTTCATTAATTATGAATTACACACTGGAATAAAAAATTTTTACTCTTGCCATATAATAAAAATATCCCATATTTTTTAAATTTAAATTATGTGCTTCATTTAAAACTAAAAAGTAAAAAATAAAATAATAAGTAAAAAAAATAATTTTTAAAATACATATGCTTTTATCGAAACCGAATTCGCCCCCTAAAAAGTAGAAAATAAAATTAATTGCAAAACTTTAGCTTTTTGGACTGTTATAATATAAAAGTTAGTTGCTAGTGCAAGCATTTGGACTGTTATAATATAAAAGTAAATTGCTGGAATAAAAAAGAAACACGAACCTCAAATTTCGCAGATTTTTATTTAATCTTATTCCAGCAATTTACTTTTATATTATAACAGTCCAAAAAGCTAAAGTTTTGTAATCAATTTTATTTTCTACTTTTTAGGGGGCGAATTCGGTTTCGATAAAAGCATATGTATTTTAAAAATTATTTTTTTTACTTATTATTTTTTTTTATTTTATTTATTTATTCTGGTTACACCATCATATATACAATTTGTTGAGGACATAAATCAATCTTTCAATCCAAACAAAATTTTTATAGGTGGATTTGTTTAGGTGGATAAATAAATATTTTGACCTGTTCAAAGTTGAACTTGAGACCTTTCCTCTAAAAGATCGACAACTTAAGTACCGTGCCATTGTTTAGATAATAAAAATTAAATTATAGGTAAAATATATACCATACCATATTTAAAAAAAATAATGGATTACCCAATTATATTAAAATTGTATTAAATTCCAATCATTTTAGCATGATTATATCAATAAAAATATTAAATATTAATCAATCGTAGGTCTAGAATACAGAATATATGTAATGAAAAGAACTTATTTAAGTAATATATAGTTATATATATATTTTGTATATATTATATATATTTTATTAATTATTTTAATTTCACAATGAAATAAAGAAAAAAAAACTTGTATAGTTTTTTTTTTTTTTTCATAAAACTTAAAAAATTTTTAACACTGGATTTTATTTTGAATTTTTTTTTTTTGTTTTTTTTTGTTTTAAACAACATTTCTTTGCAGCTGGGCTATTAGCAATTTGAATTGGTGTATAATGAATTAAATACAAGTTTAAAAAAAAAAAAAACAAAAAAAAAAAAATGATAATTTTAAAAGAATTTCAGCACGAGTACATACTTTAATGTATATTAACACTTAAATGTAGTACATATTATAGAGCATAGTGATTATATAATATTTTTTTTTTTTTTTTTAAGTTATTTATATCTTTAGAGAAATATGAATAGTATATTAAGGGGTGATTACATCTGTTAGTAGCTAGATAAGTTAGTAGCGGCGTTTTTTTTTTTTATTTCCAACTTTTCTGTATTAGAACAATTTTAGGTTTTATTTACTTACCTACAATTATTTTTTTCACTTGGCTATTATTTTTTTCTCAACCTCCTTTGAAAAAAAGAATGACACTTATCTAAAAATTTTATGCCAAAAATGTACCTAATTGTTTGAAAGTAATAGTATGGTAGATCAACTTATTTCCGTAAATACATACTTATAAACTAGTAGAGTCGGTTTAAATTAAAATTCTGAAATATATAAAATAATAGGAAGAAAAAAAAATATTTTAAAGAAGAAACATCTAAGTTTTTCAACATTTTTCATATAGTTTCGAACTCTTAAGGTATATTGCATTTTATAAGAAAATGAATTATTTATTTCATTCTAAATGTTTAATGTTTATCCCGTTTAATTTATTCTGGCAACATGAAAAGGTAAATATTGTATATGTATATGTAAAAGTAATAAAATATTGTATATATGTAAAAGTATAATACAGTATGAGGCGTTCAATTAACAGTTAACCATTTATCGAGAATTGATTACACATAAAAAAATAATTAGGCAAATCGTTTGGAGTTTGAAGTTAAGTTCACATGCGATATAATGAGTTAATCAGGCAAGTGATTTAAAATTTGAATTTAATTTGTAATTTGAAGTAAATTTTTTAAATGCTTAAAATGTTATGTAATTTCAAAAGAAATTTTTAAGATAATATTATGGGGTTCATTTGTAACATTTACAAAGAATGAATTCATATATTCAACAATATTAATTTCATTGCTAAGAGTGTTATTGTTATTCGTTTCAAGATATTTGATATTTAAATTGGATATCATAGATTGGAATTAAATTTAACATCTTTGTTATACATTATTTTTTTATATAAGGACCACAGTTTTTTCCCGTTACCCGGATTACTTGTGATTTCGTCGGAATAAAATTTCTTTTTAGCCCGACGAATATGTTGATTTAACTCTTTCTTAAAGTTGTTATGTTGAACATGAGGATCATCTTTATACTTCTTATAGTGAATTTGAATAGAGAATCACGTGTTTTCACTTTTTTTTATAATTTTGTCTGTTATCCATTTCTTTTTTTTCCCCTAGGTTTTTAGTGGAATATGTTTTCTGTTTCGCTCTATAACTAAAGTCAGTTCTTGAAGTAATTGTCAAAATTTGTGAAGTAATCAATTCTTGATCAAAACTCATCGTTTTCTATATTATAATTAAGAACAGTTTTGAAATAAGATTTGTTGTTTAGTATTGGTTTTATGTTCACGCTTATGAAAAACATTTTGTGGTCAGAGATAAGTGTGTCCAATATTCGGAACAAGTAATCAATTTTTAGTAAATCGGTAGCAAAATGATCGATTATTATTTTGGACGTTGTTCCGATCCTTGTGGCAAATTTTGACAAGAATTTATTATAGATAACAAAACCGTTTGCAATTAATGTGTTTCTGTAATAAATAACATCTCTATTTTTAGAGTCTAATAGATTTAAGGTGAAATCACTTAAAATTATAGAATTACTATATTTCGAGGTGACTTCCTTTAGTTTGCTAACAAAATCGCAAAAACGTGTTTCATGAGACCTATATACAGCAAAAATATTTACTTGTAGCTCGAATAATTTTAATTCTGTTAAATTTTTAAAATTAAAAGTTCTGAATTGAATTGAATTTTTATTATAATTGAATTCTTTTATATGAATATATGGCAATGTACAACATACTTTATCGATCATTATTGATAACATTTAAAATTCAATTAAAAGCTTCAGATCGAATGCTTTCGATGTTTATTAGCGTGATTACTTTTTTTTTGTTTAAGATACATGTTTTTGTTACAAATAAAATTATCAAAGCATTAAATATATTTAATGAAATATGATCTGAAATTTTTTAATTCAGATTCTGTTCATTTTATAAGATCAATCAAGTGATTGTACAATGTATGTATGTATGTAAAATATTCTATACCTAAGTGAAATTTATTATATCTATGTTACTAAGTACCAAAAAAAAAAAAAAAAAACAAAAAAACAAAATAAAGAATTAACAAAAATTTTTCTTGAAGGTTAAGGTAAATAATTTCATATAGCGTTTCTATATTATTTACTACATACATACATACATCATATTATATACATTGCTATTCAAGTGAATGAATTAATTTTTCGTTTTTTTTCCTTTTAGTAACACTTTAAAAATTTAAATTGGTGATTACTGGTTATATAACCGTTTATATGTATATAAAAAAATTCGCGTTTAATGTAATTACTGTTTTTGCACATTTTTCTTTTGTTCTTTTTTTTTTTTTTTTGTTATTTTTTTATATCTAAATTTTTTTTTTTTGTTTTTTTTTTATATGTTGACCTCGATTCGTTTGAATTCGTATCAATTTTTAAAGCTAAACGCTACATTTTTTTTTTTTTTTTTTTTTTTATATTTTTCTTTTTTTTTTTTTAATTTATACGTAAAAGTAAGTACTACTTTTTCACTGATTAATTTATTTAACGATATTTTTTATACGATTATTATCGGATTCGGAATTAACAAAAAAAAAAAAACAAGAAACAAAAAAATTATGGTTTCAGAAGAATTTTTTTGTATTTGACTTTGACAGACATTTTAACACAAAAAAAAAAAAAAAAAATCATTTAATGGTAATAATAGTAATAATTATAATTATAATTATTGAATTGTTTTCAATGACGTTTTTATTTGGATAATTTGAATTATTATTGGATTTATTCTGTAGTAATTTTATTTTGGTTTTTGCTTTTGGTTTTTTTTTTTTTCGTTTTTTTTTTTTTTGCAATATGTATTTAAATTTTCAAGGTTTTGGTTATGGCTTATTTTGTTTTTTCTTTGTTTTAATTTGTAATTCTTTTAAAGATGATAATTACTCAATTATAAAACAAAAATTTTATAAATATTTATGAAGTTATTTTATTAATTTTTTTTTTTTTTTTATAATATATTATTGTTTCTATCATTTTGGTATTTAGTTCATATATTATAGAACATTTTCTATAAATGGTGATCAAATAGAAAATAGATGATTTTGTTTGGTGAGGTGATAATATATAAAAATTTAAGATAATACCTATATGTACGTATGAAATTTTCTGGTGAAAGATATGGAATATAAAAATTATCAGCCTGTTTTTGTTTTTTTTTTTTAATAAAAATGATATATATCAGTTATTAAAGTGACCAGATATTGCGGAAGACAAAGGAGTACACTAATAAAAACGCGTTATTTAGTGCAAAAAAAAAAAAAAAAATCAAAAAGCATTTTCTTATAATGAAAAATTAAAACTTATTAAATTCTTTTTTAATATTAAATAACGTAAATATCAATTTCAATTTCAGGCATAAAAAAAAATAAAAAACAGCTTGAGTAATAAACGAAAGTAATTCAACTTGAGTAATAAATGAAAATTTTTTTCAAATTTTAGGACTACAATCATATTAGAACGACAAAAATAAAATCTACATTAAAAAATTTTTAGAATAACATATTAATTATATATGAAAACTTAAAATTAAGGAACATAGAATTCTTATCACAATATAAATGACAAAATTTACATCTTATCAGTTCACTGCTAATAAAAATAAAAACAAAGATTTATAAGATTAAGTTAGCTATGATTTTGAATTTTATTATTGGGTCGATCATAACAAATTTTCTGCGACTTTTACTCCACCAAATTTACCAATTTTGAAAAATACTAAAATTTTTTTTCTTTTAACGGGTATACAAAAAGTACAAATGTTGTGAAATGAGTGCAAAGAAATAGATACACAATATTTTCAAAGAGTACATATAGTTACTGAAAGAGGTACTATTATACTCCTCAAAAAAGTACGAATGGTCAGTTTACAATTATGTATCTGTTAAATAGATACATATGTATGTATATGGTTATTCGATGTATTGTATAGGGAAATATCTTTTTTAACTAATATATATATCATAATCACATAGTGATTTATTGAAATAAAATATTATTCTGTGGTATTATTATACTAATTTTAAAAATTACCTATAACTACTGACATGTAGTATGTAGTAATTATATAAAATTATTTAGTTTATTCCTAATTTTTTTTTTTTTTAAATTCAACAGCAGTTGTTAATATTATAACTTTTAAAAAGTACATATTTTTATAATCAATTATATTTCAAAGCAAAACTAGATTCTAAAGTTTGTTATTTTTTTTTTTTGTTTATTTTTCTTAGTTCCGACGGAATTGAATGTTTTATGAGTTGTTTATTAATTACAAACTAAAGTATTTTTATAAATATTTTTATATTTTAATCCATGATAGTTTTTGATATGTTGTTTTACATGTAGTTTACTAAATTAGCAATTCAAAATGGAGTTTATGAGTTTCAGCTAATAATAACTGTCAATAGTTCTACTTTTAAGAACAAATAAATTGCGTGATTTAATTTTATTTTTCTTTTTTTTTTTGTGTTAAATTCTCGTTGTTACCATAAATTGTTAAGCATTGATTTTAAGATAAGAATTTTTAAATGATTTTTAATTGATATTTAATGTTTTTTTATATAAAAGATATAATTAAAGTAAAAAAAAAAAAAAAAATTGCAATTGAATTCCTACATATACCTATTGATTATTAAATCAGTTCTTAAGAAAAAAGATTTTTTTTTTTTTTTTTTTTTTTGTACTTTTACAAAAGAATTCTTTTTTTTTTTATTTGAAAGTTTTCTGTTTAGTTAATTTTTTTTTTTTTTTTTCATTTTTATTTATTATAGATTAGTGCCACATAATACTTTTTTTTTTTTAATTTTAACTATATTTAATATATTAAAATAAGCATGTTTATATATATATGTATATATTTATGTATATTTAAAATTGCACATTAACTTTATTTAAAAAAAAAAACCAGTAAAAATAATACGCGTATATGTAAAAAAGAATGTTTTTTTTTTTTTGTTTTTTTTAAATATTTTAAAATCATTTTAAATTTTTTTTTTTTGTTTTTTTAATTTTATTTATTTATTAACTAAATTTAAAAATTCTTCACGAGTTTTTGGATCATCACGAAATACACCTAACATTGTTGATGTTACAGTTTTACTGTTAATTTTTTGTACACCACGCATAACCATACACATATGTACACCTTCAATAATAACAGCAACACCAGCTGGTTGTACAGCATGTGTTACAGCAACAGCAATCTGTTTTGATAAACGTTCTTGTACTTGTAAACGTCTTGAAAATATTTCAACAATTCTAGCTAATTTACTTAAACCCAAAATTTTATTACATGGTAAATAACCAATTGATACTCTACCATAAAATGGTACTAAATGATGTTCACACATTGAAAAAAATTCAATATCTTTAACAACAACCATTTCATCATGATTTTCATCAAATATTGCTCCATTTAATACATCTTCTATACTTTGATCATAACCTTTTGTAAAAAATAACATTGCTTTTGCGGCACGTTCTGGTGTTTTTAATAAACCTTGACGCATTGGATCTTCACCTAAACCACTTAATAATAAACGATATGATGCTGATAATTCAGGTAATAATGCTTCACGTGTTGGAATTTTATTTTCTATATTATTTATATTTTTCATCATTATTGTATTATTTTGTATACCATTAGTAATTTTTGCTAATTGATGTTGTTGTTGTTGTTGTTCGATAACATTTAATGCATTTGTATCCTTTTTAATTAATTTTCTTTCATCAGTATTATCAATATCATCATTTACATCCAATATATCATTTTCTTCTGAACATTCACCATCATTTTGTATTAATTCATAGATTTTACTATTATTATTATTATTATTATTATTAATATTACTATTACAATTGTTATTGTTATGTCCACATTGTGTTAAAATTGTTGTTGTTGTATTACCATGAGGAAAATTTGTGTCATCAATAGCTTCATTCAATTCACTAGCACTTAATTCTGATAAATCAGATAATTGACGATTTAATTTACTCATTTTTAAAATAAGATTGAAATGTATCAAATTGAAATTATTGATTTATGTGTTTTTTTTGTTATGTTATTTTTGTTTTTATCTTTCTGTTTTTTTTTTTTTATGAAAAATCCTTTTTTGAAAAATGAATGTAGAACTGAAAAATTTGGCAGTATTTTAAAAATCCTTAATAATCCTTGAGGTAATAAATTTTATTAAAAATGTATACTTTTGTATATTTTGTATAAATAAAGTTTTACTTTTTTATTTAAATATTATTATTATTAATTTTTTTTTTTTTTATTATTATACTATTTGTTTTTTTTTTTTTAGAATTGTAATTAAATTATTTTTTTTTTTTTTGTTTATTTAATTTTTAAAAACTACACGTCGAGACGCGACTCAACATACTAAAATAAAAGAACTAAATTCACTGTCTTATAACTCGATCACGTTTAGATCATTATATTTTTTTTATATTATTTTCTTTTTATTTTTATTTTTTTTTAATTTTTATGTTTTTATTTTATTTTTTTCTTTTAATTATGTGTAATACAGTGATTCATTTAAAAAATTAAACATTTTTTTTTTTTACCCTTATAAAAGCTTTTGATGTTAAAACAGTTAAGTAACATTAAAAATAATGCTAAATAAAAGAAAAAGAATTAATAGATTGCTTTGGGCATTAAAAATAGTTTAAATTCCGTTAATGTTTTTTTTTTTTTGTTATTTAATAATCAAACTTTAATATTTTGCTTTGATTTTTATTTTTTTTTTTGTTTTGAAAAATATGTAAAAGAGAAGTGATAAATCATATATGAACTTTTAATGTTGTTATAATAAATTTTTATATTGAAATTTAAATGGAAAGAAAGAAGAGTTAAAACGCGGGAAAATATTATAAACTAAAATAAAAGGTTGTATTTTCAAATTAAAAAATTTCTTTAAAGATTTTATGTTACAGGTAAACTACATTTATAAAATTAGTATATACCGGAAACAGTTGACTAACGTTGAACTGAATAAAAATAAAGTTGTCCATAAGCTTAAATTGTTTGATAATATGTTTAACAGTATAAAATAAATCCTTAAATTAAAAAAAAAACTCATAAAATTCTCTTTTCTTCTTACTTCATCCTTTTTTTTTAATTTTTTTGAAATCTAATCTAAAATTTAATTTAATCACTTATGTTTTGCAACCCAGCAAGTAAACGGTGAATGTTTTTTTTTTTATTTAATAGCTTTATTTTAGCTTTATTAGCTTTATGAGGTTGATG
Organism: Poecilobothrus nobilitatus; assembly: GCA_947095535.1. Taxonomy (NCBI): domain Eukaryota; kingdom Metazoa; phylum Arthropoda; class Insecta; order Diptera; family Dolichopodidae; genus Poecilobothrus; species Poecilobothrus nobilitatus. The sequence continues at coordinate 250,043,770 of OX352774.1, read as the reverse complement.
CTTTCTTATTTTCTACGCTATGCCAATTTAATAAAGTTTTATTTTTTTTTCTAATTTTTGAATTATTAGCATTACTTTTAAATGCTCAACATATAGCTATATTTTTGTTACACTTAATTTATTACTCATATAGACTAACCAGTTATTTACTGGGTAAAACAGTAATAACAGTCATTTACTCGGTAAAACAGTAATAAAATTACTGATCTAAAATTCCGGACCTAAAATAGATTAAAAATTAATTTTTTTAACAGGATATAGAATAATAACAGGAATAGATAATTTTCCGGATTTAAAATGATTTAAGAATAAATTGATTTTTTTTTTTCGAGTCACTGTATTTATTAACTTTTTTTTTATTTTTTTTATTTATTATTATTGTTTTTGTTTCTCTTAAATAAAACCAAACTAGGTACATAAAGTGAGTATAAAATTTAAGAATAATTATTGCAGAAATGTCATTAATAATTTATTGAATTTCTTATATATAAATCATTTTTTCAATACAATAATATCAAAGTACAAAAAAAAAAAAAAAAAAATTCATTTAAAGATACATAAATACTTAGACAATTTATTTTTTTTATTAAATACATGCAATAAATAAATAAATGTATAGATATATATAAATTGATTTATAGTTAGATTTTATAGATAAAAATTAAAAGAAGTAATGAACACTAACCTTGCATGGAAATCATTCACGTGAATTATAGACAAGGGGAATAAATAGTCATCATCAATTGTTTTTGTTATTGTATATTGCGGAAAACTGTTGACCGTGTTAAGTATTAAAATACTTAATAATATATTTTTAATAATTAATTTTAAAATCATAATAAATGCACTTTATAAATTAATTAAACACAAAAACAAAAAAAAAAAATTAAACAATAACCGAAAAAAAAAAATTAATTAACGATTTTTATTATTTAAAAAAAAAAAAATGAAAGTATATATAATTAGTTTTTAACTAATTTTTAAATTTACAATATTTAATATTAATAAATAAATTTGTTTATTTAATTTGTATTTTATTTAATTATAAATTTATTATTTATAATTTACTTTTTATTTTTTTTATTTTGTATGAAAATCTTTTAAATATGAAAAGATTGAAAGGCTACGACTAGACCAAATCACTTGAAAATAACAACTAATATTAATTTTGTAGATTATTACAGTTATAAATAAATGTCAAAATTTTATTTAGAGGAATTTAAATAATCCGATGATAAGAGCTGATTAAAACTGATAATGAGTTCATATAATCATTTTTTTTTTTTTTTTATTTGCTACTGTCTTTTGTTTATTAATGAATTGAAAATTAAATTAAATAATGTTATTCAAAACAAAAAAAAAAAAAAAATATTTAATAGGTATTATAAATTTTAGATTAGTGAAACTGAAGTTAATGCAAAATTTTGAATACTGTTTATCAAATATAAGAAAGAAAGAAAATGTTATAATAAAATTTGTAATGATTTTTAACAGATTATTGAAAAGTTAAAGAAGCGTAAATTTTATGTCAGATTTCTTTTCTTTTTTTCTGTTCAAAAATGTCATCATATATGACGTTTATCGGTATAATCATGATATAAATGTACCTATAACTAGATAAAATATAAGTAATGATAATTGAATACAAATTCTATTTAACTTAAACTATGTACGGTATAAACACAGGTACAAATAGGTACAAATTGTACAAACACAGGTTATAAATGTCAATAATTGTTGTTATATTTTTGTATAATAAACAAATGCCAAAATATACATTTTCAATGATATAATTTTTTTGAGAAACCTACAAGAATGGTGTATTAATTTTCCTTTACTCTATTCATTATGATTTTTATAGAATTTTTTTTTTTTTTTTTTTAATGCATTTCTCTGCCACATAAATGTGAACAGGAAATTACTGTTCAGGCGTGGCTGTAAATGTCGTAAGCGGGAATAACTCTTACGAAGTGTGTGTGAATTGAATCTACACTCCCTCGGTGTTTACAGCCTATTTTATACTACTCTTACCCACTAGGCCACTGAGGCCCCTTTATAGAATTGAAATTGAAATTTTTCTTTGAAAATTGAATTTTAATTAATTTTTTCCAAAAATTGTCTGAACATAATATAGCTAATGCATTAAGAAAGCTGAATATTTTTACAGTATTTTCTTTTCAGTTTCGAAAACTTAAATACCTTTAGGTAGATTAAAATTAGCTAAACCTAAACATTTATATTCCCTTTTAAAAAAATATCTTATTATTGACAGTTCAATATATTTTATTCACTGTTAATTTTTAGTTTCCTGTTGAGTAACAACCTGACAGTGAAGTGGTTAAAAATAAATGAATTGAAACTAAAAAAAAAAATTAGCCTAAATTTTACATACATTTTGTTATTTTGATGTTTATTTTAAATCAAAATGTATTTGTTTCCATAATAAAAATGAAGGAAAACTATAATTTTTTTAATAAGTCTAAAAAAGTTAGAAATTTATTAAAATAAACTGATACAAAAATCAAAAGAATAATGAATAGTACTTTCAGAAACTGATTTTAAATAGGTTGTTGTCTTTGATGGAATAAACAATTTTTAAAAATATTATTTTTATTTATCAAAATATTAGGTAGCATAACTTACTCGATCGTATTTATATAAATAACTTTGTCAAAATCTCGTTCTTCTATAATTCGATTACATACTTAAAACTACAACGTAAAGTTTTCTTTTAAATTAAAATAATGCCTTAAAGTAGGTATGTCTTAAAGTATGTTATGAAAATGCTTTGAACCTCTAAATATTGTATAATGAGGTTGTTTTTATGAAATAGGTACATATACATATATTACATTTTAGTTTGTTCCACCTGATAAAGTTTCGGGCCCTAGTTATAATTACGCTACGTCGCTACCACATCAACCACAAACACAAACCAACTTCAAATCATTGTGAATCATTGTTTTTAGTTATAATGGCGTTACGGTTGCCACGAATCTAATTGAATTTTTAAAAATTTTTGAGGCGTATCAGAGTATTATCAAAATATATACATTTTTGATTTGTCAGTCAATGTAAACAAAGTAATTATACATAGTTTAACAACTATATACCTACAGAAATCACGTTATTATAACTAGTAGCACTAGAAGTAATAGTTGGTAGCCGTAGCCGTAATTGTGGTGGTAGCGTAACAATTATAACTAAAGTATAAAAGATTCATCTAAAATAAGAAGATATTCAAGCTTTAAATATATATTAAGGTGATAAAAACTATTCGACGAAGTGATGGGAACGCATAAACAGATAATGCATCGGCAAACTCAAAATATCTTCGCATTTCTTAACTAAAAAAAAAATCAGACAAAGTGCTTTCTTCTAATAAAATATTATATTTTGGATTTTTTTATGACAATAAGTATTTAAGTATTTATATATACTTATTGTATAACGTTATTATATACTTATTTGTTTTTATATATAAGATTATAAGATATTATAAGATTACATATATTCTTTTATAAGAAATTATATGAAGATAGGTAAGTGATAAGAGTGGTAAATGAAAGTTCTATAGTTAAGTAGTCTTATTCATTAAAAAATATTGCAAATCGATATAATTCTTATTAAGGGGGTTTTTTCATTAATTCTTATGTAAAAACCCCACGAAAATAACAAAAAACGGTAAAAAAGAACAGCCATAGATTTAGCAATAAATAATGCATATCTAATATAGTTTATTGATAGAAAAAAAATTTTAAAATTGCACTTCAATATTGCACATTATTTTGTTTTGTTCCGTAACGTTCTATAAACCTACTTTCAATTTTATATTCGGTTAATATTACTTTGACATTATTTTTTTTTTTTGTTTAATTAAATATCTCAAATCTCATTTTTTTTTTTTTTTTTGTGTTTTTTACTATAAATTTATAATTTGTTTATCTTTTTTATTTAAAAAAAAAAAAAAACAAACTTGTCTATGATTTATTTATTTTGTGCATATGCATATGCATAATAATACCTTTATATGGTATGATTTCTTAATAATGTTTATGGTAAATAACTTAAGTTAAAAAATTTTGTGATATTTTGATATTGTGCAGGAAAAAAAAAACAAAAAAAATCAAAAATAAAATATAATAATTTCGGGAGTTCTCTTATTACAAAGTTCATTTAATATAGAGATACATACATTAAATCTTAAGATAATACTTATATGTACATATAAATATGTAATTTAAAAGATATTATTATGAGTATAATGTATATTTGTTTATGTAATTGATATGCAAAATATGATAGGAGAACGTTTTTTTTTTTCCTTTTTTTTTTTTTTTTTTTTTAATATTTAGATCAAATTTGTTTATTCGTATTATGTTTCAAATAAAAATTTAAACCTTAAAAGTATTTTGTTTTAGTCTATAACATTAACATATAACATTAACATAACATATTGTATACATTGTCCTAAATTTTTAATTTTTTTTTTACTTTTTTTTTTTTATTATAAAATAATTAAAATTAGTATATAAAATAATAAAATGTAGTTATTTGTATCTTGCAGATACATACATAAATTATTACCAGTTACTATTCTTATATATATGTTATAATTGGTTATAATTGTGAAATTGTAGTGTATTTATTTATTTTTTTTATTATTTACTTTGTTTTTATTTATTTTTTTTCATTATTTCGTTTTATTCTTGAATTAAAATTAAAAAAAAAAAAATCATTTTTAAAACAATTAGATATCTTATTAAATGCAATAGCTTAGAATAAAAACAAAGCAGTTATTGCTATAACAATTAATAATAACTGTACATAATAAAAATTAGAAAAAACTAAACAAAAAAAATTAAGGTAGGTATTATGAAAGAAATTAAATTTAAAATGTTATCTTATTGATAGTATCGTAGTATGAGTGTAAATTATACGTAAAATTTATTATATTCACCTATTTCAATTATACATAGATTCACTCATTATAAGACTCATGTCACATGTCGTTGCCTAAAGTTTAGAATTTATTTCTAAATAAATGCTGTTAGATTACGGGGCCCCTACCATGTAAAACAACGCATCGCAAAAATGTGCGCATTTGCTGCCATTGAAAATATTTTAAAATTGACACTTTGACATTTGTTTTTCGTTCTAAAATTTTTAAAATTGACATTTAGACATTTGTTGTTGTTGCATCGCAAAAATGTGCGCATTTGCTGCCATTGAAAATATTTTAAAATTGACACTTTGACATTTGTTTTTCGTTCTAAAATTTTTAAAATTGATATTTAGACATTTGTTGTTTGTCAAATCGTAAACAACTAAAATTAAATTTTTTTTTTTAAATAAAATAAAACATAATTTTATTTATTTTTTACCATGTAAAATGTTTTACTTTCGTTTTATTTATATTTAATATAAAAATAGTCAATAATAAAATAATATTATTTTACAATGTTCAAATATTTTTTTCTTTTTTTTTTTTTTTTTTAGATCAATACATATTTCAATTTATCAAAAAAAAAGTTTAATTAATAAATATAAAATAGTCTAAATTTAAATTAAATTCATAAAATTTCAAATTCCAAAAAGAAATAATTGATCTTAACTTTACTTTTATCTTTACAAAATTCAAAAAACGAATTGATCTTAACTTTAAACAACTTTTCTTCTTGGTGGGGATTCATTCAAAGTATAGTTAAAGTAGTTTGTGCTCAAACATAGAACTTTAATTATCATAAATTATATTAGTGGCATATGTATATGCTTACATGTTTATTAATTTTGTAGTATTAATTATTAAAAACTAATTTTATTTATTTTTAAAACTAAATTTAAGTAATTAACAAAAAATTATACCCCCTTCGCAAACAAATTATCAAGCGAATGAAAAAAGCAAAATAAACGTCAAAAATGCTACCAACGAATGCGCAAATTTGCTACATGGTGTCATTTTTTCTCATGCTACTTACGGCTACCATGTATTGCGTAGGTAGCAATACACGGTAGCCTACCTGATTAGTGATTATTATTAAGAGTGATACACTTTATCTACGTGTGTATTTCCGTATTTAAATAATTTAAATTAAATTCACTTAAAATAAATCAATAAACTATCAATTAAACTGGAAAATCAGGTTACTCCTAGTTTTTTCATCATTCTCATGTTCAAAAACGTGAAAGTTAATTAGTTACTCTATTAAAGTATACCTATAAGAAAGACAACCCATAAACTGTTCCTATACTTTTAAACGTTCTGTTCTAAGTTCATCTGTTTTTATCATATGATGTTCACAATATTTTTTTGGTTTAGGAGATTTCTATTTCAATGCTGAGTGCGAAAAACAAGCTTCGAGTTTAGTTAGAAAAAATCCCACATATTCAAGTGGTTTTGCATATTTACTAATGCGTCATGTAAAATTTTTATTAAAACATCTTTAAGGCAAAATTTAAGTTCTTTGAAAGTTTTATAACGGTTTTAATCAGAGCTAACATAAAATTTAGAAACTCGAATATTTCATTGTATGTATGTATAACGTAAATTTTTTAAATAGTAAATGTTTAATATAAATTTTATCATTTAATAATAATACGAGTTAAGAAATCCGGATCTTATCAATTTAGCGAATTCCTTTATTGGTATAAGAAATTACGTTTATACAAAGTTTGAAATCAATCGGTGAAACCCTATATATATAGGACAACGAAAAAACGAAAAACGTTTAAAAGGCTTTGATACCGGACAAGGTTGCCAGTGCTAAAAGAAACAGGAGTGCAATTCTGAGTTCAGAGGAACAATCCAACAAAATTTAGTTACAATCGAATACACCGAGTCCTACTCTAAATTTAGTTACAATCGAATACACCGAGTGCATAAATAACAAACAAACAAACAAATCAACAAATAAACAAACACACTTAATAGATTATTATAAGATTGACAAACAAATATTGAAAAATTTTTTGTTTTTTTTTTTTTGTAAGTGATCTAAAACGGTTAAATCAACATTAAATAATTACAGTTAACATAACAAAAATAATACATAATGAAATATTATAAATTAATGATTGTCTAATAAAAATTTTTATTGAATTACTTGTGTAATTAGTTATTAAAAAATAAAAAAATTTTTTTTTTTTTATGAATTAATAACTATTTTTTTTTTTTGTTTTAATCGCGTTATTCATGCGTTATTTATTCTAAAATTCTAAATACCTACGTAAAAAAATAAACATGGTGAGATTTTCTGAATTTTTATTATGCGAACATTATTGAAATTTATAATTATTATACCGGAACTTAATGAATAATAATAATTACATTAGTGACGAAGGAAACTGAAACAAATTATTGTATAATTTTTTTTTTTATTATAATATTTTTCATATAAATTTTAATAAGGATGAAATAAAGTATATGATAATTAAGAATAAATAAAACAAAACTATATAAAAATTAACGATTTGTTAAACAATGAGCTGTTTAATTACACAGTATATACATTTCCTTTCAGAATAGGTGACTGCGAAATCCTTAGTCATCACCATCTGCGTCTATAGACGACGGGAGAACATTTCTTACCAACTATTCTGGAAACATTATAAATCAACATTTAGAAGCATTAAACATTTACAAAAGTAATCTCCAAATATATACATACACTTTTCTAAAATCTTAAAAAAACTTTGTATTTTCCCAAAATTTATGAAATATAAACTGAAAATTGTGAAAATCTCAGAATTAGGCAAAATCAGAAGTAGTAAATACAGTATGTAAAACTAAAGGTTTTTAAAGGCGCACATTTATCAAAAGTCAATCAAAATATAGTTTAGAATTGTGACTTGCACCGTGATTTGTAATTTTTCCTAGAATTTTATAAGAAAAATTACAAATCACAATAAGAAAAAATGGTGAAAAATCAAGAGGTAGGTACTTCCTCTAATTTTATAGAAAATCCATATACAATTTAGAAAAACTTTTAAGCGCATCTGTAAAAATATAATGTAAGAGCTTAAAGTTTTACATTTTACTTTGGAAAGGTGTCTAAAAATAGTAAAATTCCAATTTTTCACCCCTTTAACTCTTAAATTGAGGGAAGTACAAAAACATTTTACTTTGGAAAGGTGTCTAAAAATAGTAAAATTCCAATTTTTCACCACTTTAACTCTTAAATTGAGGGAAGTACAAAAAGCGTTTTTGAGGCAACTTATGATAATTCCGAAAGATCGTTTTTCTCTGATAATTTCAAAGTTCTATATAAAAGCAACGAAAATGTAATGCACTCATTTGGTGTTTTTAGATTAAAAAAAACAAAGCAGAATGTAAACCAACAGTTTTTAAAAGCGCCCATTTCCAAAAGAACCAAAATTTAAAAATTTCATATAGGACAAAATGTGAAAATAGGATTTTTTTGCAGTTTTGGGGAGCTGTAAGTCCGGAACCCTATATAACTAAAAAAAATCGTTGACACACGTAAAAATATATTACTGAGCCATTAATTTGTATGCCTTGCTGAAGAAAAATTTGTACTGGTGCCTAAGTTGCATTTGTACAGGTGCAGAAGTAGAAATATAATGGTTTTCACATAACGGTAAATTTAAATACGGGATGAAGGACAGACAGAGTGAAACTAATAGACACATTTTTTCAATATTGTCGAATGTTCACACATACAGAGTAAATCTAAAAAGCTCATTTTTCAAAAATTTTTTGTCAAAATTTCTGAATTTTATAATACATCAAATTAAACCTAGGGCTAAACTTAATTTTAATATCATTTAGATTATAGATTAGTTTTTAAAACCAGACTAGTATTGCATAATTTTAAAAAGTTTGTAGTGTTGTTTCGGTTTTATTGTTAATATGCATAATAAAAAAAAAACTGAAAATAAAACTCTCCAAAAATGTTTTAGATATGGCTGATAAAACTTGAAATTAAATTATGCAGCTATATGTATTTTATATTCTTATATTTTTTCCAGTTTTTATCGTCATTTAAATATTCGGGGAAATTTAAATTTTGTAATCTATTTTATAAACGCATTCACAAATTAATATGAACCTTAATATAATTAAGAAAATGAATCATATTTAAACTTTTGTCTTAAGTAAATTATTTTATTATGAAGTATTAATGACGCTGGGTTTTTATTTTTTCGTATTATAACTAATTAATTTATGAATGAATTTTTGTAATGATTTCCGATAAGTTATAAGAAAAAATGAAAAAAATGCATTCTTAGAGAAAAAAGTCCGTACTCGAAACCACTTACTAAGCCTAGAATGATTATGTGGTTTATTTCTTATGTGTGAATAATAACAGGTTTATAAGATAAGTGTGGGTAATAATTTGTAAGACTTTAACTACTCGTTTTGAATACAGATTTCAGAAATAGAATAAAAACCGAAAAAGAGTATAGATTAAACTATGTAACCTCTAGGATATCCACACGAACATAATTACTGTTTTTGAACATGATAACTGTTTCTGTAAAATTTTTTGAAGTTGAATAATACTTAAACCCATTGCCAGAAATTATTGTCATAAAATTTCAAAAATTTCAAATGTCAATACCTTATATCTAATTAAGTGCCAAAATATTGCATCTACTTGAATCTGTTGCGCCGGGGTAACCAAATTTTTTAGAAGTTGTTGTCATCAAAGTTCATACTGAGTTGATACTGTCAACTTTACACTCTTCATCGTTAATCATTAATATTATTATACCATATTGTATAATGCAGTAAATACTGATATGCGGTTTTCGTTAAAAGTTTCGTTTAAATAAAAACGGTAAATTATTTAACTATAATAAATAACTATAATTTAAATAAATTTAATTTTAATATTTTTTTTCAATTGGCTTATAACTATAGATTAAAATTTTTATCAATCTGACTGTCACAAATGAAAAGCGATAAGATTGTTTTTATTCGAAAATACTTATTGATTTTTTTTTTTTGCGGCATAAAAGAATCTTTATTTCGAAAATTCGTAATAATTTTATATCAATTGTTATTATTAAGTTAATAACATGTCATTAATATATATATATATATATTTTGTAAACTTTTTGCTAATCAAACTTTTTTACAATATTTTTTAATTATACACAAGTCAATATTATTCAGTTCGAATCACACTTTTATACATTCGCTCTCTGTTTTGAAGTATTTCCATCGAAAGTTTTTAAATCAGAAATTATATTAAACGAGGAAGAGTGCAGTAGAGTAGACTGTATTAACTCTGGGATACCCGTATGAGCGTAATATACCCTGTTTCTATAAAACTTGATACCGACGTTAACCACAGAGATATATTTATGTAAATTGTGGAGTTGTATGACAGCTACCTGAATCTAATGCACAAGCACAATCAAATTTTACAAAAGTTGTTGCCATAAAACTTGATCATAATTTTCAAAATTTCAGATACCTAGCTTGAATAGATACTCAGTTATTTCCATGTAAAGAAAGAAGTTGTATGGCAGCTACTCGAATCCGGCAGTCGAAAATGCTGGATTTAAGTAGCAAAACTAACAATTTTGCAAAAGTGACGTAAAAAAATTTCAGTCTCCTAGCTCCCTTATTTTTTGAGTTGGTGTGCGGACGGACGTACATGACTTAATCAACTCAGAATTCGATTCTGAGCCGATCCATACCTTTGACGCTATATCTAGCTCCACTCCTTTAAGGTGGCACAAACGTAATGGCAAATTTATTATATCCTTGAACATAGTTCATACGGGTATAAAAATTATCTAATTAGAAAATTAGATACTTAAATTATGTAATACATAAATTATGAATAACAAAAATATAATCTGGATGCAAAATATCGATACTAAGTTAAATGGTCGCCACTTAATTACAGGTATATGAATTGATATGAATTTTTTACATAATTTACTTATTAAAATTGATATATGAATATGATGCACATGTTGTACATGTTGTACCTATTGTGCATTAAGTTAAATAACAATTTCTCTAAGTATTAATCAGATGAAATCAAAAATATTGGTTGAAGGGATTTGACTTCATATGATTATTTCAATAAAATAATATGAAATTTTTTAAAATTTCGAAAATCACATGTTACTTTTATCTATCTATTTTAAATCCGGAATTTATATTTTTAATTATTTAACTTTGTATATAGATTGCGTAAAATCAATATTAAAAAATCAATTAAGATAAGATAAATGCAAAGCGGTTGCGAATATTCATTCATAAATAGAAAATTATTTATAAATTTGTTATCAGTTGTAGTTGATTGTCCATTATATGTATTTGAAAGGGTTGTTGTTATCTTAAGTATACGTAAGAATCTTAAGTATACGTTGTTATAAAAAAGAGCTTTACATTCTAATAAAAAATATATGGTTAGAAAATTAAGGAAATGATATTTTCTTTCAAAATCCTTCTGATGAATCTCAAACCGATGATTTTCAGTAAAGTCCTTTTGAAACAGAAAACAGCCACTAAACACTGTTGGAGTATTGGAAAAATTTGGAGTATAATTTCTTTTTTAGATTAGAACAAGTTTGAATGGAGGTTCGTAGATGGGGATGATACATGTCAAAATTTTTGTTGAATTTAAATCAATAATATCTTTTCTTAAACAATTCCAATATAACAAAAGATACCATTTGTGTTCACCTATGTCAGCAATCCATTTTACAATTTAGAATTATTCTGCAAAAATAACGCTTTGAAGTTTGTTTCCAATTTTCAGTTTCAAATATCCAAAATGTAGATTTCAAATGTTGACTCCCTAAATCTCGATTCCCAAAGATTCCCTTGTGTAATCAAGATTCCCTTGTGTATATTTTTTTATACACACAAGCACTTCATAAAAAAGCTACCATCACTAAACCCTCGCTAAACAATTTATTGAACCACTGATTTTAAAAACGACTCTAAAATTCTTCATAAGTATTTTTCTACTGAAACATTTCAACAACAAAGCATGTAAAATATTCTTTGGGAATGGACCAAAGAATCTCCAAACCTTCACCAACAATGAGCAAAGTAATCTTATGTCTTAGTTTTGCTAATGCGTACAAACAGAAACTTATATAGGAGACTTATCCAATCAACTGAAGTTTTCGATTTAAAAATTTATTTACAAAATTTTATGTGTGTTTGTTAGTTAAAACCAGTTTAAAGCGTTTTAAACTGTTGTAAAAAGTTTTTGGTTTTTTTTTTAATGCATTTCTCTGCTACATAAATATGGACAGGAAATTACACAGCCTTTCCTGTCCAGGCGTGGCTGTAAATTTCGTAAGGGGGAATAACTCTTACGACGTGTCGTGTGTGAGATTCGAACCCACACTCCCTCGGTTTTAGATTTTGATAGAAAAAAGTTTACGAGTTTAAAAGTTTTACGAGTTTAGGTGTCAAAAACTGTTCTTCAAGCTGTTTTACGTTAAAATTGACAAACTTCTTTTAAAAGTTTTAGTTTGTTTGTACAATGTTTTTTTGTTTTTTTTTCTTTTATTTTGACAAATGTATTGTCAAAAAAATAAACAAATAAATGGTTAAATTTAATATTTTAATTTTGAATAGAATTCCCTAATTGTTTAAAACAAAAGCAATTAAAGTACGAAATTTATTTTAAACCATAGTTCATTTTTTTCTTTTTTAATGGTAAATTTTGAAATTCGTGATAATAAATAAATTTTTTGTAAAATTTTCATTGAATTAATTAAAATTTTACATCTGAAGTGAGACATTTTCAATGTTTCTTTTTTTTGGTTTTTTTTTTTTTGTTCCCACTCAGTGTCATTTTCTTGTTCTCACACAGTTTCACTTATTTTAATTTACATAAAATATCTTTGCATGCATATATATATATATATATATATATATTTGTGAAATGATTAAAATTCTAATAGTAAATTTTTTTATTTAATTGATTTTATTTTGTTGTTTTAACATTTGGTTTTAATTACAATATTCTGATATTATGATGTCAAACAATAATCATTTGCATATTTTAATTATCCTTAATAATACCATAATACATAATTAATTAGTTTGACTGGGTAGACAATTGTTTGATTGCTATGTAATTCTGCCATAATACATAAATTAAAATTATTAATGGTTTTAATAAAGATTTTATACCTTAAATCTATCTGATCTAATAATAAAAATCTTAAATTTTATTGTTTTGTAACAAATTTTGTTTATTCCATTCCAAAATAAATCAATTTTATGACAATATTGGTTGCATTCTTAAGGATATTCGATTAAATGTAATGATTCTAATGATTAAAAATTAATGATATTTTAACGTGATTTAAAAGTTTACTGTATAAGAAATCTGATACATATATCAATAGTGGATTAAGTGTATTTCGACTGGATATAATTAAATGTGTTAGAATTTAATGTGAGTTGTATAGTTGAGTTGTATCGTGTATGGGCAAGTTGTACAACTTAAATGTCATTTTAACATTTAATGTGTTAGAATTTAATGTGTTAGAATTTATTTCGAATTCTGCTTTTTCTTTTCGGAGGTTTTTTAAAGTGTTTTATTTATAATTGTATAAATGTTTGGCCCCCTACACATTATATGATTTTCATTTTTAGTAGGGGTAATATTAGAAAACAAAATATGGCCTACATAACTTAGATTAGAAACTTAAGATATATAGAGTATTATTAAAAATTTGATCTATGCCATTTTATAATAAAGTTTTTAATCCTAAATAGAAGAAGAATCTTTATAATAAAGAGGATAAAGAGGATTTAATCCTTATAATAAAGAGGATCCTCCAAAACCAGTGCTGCGAAAAAACTATAAAGTAGTCTTTTCTATATGAGACTATATTTTTTTTTTTTAGTGTAATTCTCTGCCACATAAATGTAACAAAGAAATTACACAGCCTTTGTTTTTCAGGCTTGGTTGTTCATGTCGTAAGGGGGAACTACTCTTAGAACGTGTGTGGGATTTGAATCCACACTCCCTCGGTGTTTACAGCGTATTTTACGCTCTTACCCACTAGACCACCGATGCCCTTATGAGACTATATAATAATATATGTAATAATATGACTATATAAAATGATTTTATTATGAAGAGTATTTTCAGTGACATGTAAGTTATATACCTATCTACCTACAAAAAGAACCGAACCATTTTCTCTGTATTAAGAACTGAACCATTTTCTTTGAGAAAAATTGATGAAATGAGGTCAGGGTGTTTTAATACAATTGCAAATATGTTCGATATGTTTGAAATTAATTAAAAGAATATTTCTCTTAAATAAGAATAATTTTTAAATTGTGATCAGTACTTTGATCCTTGTAATAAAAGATTATAACCGTAATATTACTGCTCGGTTCTAAATTCTAGTGGTAAGATAAAATATTAAGGGTATATTTTATTTTTATGCGGCCAATACACGGCGAACTAGGTTGTAAACTTGGTACGCAGACAGGTTTTAGAACCATACCCCACACTTATCCAACCTATCATCCAACCGTTGTAATTATGTACTTTATATTTTTTATTATTTTCTCAAATCAAAAAATTTCAATGTTAAAATGACATTTAAGTTGTACAACTTGCCCATACACGATACAACTCAACTATACAAACCAAAGACTCCACCCACAAAAATCAAAATTTTTTGATATTCTTCCAACCAATTTTTGCCGGCGTACGAAGTTTACAACCTAGTCCGCCGTGTATGGGCAGTATTAGAGAATTTTAAATTTTTTTTTTTTAATTTTTAAGATAAAAATATCTTTATTTGATTCAAATTATGTTATTATTATTAAATGTTTATGCTTACACCTACACATTGCATATTTCTTGTAAAACAAGGACACATAAGAATATAATAAATGTTTGATGTAATATTCATTAACATTGCTAGAATAATCGTGAGCTTAAATATGAATAGTTATACAATAAACACTAAATAAAAGCAAAAAAAAAAAGACGATTGTCAAAAGTTTTCAGAGGGAAATATTATGAGCCTCCATCTATAATCAAAACTTGATTGTGAAATACCATAAGGTAAAACAAAAAAAATAAAAAACAAGTTACACGATATTACCATTCAGCCGATTTAAAGGTTACCTTTTAAAGTAATCCCTAATGATTTAAGTTGAAAAAAAACGACAATTTTTATTTTTTACGACATTTTACAAGTTTAAGGCACTTGCAATAATGGCAATAACTGTTTTATTTTATTTTTCTTTTTGTCCATTTCTTAAAGTAAAAAATTATTTTCGAAAGGATATAAAATTTGGGGTAGATTGACTTTTATGACACCGTATAACACAAGTAAATTTAAAATTTTGAAATATGTTACTATTTACTAGTTCCGTGTGTAATGTTCTACAAAATCGTTCTCTTTATTAATTTGACTTATTAAATTTGAAAGTTTTTACTTTATTAAATTGAGGCAACATCTACAATGTGTATTAAGAATTATTACTACAATACACATCTTAAACTATATATATTTGTTTCTTTAATTTTATCTTATATACGGTAAACGTTGTTATACCCGTATGAACTATGTTCAAGGGTATAATTAATTTACCATTGCGTTTCTGACACCTTAAAGGAGTCGAGCTAGATATAGTGTCAAGGGTATAGATCGGCTCAGAATCGAATTTTGTTTAAGTCACTTTTGCAAAATGCTATTTTTGTTTAAGTCACTTTTGCAAAATGCTATTTTAGTTTTGCTATTTAAATCCAACATTTTCGGTCGGCGGGTTCGAGTAGCTGCCATACAACTTCTTTCTTTATATAGAAATAATTCAGTATCTATTCAAGCTAGGTTTCTGAAATTTTCCAAATGATGATCAAGTTTTATGGCAACAACTTTTGTAAAATTTGGTTGTGGTGGTGCGGCGGGTTCGAGTAGCTGCCATACAACTTCTCCGTTTAAATGAGAATAACTCAGTGTCTATTAAAGCTCGGTATCTGAAATTTTGTGAAGAGGTGTCGAGTTACATGCCAAAAACTTTTGTAAACTTTGGTTGGCCTAGAGCAGCCGGTTCAGGCTTCTTGCACCTCTTGGAACTTAATGAAGCTAGACGTCTGAAATTTTGCAAATGATGATCAAGTTTTAATGCAACAACTTCTGTAAAATTAAGTTCTGCTGATGCAATAACTTCGTGTAGCTGCCATACAACTTCTCTTTTTAAATGAAAATAACTCAGTATCTATTAAAGCTAGCTAAAGTGAAAAAGTGTCGAGTTACATGCAGGCTTCTTGTATTTCTTGGCAATTAATGAAGCTAGGCCCAATAGATTCGGGTACCTGTCATACAA
Organism: Poecilobothrus nobilitatus; assembly: GCA_947095535.1. Classification (NCBI taxonomy): domain Eukaryota; kingdom Metazoa; phylum Arthropoda; class Insecta; order Diptera; family Dolichopodidae; genus Poecilobothrus; species Poecilobothrus nobilitatus. The sequence continues at coordinate 250,027,461 of OX352774.1, read as the reverse complement.
CTCCACAATTAAAATAAATATATCTCTGTAGTTAACGTCGGTACTAAAACATCTGAATGTTTTTAAAAGATGATCAAGTTTTATAAAAACAGGATATATTACGTTCATACGGGTATCCCAGAGTTGACACAGTCTACTATACTGCACTCTTCCTCGTTTTTATTGTTTTCGTAATATTAGTTGTAGTAATGTGAATGATAGATTTTATTCGAATCTGAGTTAGAGATATTTGATTTGGAGACTGTCCACAAAGCAAAGGTAGTTTTTCGAATTCTAACAAAAAAAATTCAAATATTTATCCCGAAATTATAAAAATTCTTTTTAATTTATTACTAACACTAATTCGGAACTGAATACGTTAGTTAAAAATAAATTTTAGATTTTTATCTAAAATTAATACGGCAAATAATCATTCATCGAGCTGTCAATAATATTTATATTTAAGACTTTAATATATTTTACCTATTCACCTACTCAGGATGCCTGCCTCTTAATGGAGGTCCATGAAAAAGATGATCGGAAAAGTCAAGATAAACAAAAGTTAATTCGGAAACGGATTAAGGAGTCTTTTTCTAAAGTTTTTTAAGATAAAGGTAAGGAAGATTTTTGTTCGTGTTTTTTAAAAGAAAATCATATCACATTTCACAGAAAAAAAATCATTTTGAACAAATTTTATTTCATTTTTATATTTCTCAAGTTCTTACCTTTAATATTTTTGGTATCACAATTTGTATCATATCTTCTACCGTTTTCGAGATAATTCAATATAAACTAACTGTACGCCCTTGTACGCCTAAAAAATATTATGGACTTTTTTTTTTTTTCATTTAATATTTTAACAAAATTTGATGATCCTATAGTTGTTTTAATATAATTATTATGGCAAAAAAAATTGTTTTCAATCCGATTTCATATAATTCTTTTTATTATGATGACTCTTAAATGAAATCCAAAAATCTTAAATTGTACCTTAGTTAGGACTATTAAAAAAGGGTTCAAAAAAGATTTTGCGTTTCTTTTCGCTTTTTTTTCTTTAATTTTTTTAAGTAATAAAAAATCGGTAATAAAAATAAAGAATAAAAAATAAATACGCGAAATCTTTTGAATTCGATTACCGTTTAATTTCACGCTTCAAAAGAAACGCTTTTTTTTTTTTTTTTACCTTTCCTTCAACTACACAACAAAAACAAATTTAAGAAAAACTTTGGCAATTATTGATGGTAGGTCGTGATAGTAACATAAAAAGGACATTGTTAGTATTTTTTTATTTTTATTTTTTGTCCTTCCATTTTGCATTTGTATTAGTTAAAATTTCTTAGAAATTGAATAGAATTGATGAAAAGCACCAAATAGAATTTATTCGAATTGATTGACAACGGTAAAAAAAAAAAACAAAAAACCAAAAAAAAAAAGAAAGGAGAGAAAAAAGTTATTGACAGCAGCAATAACCAGAAGTGACGGTAGTAAGCATTATTTTCAATTGTAAAAGTTTATTAGGTTCCTGTTTATTTAGGTGAGTGATTGAATATTTTTGGAATGAACAAACGAATGAATTATTAAATTATTAAAATTCGATTATAAAAATTCACCATTCATTTTTCTTTTATATATTTTTATATAATTGAAGGAATTTTATTTATTCAACATAAATTGTTTTCTCTTGTTTTTTTTTTTAGCTTTTCTAGATAAACAGTGAATAGTTTTTGTGGCTATCCACGAACATAACTATTCACATATTTACAATAATATGAATAAATGTTAACTATAATGGATTTTTATGTTAAATTTTAAGACTTTGACATGAAATTAAAATGGGTACGTATTATTAATATAAATATAGTAAGAGAATGGAATTAAGTATTGTATAAAAAGAAAATTGTTTTATGGAAAAGTGTTGTTAGGTAACCGATTTGTTTAATATAAATTTTATTTAGTATAGCAAACTTTTTAGAGTATATCTTTGTCAGTATCTACATTCGAAAAAGATTTCATGAAATAATAAAAAAGGAATTAATTTTAAACAATTTTCTCTATTACCATTTATTGGAGGCTTTTCATTTGAGCTTTATTAATTTAGAACAAAATTAAAAGAAAAATGTTTGTTAATTTCTAAATTTGCGAAAATTAGTTTACATATATAAATTTTTAATTTAGTAGTAAACTACAGTGTGCTTTTTTACTTTATAATGAATAGATTGAAAAATATTGTAGAAATTCAATTCAAACCAAATGATAATTATTAATCCGCAGTCAGTATATTGATTATTATTTGACAATGTCGAATATAAAATAAAATCAATAAAGTAAATCAATATTAAAATGAAAGGTATTAGGTAGGTAATTGGTGTATATAATGTATCAATACGAGAAACGATAAAAATATGATTGGGTACGCCATTATTAAAATATCAAAGGTTAAATAATTTTTATTTTTCAAATTAACCTCCCACAATTTTTTCCGTATCCTCATCCTCGATACCAAGCTGTATTAATATGTCTTAAAGGTCCCAATCTAAAGTTTGATTTCAAAAGTGCGCGATTTTTGTGCATTAAAATTGCACACTACTCAAAGAAGCTCTGCACAGTTTCATTGGGTGGCTTTCACAACTTTCCACTGACTTACGTTACAAAAAAAAATTATCCAAATTTCTCTATTTTTTATTATTCTTAAATATGATTCTTCGTCTTCGATATAAATATATATATAATGGTATAATTTAAAAATATTTGAAACTGTACTGGATACGCTTTTTTATGTTCTCGTCTACCTTTTCTTTTTATTGTCATAACATCCCTTTTATGTAAATTTGTTTTCTTCTTCAATATGTCGAATTCGTTTTCAACAACATTTTTTAAATATTTTTAGATATAGTCTGCAAATTATAAGATTAGGTTTCTAAATTTTTCAATATTTAAATTTTAATTCACTTACAGAAACAGACAGAAGATGATTAAGATGAAGTGAAAAACAAATGATCTAAAAAAACATTAAATTCAGTTGAATTTTCAATCTTTGAAAAAAGGGAATCCGGAACAAAAAGTGTCAGTAAGTGGATGTGAAATGTATGGAGATGAGATGATGAGAAAGTCTTAAATGTGTTTTGTTTTTATGATAGGAGACTTTACATCAAATAAGGATGCAAAATATACTATATACATTTTTAATATTCCTTTTTTATTCTTTTTACAATATTGTGTAAGGATAATCTATTTTAAATAGCGTTAAAAAATTTCTTTTATTTTGAACAGTAATTACATAAATTTAAAACACAGAAATCTCGAAAAGCAAAAATAATAACAATTCTATATTTTGAATATTTTAAGGGTAAGAGCCAGTAGTTAAAAAAAAAAAAAAAATATTGTCATATGAATATTTAAGACAATAAAAGGTAACAGGTTATAAGCATTTTAGATGGAAGTGAAGAAAAATCGGGCACCAAACAACAACAAACACTAAAAACAAATCATAAATAACAAAAAAATTAAAAAAAAACACATAAGAAAAAAAAAGAAAAAGAAAATGAACAGAAAATAAAAAGTAATAAAAAAACTAATAAAAAAGTTAAAAAAACAGCCTTCTTTCACTCCTATCCATTTTTTAAAAAAATTTTTATCTGTTTTATTTTAGGAAGAAATTTTTCATTTTCTTACACGTTATACCAAAATGATATTGTGGAAAATGAAAAATGATCATGAAAAGCCATAAAACTTAGTCTCAAAGGAAATGTTTTTTTTATTTTTTTTTTGTTTTCTTTTGTGGTTTGGTGTGTTATTGTTGTTTTTTTTTTTTGGAGCGAAAGAAAAAACTTATTTGTGGTGGTAAAAAATCATAAACAAAAAAATTGAAAAAAAAATTTATATAGCCTAAAGTCATTATAAAGCGGTATTGGTAGTAAAGATACTCTATATATGATTATAATGTAGCATATATCTTGTAGATACGTTTATGAATAATTTCCATATATAAAATATAAATTTTTGTTAATATGTCCTCTATTCGATGATAATAATGATGCGTTGGTTTTAATTCTTATTGTTTTAAAAGAAGATTAAATATTTAAAAACTCAGCTGGAAAAAAAATCAAGTCAAAAAAATCATTTTTTTAAGGTTAACTTATTTTTAGAGATTCCGAGATTTGGTTTTTAGTTAGGATTCAGATAAAATTTATAAAAAAAAAATTAAAAATTAAAAAAACAAAACAATATTGTACATAAAAAACTAAAAAACTACTGACTAGAGAACTTTAATGCAAGAAATATCGAATTAAGTTAATACCTAAAAACAGCTAACGACTAGGAAAACTATTGATAATTGATAGAGGCTTATTGATTATTTACATTGTATTTTCGAGAATGTGATTGAAAAAACCATATTATTCAACTAAAACACAGAAGTGCTTTTGGAATAGAATCGATTATTTGCAGAAATATTTTCGAATATTTATCTAAATTGTTACTGGAAAAGAATATATATGAAATATTTTTTTAGCAAATATATCATCGATCAGATATAATATCATGGTACTTTTAAAGATCATATAAAAAACTATTCTCTGCCAGAAAAACTAAGTTTGCTAACCAAAATTATCTTAGAACTTGTTAAGAGAGTATTGAGTATTCTTTGTTACCTTGGCATAGAAATTAATTTTTCATTCAATAATCTTTAGTCTGTAGTAGATATTTTGTGTTTAAGCTGAGATTTAAGCTAATAGAGGAATGGAACAAAAACGAGTATTTTATCAGTGTGCAAGACTTTAACTCACAAAATTTCACCTCTCGCTTTTGACCAAACAATAGGTTATATGATCTTTAGTACTTATGCAAAACTTGGTCAAGCAAAATTAAATTTAAAAATGAAAATTTATTTCAAATGAACAGGAATATTATCAACAAAGTTGTTAATCTTCATCTTGAACTTTGAAGAAAATATATGTAATTCTCGTCAATTCTAAGGAACATATGAGGTTTGAGAGGTTTAATTTCCGTTGGAAATGTCCATCTGAAAATTTGAATGCGAATTTGAACTACATAAGTATGAGCAGTCGAACCTCTCACTGTTTCTCTTTGGAATATTTTGAGTGGAGGTATCAGGCTTTTAATTTCATCAGAACAAATACACAGTCTCATAAGGCAATTGAGAGTAATTAAACAAGATAATTGTTATTATTAGCTGGCGAAGGCCAAGTACATAAAGCATTCACGTGACATTTTACGGGTTACATTAGTAAAAATGATGATTCCATACAGTTAAATTTAGTAAGAATAGTAGAAAATTATTTTGTAGATATATCTTGTACCGTCTATATACTCTATAGTATACAGTAATATTATATAATAAGGAGAAAACAAAGTGAGAGGCTAATGTTAAGAAAATTTTTACAAATTTTCAAAAAAGGATATATTTTGAGTTAAACCATTTTTATGATAAGAATAAGTATATAAAGCTTTATTTTTATTCCGGCTATTCCTGAATTTGAAATTGAACCCGATACTTTATGAAAGTTTTTTATAAATTCATATTAAAATACAGGTGACGGCAAAAAATTATTATTTTTTTTTTTTTTACGTTTTGCTAAATTTGATGACATTTTTATTATTTCCGTTTCTTTTTTTTTATACCAAAGTTTGAAAGTTTTTTATTTCTTTTTTTTTTTTGCGTAAACTGTATTTTTCCTAACGCAGTATTATTTCCATTAAGTGTGAGAATTTCTCTTTTTTTTGTTTTTTTATTCATTCAACAATTTAATATTATCCTACGTATAATATGTATAGTATTGAAAATGAAGAATTTCTTTGTTGAGTGGTTTTCAATCAGACAAGGGAAATTACACAATATAGATATGTTCAAAGTTCTTTGGAACTAAAAGTATAAAATTATTATTGAAATACAGTTGTATTATTAAAATAAAAGTATGGTTGTACATAGGATATTGCTTTTAAATGGTTTTTTTTTTTTTTTGATATAGGTAGTATTGAGGATTCAGTTCTTTTATTTAAAATTGGTATTTTATTTAAAAGAACAAATTAAAAGAAAATCAATTGCGATGTCATCAAAATGTTATTTTGTTTTTTATATTGTAATTTCCGAATGAAAGTCTCTAATATGAAACCAAAAATCGATTTTAGTATTTCAATTTAATTTAGAAAAGGAATGAAGAAAGTATTTGTATTAAAATTGAACTTTAATGTTGTTTAGAATATTGTTTCAGTTAAGAGAAAAAATTTATTAGCATTTTCAAATAAAACAAGGTAGAATGTAAACCAACGGTTTTTAAAAGTGCACATTTCCAAAACTCATTACAAACTGTTTAGAAGTGTGACTTACACAAAAATTTGAAAATTTCATGTAATAAGAAAAAATGTGAAAATAGGACATTTTTGAAATTTTGAGAGGCCGTAAGTCCGGAATCCTATATAACTAAGACAAGCCGTTAACACACGTAAAAACATATTATTGAATCTTTAATTTTCATGTCTTGCCGAAGAAAAATTTGTACAGGTGTCTAAAAATAGCAAATTTTCAATTTTTGAGGCGTAATAACTCTTAAAGAGGGGGTGCTACCAAAAAATTTTCTGAGGAAACTTATACTGATTCTAAAAGTTCTTTCTTGTCTCAAAATCTAAAGGGGTGCCGGAGTTATGAAAAAGAAATTTCATGCAAAATGTGGTTTTCACATAACGGTAAATTTAAATCGTAAATTACAAAATATTACATAATTTTGATATTGTTTTATATAGATAACAACATTTTCGATCTTCTGCCGGTTTTAGATTGCAAAACTATTACGCAGAGCCCGAGATATATACATGTGAAAATTGGGCTTTTTCGCAATTTTGAAGAGCTGCAACTTTGGACAACTGAAATAAACCTTTCACACACGTAAAAATATATTATTGTAGCTTTAATTTTTATATCTTGCAGAAGTAAAATGTGTACAGGTTTCTAAGTTACAGGTGTTTAAAAATAGAAAATTTTCAATTTTTAAGCCCTAATAGCTCATAAACAGAGGGTGGTCCGAAAAAATTTTCTGAGCAAACTTATACTAATTCTAACAGTATTTTCTTCCCTCAATATTTCAAGCTTCTATCTAGAAGTGTGCCGGAGTTATGAAAATACAAAAATCATGCAAAATTTGGTTTTCACATAACGGTAAATTTAAATACTAAATTTAAAAAAATTGTATAATTTTGATATTAATTTACAAAGATAAAAGAAATACCTGTCGAATGACGTTTGCAGATTGAAAAAATCTTAAGCAGAACATAAGATATATGCATTTAAAAATAGAGCTTTTTCAAAGTTTGAGGGGCTGTAGCTCCGTAATGGGGGGGCTACATGAAAAAGTTGTTAAACAAAATTATTTTTTTTATGAGACCTACCTATGGTTAAAATTTTTTTTCTCTATCTTTAACGGTGTAGAAGTTTTGTAAATAGACGGACGGACGGAGGGACAGAGTGAAACTAATAAGCACATTTTTTCAAATTTTTTTTGGAAATGTGCTAAAAAATTAAAAATTTGTCATATTGAATTAATAATTTTTTTTTTTATTTCAATTTTTGTATGCAACACTATTATAAATTCAATTGACCTCCTTGGAAATTTAATTTAATTGAATTCTTTTGTAGTTGTGAGTCAACATTGAATGATTAATTCTAAGAAGCTTTATAATAGTTGTACTTACCTAATTTTATCTATATTTTCTTTCATTTGGATGTCACTGTTTTCACGGTTTTCTTCAGTCTGTTATTCAATCTAGTATTATACTTTTACCATATTTACTAGTCTTTTAATTTCTTGAAGCCCTGTTAAATTAAATTTTAAAGATCAGCTGATGAGAGTTTTTATTCCCTAAAAATTTTCATACATCGAAAATGGGAGAAATCTTATTTCTGGATCTTTGCGACAGAAAGTGCAGAAATTACTGTAAATAATTCTTACTCAAAATTTCAAGAAGAAAATAGAGAGGCCCAAAAACAAAACATATCCTTAAAAGAAAAAAGAAATATTTGAAGTAAGTAAAAGGAAATGAGACGGAGACAAATTAATTCAAATGAGAGTTTTAGAATAAAGTATGTTGGTGGACTCAAATTACATATTTTCAGATCAAATTATAGCGACTTTTTATAGCACTTAAAATTAGTTGTTTATGAAAGGAAAAATAACTAAAAATTTAAATAAAACAATCGGCATACAGCTGAATCGGTCCTATATTTTCCATGCAAAAGAAAAACTTTTGATAATTTTCAATAAATAATCAAATGAAAGGTTAATTGCTTTGGTTAAATTCTGTTTAAAATTAAAAATAAAATCCTAAAACTTATTTATTTTTTCTTAGAACAATTACAAAAAAAAAAAAAATTTATTTGTTAATACTAATATAAAACCATCAACAATATTAAATTTACCATATCATTCTTAAAATATTTATTTAGTATATAATCTAAATGCATTCAAAGAACCTCAAAATACTTATTTTAAGTGCATTTAAACACTATAAATCTCTTTTTTTTTTTTATAGTTTATAAAAATCTTTTTAAAAAAAATAAAAAGCATAATGAAAATAAAATCACGGTAATTGTGGCTAACATAATAAATTAATTTTGTAAATTACATTAAAAATTTAACACAAATCTCTTTACACATCTTTAAAAAGAAAAAATTGTAACAATTTTCATCTCCTTTGACTCCTCACTGTGCATTACATTTGAAATCATTTTAAAAATTCAAAACAATTTATAAAACATCTTGTTTTTTTTTTTTTTTTTTTTCTTTTCTTATGTGTAAATTTTTCTTGCATCTTTTTGTTCCCATCATCCACCCCAAGGGAATATTTTATGTTTAAATCCTTAAAGACATTAATTTAGTTTTTTTTTTTATTGCAATTTTTTACAGTAAGTATCTATAGATGTTTTTTGTTTTTTTTTTTCTGCGAAGTAAGTAACTGTAGTATGCGGTATTTGTTTCCCACACATACGTTAAAAATGAAACATGTTAAATCTAAAGATTTGTTTTAATGTTATTTTTTACTATTAAAAATTTTTTTGTTAAACTGTTGAAGAAAAGTAAATAATAAAATTTTACAATGGAAGGTGATGAAAAAAGAGATTTTTTTTTTTTAGTTTTCCAAAAAGAAAGACGTTTTTTTGTTTTTGTTTTTATTTTAATTTTATTTTTTTTTTTGGTATGGGTTAAGGGATATGGCAAGAAGAAGGAATGAAATGATAACTCAAAGATTTTGTTTGCTCTTAAAGAATTCATTTAGATGAAGTCTGAAAAGATAAGAATAAAATTTATAAACTTATTTGAAACTTAAAATTTAACAAGTTGAAAAGCTATAAAAGAACATTTTTTTTTATTGTGTTGTTTTTCTTGTTACTTTTTTTTTTTTAATTTTTTATTCTTAGTATGTTTTTTGTAGTGTAAATTGTAGTTATAAAGGTAAATAAAAAATGTTAACTGCTTATAATTTACTTGTTAAATCGTTTTTTTTTTTTTATATATATATACTTTTAACATTTATGATAATATTAAAAATTGAAGTAAGATCTTAAATTAAAAATTAACGTAATTTTAAAACGTTTAAATGATAACAGTGAGTTAATCTTAAAATATAAAATATAAAAAAGATTAAGTTTATAACTTTTATTTTCTAAAATTATGTGTTTATTTTATTATGGCGTACAAGTAATAATATTGTGTAATTTTAGATTATGATTTTCAAATTGCAACGTATTCCATGTTTACAGGATCTTGTAATTTCACGGCACTTGAACTAAATCGTTAATATCGATAATATTGACATATCGACCAAAAAATTTTGAAATTTGGGAGTTGTCTAGGCGATTTAACATTGCACTGCCTAATGAAGAGTTCAGTAGTGTTAAAGAGAGAAACATGCCCTGTTATTATATCGACATATCCATCATTTCAAATTTTCCTAGCATACCTTTCTTAATTTTATTTTGTCTTTGGCATATAAAATATTGGTATATAATAAATAGATTTGTGTATAATGAGTTTGAATATGTTGTGCATTTAAAAAAACAAAAATCAAAATTAATTTTAGAATTTATATAAACGTAAATTAAATTTTTTTATGAATGTATAATAATGTGCAAAAACAAAAACACATTTGCCTGAAAGTATGCAATTTAATAATAATTATAATTTTTATGGGGGCCTCGATGTTAGTGTGGTTAAAATCGTGGCTAATATAATAAATGAATATATACATATAAATTAATAAATAAATTAAATATGAAACATTGTTTTGATTTTTATTTTTCTTTGATATGTTTATAGTTTAAATTTTCTTCTAAATACCAAATGTAAATTTATTAATGTTTAAAGACGACAATTTTCATATGAGACATGAGTCTTGAATATGACCTCTACATAATATTTTTATTTATTTATACCTAAGAATTATATAAAAGATGGTAGTAAAAATGATTTTAATATGTTCAAGTTTATTTTATTTTAAAAGGTGTGTTATAATAATAATATTATCCAAATATGTATCTTTAAGAATTTTCAATTTTTACTAGTTCAATTTTGTTCCTGACAATATTGTAAACAAATCCTTTAGTTTAGGATTTTAATTTTAAAACAAATGAACAGACAAACATTATAAAGTAACGTTTTTCAGTACTAAAAATATTTTTTAAAAAAGTAAACTAAGAAAGGCCTTGTATATGTAAGTTTAAATAAAGTTGAATCAACTTAACAAGAAATGAACTTTAAAAAAAAAAAAAAAAAAAAACATTTTTAAATTATTTTTTAATAATTTGTTAAATATTTTTACATTTTTCATTAATTATTCTACAGTTAAAAACATAAAAATTCTAATTATAAACTTTTTACTTGAAATTTTTATTTAATTTAAGCAAAAGTTCTTATTTTATTATCTTTTTTTTTTGCAAAATGGAAATTTATTAAAAAATTTAATTTAAAAATAATTTTAAAATGTTTTAATTCAGCTGCGATTTACTATTTAAAATTATGATTTAATTAAAATGAAATAAATTGGCTAATGAATAAAAATTTAATGTAAAAAAAAAAATATTAAAATTTGAATGGGTTAATGACGGATTGGTATCACAAGCTTGTATTTCATTCAACTGGATAGTGGATATCACATGCATATTTCATATTCCACTACTATCATTTGAATGGATTTTATTTAACTGAAGAAACTTTGCCTATAGAAAATTCTTTTCATTAATTTCACGGCCAACTTTTATACATTCTATTCTAAAAAGAACATGTGATTTTCTTTTTAACAATTTCAAAGTATTGAAATCTGTTTTCATACATTTTTAATTTTATTGTACAAAATAAAAATATATTTTGGAAAAATCGTCTAACGTTGATTTTGTATCGATTCCTAAAATTTTTCCTAATTATTATTTAGATATACATATTTCAATAACAAAACATTAAAATCTATCTCGAAACTCTCGCTTTACAAAATTATTGATATTCTGATTTTGAATCTAACTCCAAAATCTCCCTAAATTACTGTTTTACAGCAAAATGAACGTTTAATAATGGCTGTCGCCCATAAATCTTTACTAAATAAATGAGTAAAATCCTGATTTTATACTTAAGTATGAAATTCCTTCTAATTCAGAATCTCGGATATACAGATACATATTACATATATTGGAAAAAAAAACATGAATGATGAAAATGCCTGATTTTCTAAAAAATGTAACTATGAAATCTCTCAAAATTTTTTTCATATCTGTACATTTTAACAAAATGATTTGTTTTACATCCAATCAAATGGAATATAGTCAAATGATAATACAGGTAACTTACAAAAATATTGACAAATGACACTACAGGTAAAATAAATTACATACATATTACACACCCCTTTTAAACAATAATTTAAAATTTTTATAGAAACCATCTAACAAATTGATATGTCTGTAAACTTTTTCCATTAGAGTTTCAATTAAATAAAATCTATGAAATTAAGATGCTTGACTTATTCTTCAAATCTTACTGAATCCATTATTCCCAAATCTTAATACAAATACCGATATATTAATAATTTATATTAATAGCTTTCTTTGTGTAGTAATAGAATAAAACCCAAAAAAAAAAATTTTTTTTTTCAAAGGATTACAATACGATTTTACTTAATACAATTTTATATGAAAGCTTATCCCTATATTATAATCCTTAAATATAATAAATTTGTTTTAAACAATATTGAATCCAAAGATCAAAATTATATAAATGTGTTAAATTAAAAGCTAAAATTTCTTTTCGTGTTAAATTAATGTTTTTTTTTTTGTTTTTTTTTGTTTTCCTTTCAAAACTATATACGTATATATAAATATAGCAACAAGTTAACTAAAACATTTAATAGTTATGACAAATGAGTAAAACAAAAAACAAAAGTCTAAAATAAAAATCATTTCTAATAAAATTGTAGACAAACAAAATATGTATATAAAAAAAAAAAATCTTTTAATCTAATGTAAATATAGTAAATCACGGTATCTATCAGTCAGTTTCTATTAACTAATTATACAAGATATAAAAAAAAAACAAAAAAAAAAAAAGTAAAAAATAAAAACTAAAATTTATTCATAAGTATTAAGGATTACGTGTTATTTGGTAATAATATCTTAAGAGCAGGACATCTATAGGAAATTATTGCAAGAAATCATGAACATTTTCTTTCTTTTCTTTTTCCTTAAACATATTATATTATATGAGTGATTGTTAAGCTTTTAGACAGGTCAAAATAAACGTTTTAAATAATATATATTTTTATATATATATAAAATATATATAAATATATAACATCGGTATTTAATAATTAACTAATTTAGTAAATAAAAAAAAAAAAAATATTTAGACATTGGGTATATAAATTTAATATTAAAAAAGTAAGAAATCCATTGGATTTCTATTTTATAGATTCAGTCAGCATAATATAATTTAAAAAAAAAACCTTAAAAAAAAAATTAAATTTAAAGCTAAATCTTATAAAATTTATGTATGTAATAAAATAAAATAAAATACACCTGATTTATTACACCTGATTATCAAACTTATTAAATTACATATAACTATATGTTTTTATATTAAATATATTATTTAATTTTTTTTAAATATTATTAAGGATAAACAAGTCCAGGACATTTTTAATAGTTTTTCTTGTTTTTTTTTTTTTCTTTTCGATTACCATCAGTTGTTGATTAGCTGATTAAGATTAACGAATACCTTTCTACGACAGAATTTTCTTTTTAATTGACTCGAAAGAACCACAACAACATTTTAATGAAATTTTAAAAATTATTTAGCAGTGTTTTGTTTTCTTAAATAAAATCAATTTATAAAACGATTTAATGTAAAGGAAAATAATTTCTAGACTTAGTAAAAGAGTCACCTTGTATTTAGCAGAGTAACGTTTAATAAAGAGGAAAAAATTACTAGAACTGCTTCCATATATAGGTATATAGTTTTCAATCAGAAGATTTAAAACGATGAAAGGAATTTTTAAATGTTTGATTACTAAAACATTAATAATAGACAAATCAACAAAATTTTTCTTTGGGCAGATATTAAATTTGGGACAGTTCAAAGAAAATTCATTATCAGAATATATTTTTGAAAACGTTAGGTTCGTATGTATGTAATGTCATCACTATTAAAAAAAAGTGATACAATAGTAAACGAAAATGAACACAAATTTTCTCACAGAATTTTTGAAATTCTCTGAATTTACTAGAGTACTAGACTATCTCCAAATAATGTACATTTGAAAAATGGTTTACCAATATTTTTGTTATGAAATTTTAATCCACCAAAACTATGGAATTAAACGAGATTCGTTGTTAAAAAAATGCTAGAACACATCATTAAAAAAAAAAAAAAATCATTAATGCAAAATTCCAAGGAGAATATTTTTTATTAGCATGAATCTCAAAGATATCAAAAATATCTATAAATTCAATTTAAACCATTACAGTTCTCGATTCGTTTGGAATTTGCCATGATCATCAAGAAAGAACAAAAACAGTCTATGCAAATATGCGTTTTGGATTTAAAAAATTTTTAGTTCTCCCATGGACAGCTGTATATATGTAATCTTTTCATATGTTGTTAAACCCAACGATTTATTTGTTTATTCTGAAATATAAGAGACCAGAATATTATTATATTTTACATTAACAGCAAAAGTTCTGTTTTATTGACGAAAAAATAATTATTTTTTTGATTAAATATAAATTACAATTAAAAAAAATTATTTTTTCGGTATAATAGAATAAATGTTTGCCGGGCCAGTTAGAATTATATATATATATACTTTTACGAACGTTTATATACGTTTATGTAACGAACTTTAACAAGAACAAAATATAAAATTATAAAATGGGCTTTAAATTTGTAGCCGCCCAATTAAATGTGAGTAGTTAAGTTTAACTGCTAAATAAACCATTTTCTTTCTTAAATTCTTTCACTTCCAATTAAATTTCAGTTTTTCTCCTTTTTAACTTTTTCACTTTAGTATATATGGTTTTAATTATTATTTTCTCCTATACATACTATGACCCCAAAATAATTTTAAAGTGGTTATTATCATGCGAAAATCGTATTGACTTAAAGAGCATTATTTTATGATAAACACACATTGGCTTCCAAAAATAAAAAAAAAACTTTTACTTTTGTTTTTCTTATTATCATTGTATGAGTATTTAATAATTCAACTATATATAGGGTATAGTAAGTATTTAGGCGGTATTTGGGATGGTTTTTGGAGGATGAGTCGTTATTGCTACAAAACTATTAAAAAGATTTTATATTTTTATATGTTTTCTACTTCCAATGTTTTTTTTTTTTGTTATTTTATGTTTTTCTATTTAGTTTTTAGTTGTTTTTTGGTTTTTTGGTTTTTATTAAGGAATGGATCCATAAAAATGTAATGAAGCGCTAACACTTGTTAAAAGTTATTTTTACCAGATTTGAAATCATTATATTAATTGGAATAAGAAAACATTAAGTGAAAATCATCATATAAAATCAAAAAAAGAAAAAAAACAAGGTAGAAGGTAAACCAACGGTTCTTAAAGGTGGACATTTCCGAAAGACAATACACAAACTGTTTAGAATTGTGACTTGCACAAAAATTTGAAAATTTCATGTAATAAGAAAAAAAACGTGAAAATAGGACTGAATTCTGGAAATTTGAAGAGCTGTAAGTCCGGAACCCTATATAACTAAGAAAAACCGTTAACACAAGTAAAAATATATTACTGGTGCTTTAATTTTTATGTCGCACCAGTATTTTCTTCTTGTCAAAGAAAAATTTGTACAGGTGCTTAAGTTACTGGTGCCGAAAAATAACAAAATTTTCAATTTTTGAGCCCTAATAGCTGTAAAACAGGGACTGGTACAAAAAACCTTTTTAAGAAAACTTATACTAATTCTAACAGTTCTTTCTTACCTCAAAATTTCAAGCCCCTATATAAAAGCTTGCCGAAGTTATAAAGGTAGAAAAATCACGCAAAATTTGGTTCATATAACGGTAAATTTAAATACTAAATTTTTTGATATTGATTTATAAAGGTAAAATCAATTCCTGTCGAAATGTAATCAGATTGAAAAAATTTTAATCGGAACATGAAATGTACGTGTTTAAAATTAGGGCTTTTTCAAAGTTTGAGGAGCTATAGTTCCCTAATGGATGGGGCTACATGAAAAAGTTGTTCCACAAAATCAGTTTTTTTATGAGAAATACCCATGGTTAAAATTTATTTTCTCTATCTTTAACGGTGTAGAAGTTTTGTAAACAGACAGACAGACGGTCGAACGAACAAAGTGAAACTAATAGGCACATTTTTTCAAAATTGTTTGGAAATGTGCTAAAATTTGTTTTTATTTTAGCTTGGCCTACGTGTTTATGACAGTAATGTAACTATACAAGTATAGTTCTATACGAGTATATTTCTATTGGAATATTAATATATCTTTGGTAAAACAGTGGAGGTTTTTTAAATTCTACACTAATTGAATAATTTAGAAAACAGCTTAAATTTAAAAGAAGAATTGACGAAGTTAAATAGTTTGGTTCAACTTTAAATCAATATCAGTACATGGTATTATAATTTCCTATATGAAATATTTTTATCAATTAAATTTACCATCTAGAGTAAAATTAACTTTCTTATTTTTTCTAAATTTGAACTTAAAGTCCTACTAGTAAAGTACTTCCATTTCGTAGAAATGCTTTAAAAATTGTGGACATAGTAGACAATTGTTTCTTTTCGTTTCATTAATTATAAAAAGATGCAATTTAATTACTAAAATTTCTTTTAAGTTTATAACATCCGATCGCTTGTTATCCACACACTTGCATATTTAACTTTTGGTGAATTTTGTCATAATTTTCAAATATTCTAGTATTGTATTCTCAAAGAAATTTTTTGTGATTGTTTTAGTCCAGTTACATATATCCTTTGAGTATCTCATCCATAGTTCCCTCCAACATTTTCAGGAATATTTTCAAAAAAAAAATTTCTTGTTTTCCTTAATTTTGCAAAACTAAATCCAAATAAGTAGGCAAATACATTTTTATATTTTTTTCCCCTACTTTAAGCATTGGGGGATTATAAACCTTCCACAAAGCTTCTGTAACGCACTCTGTTGAACTCTGTTGTTTAATTTCTGACCACATTTTAACGCTGCTTTCAATTTCCTTCGTCACTGATCTTCTCTATATTATTTTTGGTTTGCCAACAATTTTTTTACCCTGTGGATTTCCAATCACAAGCACCATACGAGCAATATTACAGTGAGTTTTCAAAATGTATGACCTATCCCTCTCCATTTTTGATTCTTTATTTGAGAAAGTATAGTTATATAATTAAGTAGCTTTATTCTTTTAAATCATCTTATATTTTGAATTGTTCGGAGGCACTTTTTTTCAAACCTTTGTAACTAGTTGTAGAATTTTTGATTAGCCATGTTTCACTGTTGCAGAGAAGAATTGATTTTACACAAGTATTTTAAATTCTTATTTTCGTACCCCAATTTAGCTGTGATTATTTCCAGATTTCTCAAAATCTCAGAAACACCACCTTATACTTATTTTATCGGTTCTCAATATTTTCGTCACAGCCTCCGATTTTAGTAAGGATACTATCAAGATAGTTGAAGGTTGTCAGATTTGTATTGTCATATTTTTATATACCTGAATCAAAAATGCAGCACAACAAAAATTAAAACATGTTTTTTGAATTTCACTCAAAATTTTAATGTTTTTGTTTTTAAGGCTTACATATATGAAATAGGTACTACATTTATTTTTCGCATCCCACATTATTTTTTGTGAATGAAAATAGAAATAAGTTCGAACTCTGTTTTAGTAAAATGTAATTACAACGATTATTTAATATTACGGTTATATGATTTAGAAACTTAAAAGATGCCGGTTAAATTTATTTTTATATAGATTCTTGTTTTTTTGCTTTTTTGTTTTTTTTTTTTTTTGGAGAAACATTTGTTTTTAATTATTAATGATGCAGAAATTATGAATGTTCATTGGATAAAGTTTGTAAAATTGAATTTTATTTTTTCATTTCTAATTTGTTATTGTTTGAGTGCTTCATTTTAATGAGGAGAATAGAGAAGAATAAATAAATAATTAATTTTAAATTTTTTTTTCTATATTATCCTTGATTTTTCATTCTTAAATTTGTTTTTTTTTTTTTTTTTTTGTATTTTTGTAGTTTATCAGAAATTTTATACTTGTTGGTTAAGTTTTAATAAAAACTTTTATAATTATTATAATGATATATTTAATTTGGTAGAATGTTTTTAAATTCAAAGAAAAATAAAAATTAAAAGAAATTAAACAAAAAAAAAAAAAAAAAACTCATTAAACATTTTTTAAAATCTATTTATGAATAATTATACAAAAAACGGAGAAAATTAAAGAAAGAAATTTTTTGGCTTATTTATATGAACTTTCACCATTTACACAAATAATTTCAATTATATTCAAATTTTTATGTTTTTATTATTTTGTAATTAGGTTTTATAATGGATTTATTTTGGGTTTATTTTAAGAGAAAAAATAAAAATAAAGGAAAAATAAATAATTATTATAGTTATAATATACAAAAATTGTAATGAATTTTTATTTTCATTTTCTAGAAATTAATATTTAATGAAAATATTTAACGAAAAAGAAAGATTTAAAATTATAAATTTAAAATGTGATCTAAATTTTAATATTTAATGTAATTTGAATATAAAAAATTCATTGTCATATTTATAAAAAACAAAATATTATTTAAAACGAAAGATTTTTGAAGGCTTGCATTTTCAAAACGGCAACAAAAAGAATTCTGTACAATTGCGACTACTTTTCCATCATAATTTGAAAATTACATACATAAAATTATTCATATACACAAAATTTCGGACAAATCAAAAGAAATTGTCTTCAGTTTTAAGGAAATCCTATTTAATTAAGAAAACCCCATTTACATATATAAAAATATTGTATTCTAATTTTAAGTTTTAATTTTTTATTTAAGATAAATTTGTAAAGGTGTCTGAAAATAGTGAATTTTCGATTTTTTCGTTTCGATTAAGCAATTTAAATTTTTCCCTAATCAGCAATTTTAAAACTGAAGAAGTAAATAAAGTTTTTTCTAAGGTAACTTCCAAAACATTTTTTTATAATATATCCATGATATATTAAATAATAATATATCCATGGTTAAACGGTTCAAAAATTTTAAAAACCGACGATCGGACCAAAAGAGTGATACTAATAAGAAAGTTTTTCAAAAATGCATTCAAAAGTTTTTTTTTTTTGCAAATTTATTTATTTTATTTATTTATATTATTTATTAGATACATAAATGTAATGCAATATTATTGAACCATCGGCTACTTTAGGCCATTATAGGTTTTATATACTATTATTAAATAATATACTAATATTATTTATTTTGTTTATATTATATACTATATATTTACATTATATTTGGTCGTAAGAGGGTATGTAAAGAAAAAAACACTTACGACCTGTGCAGGGATCGAGCCCACACTCCTTCGGTTAATACGCCACACGCCTACCCACTAGGCTACCGAAGCCCCTTTTTTTTGCAAAATTTCCACTTAAGTTATTTCTAAAAAAAATATTGCATATATTTCGGCTGAATTAAAATTTTTGAACTCAAGATATTTTTTTTTAACATCACATTTAGTTAATTTTGATTTTGTAAGTATTGGGTTTGTATTTAAAATATTATAAAGTAAATAGCATTAAATAGTTCACAAAAAATTAAGATATTTTGGAGAAAAGATTTAGATTGTTATATATTTAATAAAATTAACATTTTTTCTAAAATTAAATCAGAAAAAAACGAGTAAGAGTTCAGTAGAGTAGACTGTGTCATCTCTGGGATACCCGTATAAACGTAATATATCCTGTTTCTATAAAACTTGATCATCTTTTAAAAACATTCAGATGTTTTAGTAGAGACGTTAACTACAGAGACATATTTATATAAATTGCGGAGTTGTATGACAGCTACTCGAATATATTGCACAAACACAACCAAATTTTACAGAAGTTGTTGCCATAAAACATGATCAGCATTTACAAGATTTTAGACGCCCAGCTTCATTATGTTCCAAGAAATGCAAAAAGCCTGAACCGGCTGCTTTAAACCAATCAAATTTCACAAAAGTTTTTGGCATGTAACTCGACACTTTTTCACTAAATTTCAGATAGCTAGCTTCAATAGATACTGAGTTATTTTCATTTAAAAAGAGAAGTTGTATGGCAGCTACCCGAATCTGTCATACCATCACAGCCAAATTTTACAAAAGTTATTGCCATAAAACTTGATCATCATTTGCAAAATTGCATATACCTAGCTTCAATAGATACTGAGTTATTTCCATTTAAAGAAAGAAGTTGTATGGCAGCTACTCGAACCCGGCGGCCGTAATTTGCTGGAATTAAATGCCGGATTTAAATAACAAAACTATGAACGGACGGACGTACATGGCTTAATCAACTCAGAAATCGATTCTGAACCGATCCTTACCTTTGACACTATATCTTGCTCGATTCCTTTAAGGTATCACAAACGTAATGGCAAATTTATTATACCCTTGAATATAGTTCATACGAGTATAATGAATCATAAATATAAAATCAATGGAATCTTGTCAAAAATATTTATATTTGGCGGATTTAATCGATAGTTAGAAAAGGTTTCACAGCAGGAATTAAATGTCAGTTTTTGGTTAATCTGTTAGACTAAAATTAATATACTTACCAATAAAAACTATCATCAAAGAAAAGTCAAATTGACTACAGCTATGAAATAAAACCGACCTTTTTAAATCAAACATTATAAAGAATTTTTTTTTTTTTACATAGAACTAAAATGACAAAAACATGAGAAAATTTTAAAATCGAATTCCATGAAAAAATTTGGGGAGTATTTAGACTTTCAAAGGCTAATCAATAAATAGAAAATAAATACCACAATTTTTTTTTTTTTGTTTTTTTAAGTAATTTTTTTTCATTAATTTTAATTGAAAAATAGTTATTAAAAATTTATAGAATGTATATTATTTTAATGTTAATTAAATAAAAATCATTGAGTTTTCTAATTATATAAACAAACAAAAACAAAAAAAAAAAAAAAATAGTAATAATTTTATAATGAATAAAACCATGAAACATGAAAAATCAATTTCAAATCATTTCAAATATTTTGATTTGATTATTTATTTATTTATTTATTTATTTATTTTTTTTTTAAATATTTATATTTTAAATTAAAATGAAGTCAAAAACCATTTACTTGTTATTTAATATTATTTTTATATATTTTCCTCAAATTATTTTCATTTTATTTTGTTTTTTTTTTTGTTTTTTTTTTTTTTTGTTAACATTTTAACCAAGTTAACATTTAAATTAGAAAAAAAAAAAATATAATAATAAAAAATAATAAGAGAAAAATAAAAATTTATATAAATATTTTTACTATGTTAAAGAAAAAGTGTTGACAGTTTGTCAGTTTGACACGCGACTAATACATATATCATTATTATTAAAAAATATCCTTTTCATATAAGTTTCCTCTTTGATATCGTTGGTTTTTTTTTTTTTTTTTCAAAGTATGGTTGAGTTGGAATGCATCCATTTTTAAACAAATTAAACTTAATTATGTATTGTACATTTTGAATTTTTAACATAAGATTTAAATGTGTTGTAAAAAAATATAAAAAGTTTTTTTTATATTTAAAAAACTGTAAAGTTAAATTTAAAAAAAATTTCAAAATAGTTTTTGATAATATTTAACATTTTTGTTAAAATTTAAATAGTCAGTTAATTACATGTATGTATGCATGAATGTTTATGATATACATTTATGAATGTTTATTATACAAAACAATAAAAACCTAAGTTTTTACCGTTAACATTGTGCTTTTTTTGATATATTAACTTATTCTTTGTTTAAGTACTTTTTTTTTGTTTTTTTTGGTGCATGTCTCTACCATATAAATGTATAAATGTGGACAGGAAATTACACAGCCTTTCCTGTTTAGGCGTGGCTGTAAATGTCGTAAGATGGAATAACTGTTATGTGTGGGATTCGAACCCACACTTCCTCGGTGTTAATAGTTAATAAACTCCCTAATAAATTAAAATAACTTACAGTTAAATAACTCACACTCCCTCGGTGTTAATAAACCGGTTTAAGAACTTTGGTTCATATTTTTACAATGGGCTCCTCAAGCTTAGTTTGATCATTAGAAACATTATTCAACATATCTTTTTTATAAATAATCCTTTCAACATTCAATAGTCTATTCCTATTCCTTTATTCCTATTTTCCCAATCCTCAAACCAAACAGTACATTGTACCATATATTATGTTCTTACCTAATAAAGTTTGATTTAAAATAGAGGTAGCGTTTAGTTGGTTAAAGTTCAATATTATCAAAGAAATATTCGCACGTTGATCTTATTTGTGTCTTTCGAGATTAGTTGGAAATCACGCAAAAAAAAAAAAATTAAACTAAAAACCTATATATATAAACGAATACTATGAGACTTTAAGGGTATATTTTGTATTATCTTATAATTCCTTTAAATTGGAATACTTAATCATGACTGGGAAAAATTTTTAAGATTTTAAGAAAAATATTCAAAAATCTAAATTCGAAATTATCATGATGCTAAAATAGAATTAAACAAAACAGAATGAAAACCAGAGAAAGGTACAACAAATTTAATCTAAGATAGGTTATGCTAATTATGAAAGATTTTTCTTCTCTTTAAATTTAAAGGCGCTATATTTAGAAGCTTTGGGACTATATAAAGAAAGCGAAATCTTTCAAAATGTTGTGTTCGCATAACGGTAAATATAAATAATAAATTTTTAAAAAAAAGTGTAATTTATACAGTTAAAAAGTATTTCTTTCGTTTGGAGGTTTTTGTTTAAAAAAAAATGTTAAGCAAAATCTGAGATATACAAATTTGAAATAAGACTTGTAAAAACTTTGGCAGACTGTTGCTAATGAGTAGAGCTACACAAAAAGCTGATCTACAACATTAATTGTTTTAAAAAACATAATCCATGGTTAAAATTTCATTGGTTTATCTTAAACGGTTTAGAAGTTTTGTAAATAATAGACGGATGGGCAGAGTGAAATTGATAATATTTTCTTCTTTTTTTTTTTTTGAAAAATGTTTTAAAAAATATCAAACTTCCGAATTTCAAAGAATTTAAAAAATTTTTTTTTTTATTCCCCTGCCACATAAGTGTGACACATCAAAGTACAAAGCCTTTCCTTCTCAGGCGTGGCTGTAAATCACGTAAGGGAGAATTATTTTTACCAAGTGTTTAGGATTTACGACTAATTTAAACACTCCCTCGGTGTTTACAGCATATTTTATAGGCTTTTACGTCCTAGGTCACAAAGTTCCCAATTTAAATTAGTTAAATCAAATTAAAAATAAATCTAACATTCCTCTTATTATTAAATGTACTCTTTACTCCTATTATAGTTAAACTGAAAATGAAATTTAGATTAACGAACAGACAGATCTAAAGCTAACTAACTATAAATTCTTCTATTTTGTTTTTATTATTAGTTGAATCAAAAATAATTTAAAACTGGTTTCATTTTGTATCCACCCAATTAGAAAAATTTTTAAGACACTTTTCACCCTTTTTCATTCGTTTCATAATTTCCTTTTTAACTGTTTTTATTTGAAATAAGTTTTTTATATTTTTTTTTTTTTGTTTCGACCTTACTGGAAACCACCAACAGTTTCATGATATCATAATAATGATTTTAATAAAAATATTTTTTTTTTGTTTAAAATGTTTGGTGTAGCTACTGCTGTCGTTATTTGTACAGTTAATTTTTTTTTTTTTTTTGTTACTTTTGTTTTAAAACGCACGTGATACTGTTAATATTTGTACAGTTATATTTTATAGATTTTGTATGAAAGCTGTAAAATGCATTTGATATTGTGAATATTAAGTGCTGCATATAAAATGCATTAAAAATAGAATAGATTTAGAATAGGAAAAAAAAAAAAAAAAAAAAAGAATGATGATGAGGGTTTTTGTAATGTATATATCACGGGTATAAAAAACTTTGTTCGATTGATATGTATTCAAAAATTTTGTAACCCATTTTAGTTATTTTGTTTTTTGTTTTTTTTTTTGCTTTCATTCAATAAAGTAAACCTATAATTGGATTCCTTTTTTTTTTTTTTTTGTTTTTTTTTGTATTGTAATGACCATTCATGGTACTGATGACTTTCAAACTTTTAAAAATATCATATGCTGTTTTATTTTCGGGGTATATATGGTTTAACGCTGTTTGGTAACTGACTGATTAATGATTCTGGATCACATTTGAACCATATAAATGATATTTGGAGAAAAACAATCAATAGAAAAATTTGTATAGTTTTATCTATGTATACCAAAAAAAAACTTAACAAAAGGATAACCAAAACGAATGATTGCCTCAGGTATGCACAAATAAAATTTTTATTTTATTTTTGATAAATAGAGAATTGAACAATGTTTGAACAGTTGGTTTACAACAGTTGAATATGAAAAATATTTTTAGAAACAAAAATAAAAAATAAAATAATCTATTGAAAATTTTTTTCTTTTTTTTGTTTTTTTCTATTATTTGTTAAAAAAATAAGGATTAAATTATTATTTGTTAAAAAAAAAGTGAAGGACTGAATAAAATTGCTGATAGAGAGAAAAAAAAAAAAAAAAAATTGGAAATTATTTTTGACCTTGATCAAATTTTAATTAGGAAATAAAAACTAAAATGTATTGAAGGAAAATTTTCGGTTTTAATTGGAAAAATTAAAAGAAAAATATGTATTCAAAAAAAAATTAATCGGAAAAAAGTTTTTCAATATTTGTTTTTTTTTTATGTATTTTAATTATTAAGAAATTTTTTAGTTTACGAAGATGCATACATGTTTTTTCAAAAATTCTAAATATTTAGAAAATTTTTTTTTTTTTTTTTTTTTTGATAGATTTTGTAGTAAAGAATTGGTTTAGAAAAAAGAAATTGATAAATTCAATTTTTTAATTATTACTATATTTGGTTATTGTTAAATGGAAAAATGATAAATAAAAGATTTTATTTTTTTAAAAGCTAGAAATTTTTAAAAGATGAATTGAACTTTTAAACAGCAATGAATTAATTAAAAAAATAAAAGAATAACCAATTAAAACTGCAAAATATGATAATGAAATTCAAGATAATTTAAAAATCAGAATTTAAAACACATAAAAAACAATTCAACAAAACAGATAATTTAATTAAAATTTCTATTTTAAAATGAGTGAGTTCAAATTTTTTGAAATAATCAATACAAAATTATATAAAATGAAAAGGAAAAGAAAGAAAAACACAATATTTTTTTTATATAATTAATTTATATATTTAATAAAGAGTTTTCTGAAAAGAGTTTTCTAATCCATATATCATTAAGCAACTTTTCATTAGTTATGTAAGAACTATACTTGAATTCTCAAGCCAAGTATGGTCTCCATATCGTGATATAAATATTTCACGTATTGAATCGGTTCAAAAAAGATTTTTTCGTTTCGCTTTACGCAAACCTCGTTTGGGCTGATCCTACATGTCTTCTTCCATATGAAGCTAGACATTCTTTAATTTATTTGAACTCCCTTCAGTCACCACGTCTAGTGGCGGATATCATATTCGTTCAGCAGTTCAGCAGATTGTTCGCGGTGATATCAACTCCCCTTCTATTCGCAAAAAAATGAGGTATATAGAAAATCTGTATAATTGAGATCAGTCGAGCTTTTTAATGTGCCACACCATTCTACAGACTTTGGCCTATTAACATACGGATTTGAGCCTATTTCGCGTATATTAAGAGAGACTGGCTCAAGGTCTCAGCTGTTCGATATAAGCTTTAACAAATTGACACTGAGAGCCAAACTTTACGCAAGCATGGTAAATTCTCGTAATCTGCATGATTAGTCTATCATTTTTAATCTTAACTTGCATGTTAGTTTTTTTTTTTTCTTTTTCGCTATGCTAGTTTTTTTCTTGTTTTTTATTACCATTCACGTAATTATTAACATTAACTAATAGTTACTAACAGTGGTAATGATCAATTAAGTATTAAATTTTTTTAATATCTATGTATCATCATGTTTTAACATACTAATATACTAACATACTACCCCTTGTAAATGATGACTTTATTTTCAGTTAATTGTGATAGTTCACAAAATAAACAACATATAACTGATACTTGATTTAAGCAAATGTCTGATACAATTAATTAAAAAGTAAACCAAAAATATTTTGGTTTATGATTGTACCGTTTTTTTTTTTGTCTCTAAACAAATATGAAATATATTAAAGAATGTTATATATATCCGTCACTTTAATTCAAATAACTTTCCTTTTGACTTTTCTGAATTTCATTTTGATTTATTTGCTTTTAAATGTCAGGATTCTCCTCATAAATTTTTTTAATTTGTAATATTATTTCAATATATATATTGTAATTTTTGATGAATTTCATTTTCATCAATTTTTAAGATGCTCGCCTTATTCTGGCCCAAAGTTCTAGTGTCTATTATTAATTTAATATATAACCACTACCTTAACACTGTTTAGAATTATCAACTGTTATTAATTTACAAAGCTTTTATCAAAAGGTTTTTTTTTCAGAAGACTTTTTTAGAAAAATTGCATAATTTTAGGATGAAATTATATTAAAACAATGTAGTAAACTTTTATATGAAAATTAAAGATTTTTTTAAAGAGATATAAAAACATATATATTATAATTAATTATACTTCTCACTAATTAAATCCGTTTAAGTTTTAAACTTAAATAGTCTTAAGTTATTTACATATTATTTTTAAACGAATTTTTCAGTATTCAAGAATTCAAGTAATTTTTTAATTTTACACATTTATATTGCATTTTTTTAAAATTAAAGTAGGATTTATTTTTAATTATGTATCATTATAATACATAATATATCTTATTGGTTCATATTTTTTGTATAGCTTTCTTAAAATTTAATATAAATAAATTTTATTTAATGTTAAAATTTTATGGCCAAATGAAAATAAAGAGAAAAAATTAAACATTTAAGATGGAAAAAGTATTGAAATCATCAAAAATTTTATGTAGATATTAATTATATATTTATGTCCACAGACCAATTAAAAATTGGAACAACTAATGAATAAAGAGACTACTTTAATATTTTTAATAATAACACTCCATCAAAGATCAAATAGGATTGTCAGAAAATTATTTTCCTCTTCTCCTGTTTTGAGTATTCCTTTATCTTTTAATTTGCGGATTAAACACTTATTGAAAATATGCGTCGTGAAGGTCATCCGTTTTGGATTATATCTGATTTTACAACGGCATATCATATGAAGTTTGTTATTATGCTTTTAATGTCTGGAAAAAAGTGTGATAGATTTTTAATTTTGTATACATCTCATCATAGATATTCAAGATTATCATAGATATTAAAATTTAAATCAATATTTAAATCAGATATTATGTTATAAATTATATTAAACATACCTAGTACAATCAAAAGATTAACCACAAAATATTTTATTAACTTAATTCATACCATGTTCGTAAAAAGGCGACTAAACATGTAAATATTTCCAGTTATTTATTCTTATTGCAATATCAATATTTTATTACGCAAAAAAATTAAAAATTACTAAATTTATGACTTCATTTATTGAAAATATTTTAATCAATAAAGAAAATCTAAAAATAATATAAAGTATTATATATTTAATTTAATTAAATTATATTTATTTTATTGTTTATTTTTTCTAAGGACTTATTCCTTAAACGAAATCAGTTTTTCTTGATTTGAGGCACTGCAAAAATTCTCTTTTTTCTCTTCTTTTACATGTACCTATTTACATATTTTTAATTTAAAAAAAATCCTAAATCCTAAAAAAAAATGTCATTCTGATCCTTAATTAAATGATCTCGAGTTTTTCACATATTACATAAATAAACTGCTTTATCCGTTATCGTAAAATATTTATTCAGTGTCTATTCAATGTCGTTTCTTTATTTAAAGAAACTTAATCAAAATAATTGTTAAAAATTTACGTTGGTGAAGTTTCCCAGTTCGTAAGTTTCCTAGTGAACATTTTCGTTTAGCATTATTAACGCAGCTCAATGATTTAAAAAAAAATCGCTCAATGATTTAATAAATATCACATTTTTATTTTATTAGTTATTTAGTTGCGTGATCTGTATTATTCTGAAAATTTTTTTCTTTCTTCTTTTAACTTATACAATTTACAAAAGTAAATTTAATATTATCTTAAGATATCTACCCCATTATCGTAAGCTTAAAGTTCCTATTAAAACTTTCAACTAAATATTTAATGGTATCGTGTGCTACGAATGACTTCAAAAATTAATAATAAAATTCAAAATATTATGTCCTTTTTAGTCCTTTTTTTATTAATTTTTATTAATTTTAAAAGGAAATTTAATATTATCTTAAGATACCCTATTATGCTAAGCTGAAAATTCCTATTAAAACTTTCAACTAAATACACTTATAAATTTTGCCAAAAAATTTGTTTGGAAATTATTAAAAATAACACGGGGATTAAAAATAGGTTGTACTTAGGCGATTTTTCCACTTATCCGTTTTGAAGTTATCCGTTTTTAACTGCGTATACAAATTTAAAAACTTATCACATTATTAAATAATAAAAATAAAAAAAAAAGCATAATAATAAATTTCATATGATATGCCGGTACAAAATCAGAGTTAATCCAAAACAGATGACCTTGACGTCACATATTTTAATTAATTGTATCGTGTGCTTCACATGACTTCAAAAATTAATAATAAAATTCAAATTATTGTGTCCTTTTTAGTCCTTTTTTTTTATTTTTATTAATTTTTTTTCCACAGTGTATTTAAGAAATGTGTACAGATGCTATTGCATAAAATATTTTTTCAAAACCTTTTTTTTTTTTTTTAATTGAAATTTTTATAGAAAATTCGTCAATAGCCAAAAACTTTTTATAAAAGTGATACATGATATATATGTAAGGATATAAAATTTTGATTAAATTTTCTAATCTATTAATAATATTTCTAAAATGCAAATGTTATTAAAAATAAATAAATATAAAATTTTTTTGGAAAATAATTTTTGATAATTCAAAGAAAAAAATTTTACTATCATTAGCGTACAATCATTTTTTTAATGTAAATTTTCTCGCAATATACAATTTTATATTTAATTTCTATATATGTATATTACTTTATATGTATATATATATATATATATAATTTATATTATTTAAAATTTAAATATATATATATAAAATTTTTAAATACACAGTATAAAATTTCAATTTAAATAATGTGAAATAGAAAATATTATGTGCGTACATTTAAATATAAACCTACATACAAAATCTATTCATTAAATTTATAAAACATTCAATATTTTCAAATGTATTATATTTTTTTTTTTTACAAAATATTGAATGAAATAAATTTAAGAAATAATAAAAATATTATTTATATTATGGATATTTATAAAATATATATATATATATATATATATACATATATGTATATTTGTTGATATAATTGTATTTTATATTGATTCATTAGGCACCATTGTAATTTTCAACAAATTTTATTTTTCAACTCAGATAACATTTTCCATAAAGTTTGTTTTTTTTTTTTTTTTTGTTGTTTTTTTTATAAAATTATTTAAAATTATATTTGTAAATACATTATTATAAATATATATATTTCTAATGTTTTTATAAACTGAGTGTCCTAGCAGGAAAAAAATTTTTAACTTTTGATATAGGATATGAAAAAATACATGCATATTGACTTAAAAGTATCATTTTTAATTTTCATATCTTGATTATCTGATTTGTGCAAGAGATTTGGTAAAATTTTAATTTTTACTTTAAAATAAGTATATATACAAATATATATTATGTACCTTCGAAATCCTTGTTTTTATAATCTTGTTCTTTAAAATATTGTGTTTTTTAAAAAGCTTATTTTTAAAGATCTTGATTGTTTTTATACCCTACACATTAAGTATAGGGTATATTAACTTTGGTATGGTGTTTGTAACCACCAAAAGGACGCGAGTTAGGTATAGACATGTACATATATTTTGAATCAGGAACACCGCCTGAGTCGATTTAGCGATGTCCGTCCGTACGCACGATAACTCAAAAAATCTTGATGAAATTTATACTGTAGGTTAACAATGACTAAGGTAAGGCGGGGATTGTAAATGGGCGAAATCGAACCATGCATTCCAGTACCTCCCATACAACTCCCAAAACCTAATAAGAATATTTTCGAAATTAATAAAGATAAAAACTTAAAATTTTGTACGAGGGTGTGTTTTTCTGAATCCCTGATATCCCCTGATATCCCCAATGAATTGGAGTGGTTGTTCGGGTACCTCCCATACCACTCCCAAAACCGAACAAGCATATCTTCGAAATTAATAAAGATAGAAACTTCAAATTTTGTACTAGGGTGTTGTTTCCTGAATCCCTGATTTGTCCAAAATTTAAGATGAATTAGAATGGTTGTTCGGGTATCTGCCACGCAACTCCTAAGAACCAACAAACATATCTTCGAAATTAATAAATATATAAACTTGAAATTTGATATAAGAATGTTATACCCTGTTGATGTCTCTACAATTTGAGATGAATATTGGGGTGGTGGTCCGCGTGCCTTCACACACTTCCCAAGACCTAACAAGAATTTTTTCGAATTTAATAAAGATAGAAATCTGAAATTTTGTACAAAGGTTGTAAAAGCATTTATTGTTTTAGCTTAGTTATATTAAATACCTAACTAAAATAACTTATGGATTTTTAATTTAATTTGATTTGTTTAGGTGTAGGGTATAAATAAGTCGGTTGCATCGACTTACTGTTACTTTTACTTGTTTTTTTCTAAATTCTTTCAGAACAAGAATTTAAAAATTCAATATTTATTAAAATTATTTTTTATCTTATTTAGAATTTGCTGCTGTCTAATTTTCTAACCAACTATAAAATCGTTTCTAATCCAGAATCTTGCACATACATATATGTACATACATATTCTGAATAAAGTGTCCTGATAATCCTGATTTTGTAACCAAGTATAAATAATACCTTCCAATCCAGAATCTTACATATTCCTTTACATACATATTCTGGAAAACTTTTATGACACCGCTTTCATTAGACATAATCAACATAATCGATCCAATCAATAAACGCATTTATTTAAAATAATTTGACGGTTCGGTAAAAATACGATACTTTCATTGAAGATGGACCAATAAAAATGACCAGATTTAGCAAGATTTTTTAGAAAAGCAAGATTTAACAAAAAAAAATAAATTTTGAAAACAAGATTTCGTACTGCTTCCATTTAAAACTTCTTAATTGTTTAAGTGATTTTAAGTGTGATGACTTAATACATTTTCATTTATGAGACACTCGCTTCACTTGAAATTTATTTTATTCTTATAAAAACATAACAATATATAATATATATTATATAGATGTGTATATACATTAATATATCTTTAATTATACAAATTTATATGAATATGTGTTAATGTCAAAAATAATCACTGACACGTTTATTTATCCGTCAACGCAAATAAATACTTGTGTATGTATTGTTTGAATACATATACAATCACAAAATGTTATATGCATTTATAAGATATATACAATTAGCTAAAAATATTGAAATTTAATTTTTCCATTAAAAATATGATTGAAATTAAATAAATATCTAATTTTACAATTTACCAAAATATATATATAAGAGAAAAATATCCTTGCAAAAATTGTGGAGATTATATAATAATAATTTCGTTATTATTTAATATTATAAAATCAAAAAAAAAAAATTAAAAAAAAACTGAAAATATAAGAGACCAAATAATTTTTGTTTCAAATTCTTTCCGTTATTAAAATATCAGTTTTCCTTAATTATGGTATAAGTTTTTTTTAGATAGATCGAATCTCTAATTGAATGACAATATTGATAGAAGTTTTAAGTCTTACATAAAAAAAAACATAGCATGTGTACGAAAAGTTAAAAAAAACCCTTTTCTTTGGTCAAAAAAGAGAGGTTATGTTTAGTGGGTAGACATTTACATTCATAGAGAATTAGTGCTCGTTCCAATCCTCTATAGTGCCTTTCGATGACTTCCATCTACCCATGCAAAAAAAAAATATATTTATATATAAACAGATCAACACCAAAAAATTCATTCTAAAGTTTAAAGCATTTATGACATTTATGATGACTTTTAAAAAACAAAATGTGCATAACCGAGAAAATGTTATCACATACCTTTCGTTTATAAGATAAATCTAAATATATTTAGGTATAGCAACGATATGATACAATATTAGTTCAAGTGTTAGAAGATTAGGATATTTGATAAAAAATGCATTAAAGTTTTTGTAATCAATAAAATTTGTAAATCAGATACTGGTTTTAAATATTTTTATTCTATTACATTTATAATACAATTGATTAATTTATTATAAAATTAATTCATAATAAATTTTAAATGTTTTATAAATATATTTGATACTCCAGACAATGGTTTAATAACAAATATATTTTATCATAATAAGGAGTACGTTCAAAATATATTACATTTTGGAGTAATATATAATCGAAGTATTTCATATATTGAAATATGAAAGGTTATATACAAAATCTCGAACAAGTTCCCTTTTGATTTCATTATAAAAGGAGGAGTAATTGTAAAGTAATAGAATATAATCTAAATCAAATAAATCGGAAACTTTGTAAACTTTTGTTTGTTAATTAGTTATACGTTTTAGTTTCAGTTGAGATATAGAATATTTGGGTTAAGATTTTTATATAATTTACATTGAGATAAAGTTTGGTTTTTGCATATTTTTCTAATGAAAATAATTAATAGTAAAATAAATAATTATTTCATAAATTTTTCATGTTACATCAATATTATTAAAAAATAATATTATCATATTAAAAAAAAAATTATATTTAGAGTTGTTAATACATAATAATATATAAAAAATATATTAAAAATAAAACTTTTTAATGCTAAGCAAAACAATAATGAAAAATTGTTTCTCCTAAAAGTATGCATTTTTTGACATTTCATTTAAACAATTCTACCGCACAATTTTTAATAAAGGGGCTTCGTTACCCTAGTGGGTAGGCGTTTGGCGTATTAACCGAAGGAGGGTTCGATCCTCGCACGGGTCGTAAGTGTGTTTTCTTTACATACCCCCCCTTACGACCAATTATAATGTTTTTTTTTTTTTTTTTTCTTACTTTTTATTTATTCTTTCTGTTTCTGTTTACATCCTTAAAAAGTTTACAAAATTAGATTAACTTAATGTTTAAATTGATTTACATGTAAAAATAATAATTTTTATTTTGTAAATTTTGGTTTTCTTTTCTTAATTTACTCTTCTGTATTTAACAAATAATAATTTTATATGTATTTGAATTTCTTTTATATACTAATTGTAAAAAACATATCTAAAAACCAATTAATTATTTTTTTATGTGTTAAAAATAAAAGCTTAAAAACTAACTTAACCTACTAGACTATGACAAAAAAAAAACAAAAAAGAAAAAAATAAAATAAAATAAAACTTTAATATCAAACTATTACAGAGTCAATTTAATTTTTTAACCACCAGTAATCTTTATAGACACACATATCCCTATTTGGAATATGGGTGTCGTATTTTAAACTCCCAATGTCAACACTATTTGGATCAAACTCTATTTTAGAACATGTAGCCCTTCTACCATAATGAAATAGTAGAGGAACATGGTTTTGATTTTGTATTAAACCTACTTTATCTAGATAGATGAAATGTTCGGGTGCTATGAAGCCCGATTTTAATGTTTTTTTAATATACTCATCAATATACTTACCAATTATAATGTAAATATAAATATAATATAAACAAAATAAATAATATTAGTATATAATTTAATAATAGTATAAAAACCTATAATTGCCTTTAGTAGCCGATGGTTCAATAATATTGAATTACATTTATGTATGTAATATTAATATAAATAAATAAAATAAAATAAAAATTTTTAATAAGGAAAAATATTAAACATTGGTTTTTTTCAAATTTTACAATGATAAAGAAATATTAGTAATAAAACATACTGTAAATTAAATAATTAGAATACATTTTAACGTAATAGATATTAAATTTTAACATAAAAAAATTAAAATATTTTTAAATGTTAAAAAATTGAAATAATTAAACCTTTTTTGTTAATTTTGTTTTGTAAGATAAGATATTCATAAGACTGTAGAATTATAAAAAAAATTAAAAATTTATTCAAAAAAAAAAAAAAAATTGTAATAAAGGACTTCGGTGGCCGAGTGCTTTTAACAACTTGGATTATAAATATGTGAAATATGTGCTCTCAATTTTCTGTTAATGAACCCTTAAATTCTTTAGATAAAAGATTTTTAACGCATTTTATTTTTACTAAACGTTTTAAAATATTGTTATTTTACATAAAAAAAAAAATTAGACAAAGAGACAAACAGTTTAACAGTATAAACATATATAAAATAAAAATCAATATCAACAATCAGTGAATGTTAATTTATGATTTAATCAAAAATATGTATGTCTGCATTGCCAATTTATTTTGATGAGTTTTTCCAATTTGTTTTGTTTTGTTTTGTTTTTTTTTTTTTTTTTTATATGCTTAATCTGGAATTTATTAACAAGAGCGTACATTGTTTGACTATTATCTTAATAATAAAATTGGGAAAAACCATACTCAATAATTTATAGTATTAATAAATGAGCGGTTCAAATGTCCTTTTTTTTTTTTTATTTTTTTTTTTTGAGAAATGGTAATTGAAAAATATTTTAAAGTATAAAATGTCATAACTTAAAACATTTTATGATGACAATAGAAAAGGTAAATAAATTATTATGAAAATAAAAATTAATGTAATTGTAGGAAAAAATGGATTAAATTATTTGTTAAGATTTTTTATTGATAAAATTATTAATTTATAATTTAATTACATTCACAGATATGGGATCAATCGTAATTCAGAACTATAGAAACACAATATCTAGAATTCTATCCATGAATATTGAATATCTAGATAAAACTTATTTTTAATATTAAACGGATTTTTAAAATTTAAAGCTTTAATAATTTTCTTCATAGTTGCTTTTACTTTAATTGGTAATTATTCTCATATAGGATCCAAACCTATATGTACTTCGATCTTTCAGTGATAATAACACAGAAAATCTTTTTAAATATTTTTTATCCGAAATTCTTTAAGTCAAAAAAAAAAAAAAACATAGTCTTTAACAAAAAATAAAACTTTAATATTGATTTTTTTTTTATTTAAGGGATCATAATACTACTTTTTTATGTGAAAATTTATTATAAAAAACAATAAAAATTTTTAATAGCTCTTAAAAATAAATTTATATATTTTTTTCTAAATTTTATTTAAAACTACACATTTTTCTCTTACATTCCATTTTACAAAGTTTTCTAAAAATAAATACATACAATAAAAAAAAAGCCACATAATAAAAGAGAAAAAATAGTAAAATTTTTTATATGTGTACTCGTATATATTATATATTATATATGTATATGTTTTGTTTTTTTTTTTTATAAGTTTCCTGACGGCTAAGAAATCCAATAAAACTTTAAAATGGTTTTTTTCTTATATTATTAGATGTGAGCTTTATGAAATGGTAATTACACTTGATTCTTATCATAAAACCATTTAAAAGATTCTATATGAATTGATGTAAGTATATATTATTTAATGCAATATATGTTACTTATAAAGTAATTTGCTTCAGGCTTTATTTACGGAATTGTTACACAAGTCAAAAATTATGGATAATTTGTATCTTATTTTTTTTTTTAACATGAAATGTTTACCTTATGTTTATATAAAGTGTGAAAAATAGTGCAGTTATTCAGTAGATAAATCTTTTTGTAAATATTTGTAAATACTTTGAATACAAATCTGATCTACAAAAAGTTATAGAATTGAATTCTTTTATTAGAACCTTAAAAATAAATCAAAGCAACTTTCTTTTAACAACAATGTTTTTGGTTATATTCATCGATTCTTTCCTATTTTAAAATATTTTAATACATTTTTATTTAAGAAAATAATTAACTATTATTTAGTCCTGTACAATTTGGCTATGTTTAGCGTTTTAGAAAGAAATTGTCAAACAAATAAAAAAATGAAAAATATAATCAAATTAAAATTAATTACAAAGCAATAAAAATTTTATTTAAAATATAATTAATTGTTTATTAAACGTAAATCGAAAAATCGTAAAATAAAAAAGCCTAATATAAATATTATTGAATAATGAATTATATGTATATGAATAAAAATGATGTAAATTGCCTTAAAAATGTACTGATAATATTAACAAAAAAAAAAAAATGTTTTATTTTGACAATCTACTTTTGACAGTCTTCTTTTGACAGTCTTCTTTTGACAGTTATTATAAAAATTTTTTTTAAGTAAAAATTATAGTAAGATTGTAAAATGATTGATTACGGTAATTATTTTATAAATTTCTTTCTAAACTTCTTTAAACTTTAAAAATAGTATGATTTTCATAACTTATAAAAGTACCTAGTATTTCACACAAAAACTACTAAAAGCATTCCATAATAATACTAAAATCGTCTTGGTTTGTACCATTTCAATTTGAAATTGAACATTCGATCGAAAAGATTTCATCATATGCTATTTTTTTATTATTGCATTTCTCTGCCACATAAATGTGGACAGGAAATTACATAGCCTTTCCTGTTCTGGCGTGGTTGTACATGTATGTCGTAAGGGGGAATAACTCTTACAACGTGTGTGGGATTCGAATCCACACTCCTTCGATGTTTACAGCGTATTTCATAAGTTCTTACCCACTAGGCCACCGGGGCTCTATATGCTAATTTTATTCTGTGATTTTAAATACTTTAAAAATCGAAACTTTAAAACAACTTTAAAAATCGAGGTTTGCTTGTATGTTCATTACAATTTTTCTAAACTTTAAATCGATTTGAGTTATTTTTTTTTTATATATCTATTTATAAACTACTAATAAGCCTCTTAAAAAATAAGTGACTTGTCATTTTTCTGTCAGCACAAAAAAAAAAAATATATAATTGTCATTATATACAATAAATTCACTGTGAGTTACACAGGTAATTTTAATTGCCACAATATATTTTTTCTTTTAAATGTTTTATTATTTTGTTAACATACTAAATAAGTTTTTTTTTTTTTTTTTAATTATACCATAAATTAATAACTAGAAATAATTTTATTTTAAATTAAAAAAAAAATAAAATTACAACTGTAAAATTCTAAAAGTAAATAAAGAACAAAGAAAAAATTGAGTGAAAATTGAAAAATAAATACATGACGAGTCAATTTTTAAAAATATAATAACAATAATAAGTCAATTTGCATGTATTTATATTAATAAAATGTAATCATTAAAATTTATCAAAATATATACATATATATGTATATATATATATATATATATATGTATATATATATCTGTATAGGAGTATGCGATGATTTAATAACTTTTC
The DNA here is from genome assembly GCA_947095535.1 of Poecilobothrus nobilitatus. NCBI lineage: Eukaryota > Metazoa > Arthropoda > Insecta > Diptera > Dolichopodidae > Poecilobothrus > Poecilobothrus nobilitatus. Next base: position 249,990,182 of record OX352774.1, on the reverse strand, counting down.
TCTTAAATTAGTTTCTTGTTTTAACAAAGAAAAATAATTTTAAATGTTTTTTACTGTCTAATTTTTTATTATTTTTTTTTTTTTTTTAATTTTTCATGGTAATAAGGAAAGTAATATAAGAATAAGTAAAAAAAATAGAAAAAAAAAAACTAAACATACTAAACAAAAAGTAAAAGTAGGTACTTGAAATTTACCGTAATAGTATTTTGATTTCATCTAAATTTTATGTACCTACACATTGTACACCTGTATAAGAGTTTTATTATAATTATTATTATTAATGTACATATATATATATATATATATATATATATGCTATATTTGTATGAATGTGTATAATTTACTGTAAAATAATAATATTACGGTATTTTTTGATCCTTTTTTGTTATACATGTTTCTTTTTTCTTGATTCTTTTTTTTTAAATAAAATATTTTCCGTATAATGTTTTTTTTAAAAAAAATTTTTTTTTTTTTTTATGAGAGTTCAGTTAAAGAGTTGTTTTTTGAAGTTGAGTTGAAGTCATTAAACTGTCGGTACTACAAGTTAATTATCCATTTTTGTTGTTATATTTGTTTTTTTTTTTTGCTGTGTTTTAATAGTAAAAAAAGCTGAAAGCAGCTAAAATCTTGTTAACAACCTAACAAAAATTTTTATAAAAGAACTTTACCATGTATATACGCCGTACCGTAATTTTTTAATATTTATTTTTAAGGAACACACTTTATCTTCGTTTTATACAACATTTTTTTCAGTTTCTAATTTACTTAGATGAATGAAAATTTGAATTATCCTTAATATTAAAAAAAAAAAAAACTGTAAATATATGATTAAAATTTCTTTATTTTAGTTAAAAAAAAATCATTGTGTATAAAAAATAAGTGCATTTGCCTGAAAGAAATAATATTTAGTACTATTAGATATGAAACAAAAAATATTAAATCATTTTGAAGAAGATTTATAATTTCCATTTCCGTAATACATAACAAAATTTATTTCATTTAGATCGAAAATGTTTCCATAATGTTGAATTGATCACTTTTAAATAATATATTGATACATTATTGGCTGTAACATGCAAAATTCTTTTATGTACATATTTTATTAGTTTCATTTCATAGACGGACGGATCGTCCGTATATATTATTAAGAAAATTTCTATACCATTTCAGATAAGGAAATTAAATTTAACATATAGATAAATCTCATAAAAAAAATCAGAGTGATCCAAATGTTGCAAAGGAACAGCTTCTAAAATTTGATAAAAGTTCTATTTTCTCAAATCATTGTAACTCAATTTTTATACTAAATATTTTTTTTAATCTGAAAATGCCAAATAACAGAAAATTTCTTAAGTTAAAGACTACTTTATATTTTAGAATTCGTTTTCCTAATTTATAGTTATGGCAAACCAATATTTTATAAAATTTTTCATTTTTCAAACCCCCTATACATGCGTAAACTAAGAAATTTAAAAATTTGACGGTAGTAAGATTTATAAGTTTGTTTCAGAGGTATTAAAGAGTGAAAAATTCGAAATTTTTGAATTTTAGACACATGAAACCTGTTAGCTAAAATTACAAATGAAAGTGCCTTTTAATTTTTTAGAATTTTTTTTTTTGCAGAAAGACTTCTAAGAAAAAATAAAAATCATAAATTTTGATGAGTTCATTGTCTTTTTAAAAATGTACATCTTTAAAAATCTTCATTTTGCATACTTCCTAGTTTATAATTAGTTTAGTTTTACAGTGTTTAGAAATAAATACTTTTTTCAACTAAAATATAAGCTTTTAATAAATGAGTCCTGTAGGACGTTATTATTAAATTTTATAAATAAAAAGATAAAATCATATTTAAGGATTTTTGTATATTTGAGCTAGTTGTATAATTTGATTAAATTTTTTTCAAATCGTTGCTCAATAGGTATAACATTTTACAGTTAATACAAAAAAAAGTTTTTAATATGCCTAATTTTAAATTAGTTATTGCTCTAATAGAAATCTTTAATAGATTTTATTTAAAAATTTTAAATGTATATATAAAAGAACATCATAATATCATCATTAAAAAAAAAAATAAACAACCATTCATATACTAAATATAATTTAATTCAAAAATTCATATATACTCATTTTTGTCGTTTAGAACAGAAAAGATTTCAATTGAATAAATACCAGTGTGCAGAAATATAAGCGTATTTAATGGTAACCGAAAATTCTATGTGCATATAAATGAAGAGGAAAGAAAAACTTTAAAACTAAAAAAATATTAATAAAATATGTAATAAAATAAAGGAAGAATAAAAAAAAAAGAAAATAATGGTAATATTTTGAATTATCATCGTTGCATCCACACTATTCATTATCATGAAATTTGATCATCATCATTTACTATTGTATATATAACGGTATAATATTTATGCTGTTTTTTAATTTTCGGATATCCCATTTGTGTGTATGTTTTCCTACATTTTGAAATGAATTATTTTTAATCGTAATATATAAGTAAGTATATGATATGCTAACACATACTCAATTTATTCGTATAAAAGTAGAGTAGGTATTTCAAATTAAAAAAAATAAAAAAAAAACAAAAAATGAAACTAATAAGTTACTATTATTTTTTAAAAATCACTATAAAATAATATATGGATACCGCTAGGGAAGTGATAGATTTAAAGAGGTTTGTTTTGTTTTTTGCGTGCCAAAAAGGATTTTATGAAATTTAAAGGGAAAATTTCTTCTACATTTAATTAATTTATGCATAATTGTTTAGTATAGAAAGTGTTTGTGTATGTGTGTAAATATATATAATAATATGTATATAATATATATTTATGTAGGGTAATTTTATATGGGTAAATTTCAATATTATGTATTTTTTTAGAATATTTATTTTTTTTTCAAAATTTAACATAGGTATAATGCAATTTTATAAGTAAAATTGTAATTGCGAAAAGAAATAACAACAAATTATTAGAATTGGTAAATCAAAAAATAATTATAAGGAGGAGCAATCTATACAAGTGTTGGTGATTGAACCAATTTAGGTTAGAAATTTCAAATGTTTCAAAAAAAAAATATGTTATATTTGTTTTATTTTATATTACGAAGAAATGTCATTACCATTGCCATTTTTAGATTGAAAAAATTTTCATTAGAACTTGCATTGTCAACCATTCGAATATACATAATATTTATAAATAAATATAATATTTATTGTATCCTTAATTGTAATTTTTTTCCTCTTTAAAATAAACTATTAACTATCATTACTCGGAATGTTCGTCCTAAGGGTATATATAGTAAATTTGCCTTTCTTTTCAAAATAGAAAAAATTTCTAATACTGTAAAGAGGAGGAAATATATATGGAATACGAGTAGTATATGTTTTGACTTGGCCAGTATTCAATTCTGATATGGTTTACATAAACGCGTCTGTCTGTTCGTTTCGATAATTTAAAAAATAATGTTATACCTTTCCTGTCTAAATTAAATAAGTTTGAGCAGTAGCTTCGAGTAGTTATCATTATTCATCATCTTCTCTTTTATATCAGCATTTTTCACATTGTCTAATTAATTTGGGTTTCTGAATTTTTGTCAAAAGAAGTTGAATTTGAGGTCAACAATTCCTGCAAAAATTTGATTGATCTAACGCAATGTGTTCAAGTAGCTATGTTGATGTCCTCATATTTTGGTATTTAATTATGCTATACACATCTGCAATTTTGTAAAATTTTATCAAATTTTATGGTTGATTTGACGCAACGGATTGGAGCAGCTATCAGACAACCTTGAAATTTACGTAAATAATATATCAGTTGAACGGTAGGACTAAATGAAGTCAAATATCTGAAATTTTTAAATAAAAGATGATTTTAAATTTAATGGAAACAGCATACATATATTATGTAATTTGAATTCTATGTATCCTATACAGATGACACATTCAACTATACACTTTTTCAAATTTTATGTCTTATTTTAATTATAACGATTATATATATATATATAGATAATATATTATACTTTATAAATTTATTAGGTTTTCAGTATTAATTCATATTCTTTATAAACCTATAGACAATTTTTGATGTAATCACCTCAGATGACAAATAATAAATGCATTTTTTTTTTATAGAGGAAAATTGAAAATAAGGAAAATCTGTTGTCTGTTTAATAACTGAATGTTATTGAAATTATTTTCTGATATAAATTTTATCTTGTATCCTTATATAAAAATTTAGGAAATGTTGAATAAGAAAATAAGAAAATATTGAATGAAATATTCAAATTTGTTTGATTACTCAAATAAGAAAATGCTGTAAAAAATGTTATAAATAATTAAGTAAATTTTAATAATTTATTTAAGGGTTACATAAGAAGAAAACGTAATTGTTGGATGAAAAAGTATATCCATTTTCGAAAATATTGAGGTATCATTTTTAAGTTAATCTAATTATACTGCAAAAAAGCCACCATCGCTCTAACTAAAGGAAAATTATCGAAAAAACACATTTTAAAGAGAACCTATTATTATTTATTACAATGAATTAAATTTTGTTTTCACAAACTTAGAAGGAAATGTATCAAAAATTACATGCCATGTATATATAGTAAGTAATTCATTTTTATGGAAGTTGCACTTAAAATGTATATGATTATAATGATAGGTCAGGAAGGTGTTGTACAATGAAGAAAAATTTCTGTTTTCTTTTAAAATGACCTTTAAGTTTATATACATGAACTATAATTTTTTACACAAAAGATATTCAATGGATCAAATAGGTATTTTGAACTTAATAATAATATAATAGTTTGTATTTTTACATGCATAAATTGTATAAAATGCAAGTTGCATAATATGCATATAAACTCGTTTTTTTTATTGTGAATTTTTCTTTTTTTTTCATTTTTTTATTATTTTTTAATGGAGAAAATTAGAAAAAATTGGAATACACCTAAAAAAGTTTACGTAATATCTATATTTTATTACAAATGGAGTGCCGCAAAATAAATGATTTTAAATAGATTTTGAAAAAGAATCCTATATATTATAATTTAACATATATATATTAAATTTTACGTCTAAATGATTGATTTAATCAAAAAGAGAACAGAAAAACAGAAGACGGCATGGATAAAACATTTTTAAAATCAATCTAATAAGTTCAGAATTTAAGTGGTAGGGAGTAGATGATTGGAGAGATGACAGAAGAGGGACGTTGTAAGAGGGATTGAATTGAGAAGTAGCAATGTAAGGAAACCATAAATCCGCCTATTATTATTACTATTTTGCTATCAGTGAGGAAACAATCAGCAATTACAACCAGCTGTAGTATGTAACTTGCTCCTGCATGAGGTAATAAATGAAGACAACTCCTCTGTAGCAGCCATTATCATTAATATTAGCATTATTGATATTTTATTATTATTTTTATTATTATTATACGATATATACATTATTACGATATAACATTACTACTTATTTTGTTTATATGATGTGACTGGCGTTACGACACAAGACTGCACTGTACGATTGAGAGGTCGGCAGCTTAACAACTATGTCATGGAGTGAGATCAAAAAATGTGCCCATAAATTATCAATGTTATATTAAATTAAAATATATTAAACTCAACTCAAATTCTCTCAGGAAATCTCATCCTTATACATTTTACAAAAGAGATAATTTTACATGATTGAAAACTGATGCTGAAAATCAGATTTAAATACCTTGAAAAATTTTTGGTCTTCTAAAAAGAAAAATTTGACTATCATCAAAGACAAAAATTAAAAAACAAAAATTTAAAGTTCAACAGGAAAATTCTCAAAAAATTTGTATATATCTGAGTGCAAAACTTGAAAGACTACAGTGCACATAAATTAAAATGTTTGTTAAAAAAATATTTGAATTGTTTATATTGTGCATATTCTGATCTAAAATTATATTAAACGAGATGTTAAGGAAACAAAATATGATGGATTAAATTAGTCATTATGTTTTTTGGATAATTCTTGAGGTTCAAGTACATTGACTAAAATTTATATTGTAATAAAGAAAGGGTGATAAACCAAATTTATAATTTGACACCGAAAAATTATTTATGGAATTATTAGAGAATTTTTTTTCATGTCCAATGCTTACTGATTAATATGAGGTTTTTGTTCTAAAAAGAAGAAAGTTGTTACAAAGTTAAAGTTAAAAGAAAAAAGAAGAGTCTGCAGAAATAAAAATTCTGGAGAGCTCCCAATGTTTTAATTAAGAGAAAAACTAATCCAGGGTATCACAATGAACCTAAACTGGTCTAAATGTGAAGCTGCAGCATATTTTTATTTACCTACCTAGCTTATTCGTCTGAGTTTTCATAAAGGGATTAGTTATATGGGAGCGCCCAGAAATCCCAAATCCGAAAAATTTCAAAATCCCAAATTCCAAAAACCCAAATTCCAAAATTCCGAAATACCAAAATCCCACAGTAGTTTTGATATTATAGTTCGTTTTGAATTTAGAGTTCGATTCAAAATCAGGATTGCCTCTTTTTCCGGAATATATATATTTATATATATATATATGCCAGCTATTCTGAACTAGGAGTCATTTTAGACTTGGTTACAAAATCAGGGTTTCAATAATTTGTTGGGGGTTTGGGGACGCAGCCCCCACTGTTATAAGAACTTTTTTGTTGAAACATACACGTAAGAAAAAATAATTCGGTGAGATTTTACAGTTGGTTTCAAAATAAGGGATTCAATAATTAAATCAACATCTGAAATAAAAAAATTTTGAAACGAATTATGATAACGAAAGTGGTTTGGGATATTGGTATTTATGATTTTGGAATTTTGGTATTTGAGATTTTGAAATTTTGGGATTTTTAATTTTGGCATTTTGGGATTTTGTATTTGGCATTTTTTATTTGAGATTTTGTATTTGGGATTTTGTGGCCAACTCGCATGAAATATAGCAAATAATTATTTTGAGGATAAAATAAATAATGATTACATTAAAATTGATAATTTTATCTTATTTAGAAAATTATTATATCTACTTTTTGAATAAAATATAACTAAATAGTTAATTAATAAGTTTTAACTTGACTAGGGTTAGTATTTAATCCAATATATTTTTGTCTTTGATTTAAATCTTTATTACCTATAAATATCATATCCCTGATGGTAATCCTTTAAGATCCTTTTTAAAATGATTTTACATAATATAATTTATCACAACGCCTTACAAAATTATTATTTCAAAAAAAAAAATAAAAATAAAAAAACAAAAAGATATGAAAAATATTTCAAATTAACACCATCCTACCACTATTTATTTTATATTATATGACCAGTAAATTGTAATTTATCAATTTTTTTTTTGTTGCCTTTTTATGCCTTAAATTGTCTTAAAGAAAACCGAAGGAGAAAAAAAAAAACAAAATGATACTTAGCCAATTATATGTTATATTTAAAATAACTATCACTTTTTTTTTTTTTTTTTTTTCTCACATTATAGGCAATTTTATTATGTCATGTGTATCCTATAATACAAATTACTCATAATTATTTTACATACTCGTTTTTTATATATATAAAAAATATTTTTATAGTATACTTAGTTAATCCAACCAGAAATGATGGATGATCTTGTTGTTTCTGGAAATTAATTCATAACAAAAACCAATTTAATAGTTTCACACAAAATGAAAGGCAATTTAGTGTAAAAAAAAAAAAAAAAATCAAATATAAAAAAGTTATTAAGTTAGAAAAATTAGTTAAAATAATAATTACTGACTTTATTATTATTATAGTATAGGAAAGTTCCCCTTAATTTAATTTTTTGTATTATAATTTAAGTGAAATCCTGATGATATCCCACAATTATGATGAATAAATTTCTTATTTGCTTTTTTTTTTTCCTTTTTTTCTTCTACAAAGTGATATTTTAGTTAAAAGTTGTAGTCAAATTCTAGATTATACCCGAATATACTAATAAATCTAGTAATTTTAAGTTTCAGTTTTTTTTTTTTTTTTTTGTTTTTTCTTCATATTTGTGTTCGTGTTCCTGTTTATTTCTTTTTTATATTTTTTTTTTGTTTTATTGTTCAGGTAACTAGGAATGGTGATGGTGTTAGAAAAAAAGAAATTCAATCTGGAAGATTTCTTTAAAAAAAAAAAATACAAAAAAAAAAAACAAAATAAAATTTGTATTCTATTAAAATTAACATTAATATATTATACTTATAAATTTATACTTACATACAGACTCCCATTGCATAAATAAATTTTATTCAGTTCATATCAATTATTGAAATCCGGACATGAAACAGAAACTATATAGGAACAAAATTCTTTTGTTTTTTTCTTCGTTTTTTTTTTTTTTTTTTGTTTTTTGGTAGGTATTAAGAAATACAATGATGAAAAAAAACAAAAAAAAAAAAAAACAAAAGTCTCATAAATGTCAAGAATTGAAATGAATTATTACATTATATTGTATTATTACCCTCTAGTGCTTCTAAAATGAGGGAAAGAAAAAATTAGTTTTAGGAAACATGTTAAAATTATGTAGTTGTAACGAATATAATAAGATATATGTATATAGTTTTTATATGTGTATATGTGTATAGTGTATAGTGTTTTGTGTTTTTAAGAGATCAATAAGACAAAATATATATAGATAGGTAAAATAATTTTTGGAAAATGATTAACTAGTCTTGATTAATCTGTAAAGAAATTCAAAAAGTCCTGTATAAGTTAAAATTTTTTTTATACATGCGTAACTGTAATTAATTTCAACAGATGAGGTCTAGCAAAAAAACAAAAAACCAAGATATAATTAGCATAGAATTTCGAAACTAAACGATAAAATAATTATTCAAGTGGTACTGCCAAGATATTCGACTGACAGCTATTAAATTCGACTGATAACAATTAACATTAGACTTTAGCATTATTTGAAAAGATTTACACTACATTACAGTACATTATTTGCAAAGAAAAATATTTCATAAAGTAAAATAACTGACTAATGATCTAGAAAGAAGGAGAAAACATTTAACACGTAAATAGTTGTTTTACCCAATAATGCATAAAGAATAAAAAAATAAGAATAATTTACATTATGCAACGGCTTTTATGAAAAATTAATGGCGCCGTGAAATAAGGTCCTGCAAAATAAGACCTCGGGGGGTGTTATTTCTCATAGTAATTAAGAAACAAAGCTCCCAGGGTGTAATTGAGAAATAAACATCCCGCAGTGTTATTTTTCTTTCAATTTAATCTTCGACTTCTTGAGAAATAAAGCCCCGGGGTGTTATTTCTCTTTAAATTGAATCTTCGACTTCTTAAAAAATAAAGCCCTGGGGTGTTATTTCTCAATTGCTATGAGAAATAATACCTCGGAGTCTTATTTCTCATAGTAATTGGAGCTGGATTGGAACTATTAAGTTTTATGTTTTTTTTTCAGGTTTTAGTATCACAAAAGTGGATTTTATTACACATTTAATAATCATCACATATATAATTGAGAAATAAGACCACAAAATATGATAACTAACATCCCGGGGCTTTATTTCTCAAAAAGTCGAAAATTAAATTGAACGAGAAATAACTCCCCGGGGGCTTTATTCCGTAGGGTTTTATTTCATGCCTCCAAAATTAATAGTAGTAGAAGAACTCGTTAAATTGATAGTGCATTTAGCAAAGATTTTTCAAATACGTTTTAGATGACTTAATATACACATTCACTGAAAGAAAGTGTGAATCAGGAAGTAGGTATATTTCCCAGTTGCCAAACAAAAACGGGCAGTCTTTATAAAATGCTTTCTTTTAATAGTTATGCGAATAGTAATATAACTTTACAAAATAACGAAGAATGAAAACTGTTTGCGAAACTGTTAAACTAAACAATTAAAATTTATTTAAAAAAAAAAAATTTGGTTACATTATACGAAACCATTGGAAATAAAATTTGAATTTTTGAATACCTCTAATAGAGCCTAAAAAAGCTGTTTTACAAATTCACGCTCATATTAAAGAAAACAAGAAAAAAAAACATAAAACAGGAGAGACATTTTGTATTTTTAAAAGTTTACCATCTTAATAATATAAAAGGAATGTTAGCAACCGACAGACAATCGTCCGTCATGGATCCGTGAATTTTAATTTTTGCGCACTTGTAACAATGACCAGATCTATAAGTGCCTATAGGTATACATATATATATATATATTTTTATATAACATAATGTATGTATTACAAGTTTCTGTTATTTCTCCAGAGGCAATTTTAAAGAAGAGTAGATATAGGTAAATGTGAGAATTGAGAAAATGAAAAGATAACAAAAACAAAAAAAAAAAAAAACAGAAGGTACAAAACATTTTTTTTTTTAATGTTCCGCAGTCTTTTGGGAAAAATTATTGTCACAATTTAATATTTTCAATGTAAATATAAAATAATAAAAAAAAAAAGAAAACCTACAACGCAGAAAAAAATATAGAAAGAAAGAGAAAGAAAATATTTTATAACAAAAAAAATAAGGAATAAGAAAATTAGGTACAATGTAAAACCACGGTTTTTTTTTTGCATCATTCTTCTTAGTATAAAAGTCAGTGTTCTTCTTATGACTGAGTGAGTCACTTACTTCTACATTTCTTTTTAAATTTTTTTTTTTGGTTTTTTTTTAACATTCTTTGCAATGAGAGATTCTGGCAACGTTTTGATAAAAAAAAAAAACAAAATGTATATATAGGAATGGGTATGGTCTTTAGAGAATCGTAAGGTTATGGAAATGGTTTTGTTATCTAACATTTTTGTATCGAAAATTAAAATTAAAAGATTCTTAAGTAATTTTGCTTGTTGTTATAAATGGTATTAATAAAGTGTCCCTAAACTTCAATAAAATTAAGGAAGAAGAAAACAAAATTTTTTTTTTATATTATTATTTAATTTTTTTTTAATGAAATTGCAGATTATTTTTAGTATTTATGTGATCTACAGGAATAAAATAAAATTTTTTATTTATTTTAAATGTATAGAAAATAAATATGAAATTAGTTAAAACTTTGATTAAGTTAAAAAAAAAAATTGGCCTGGTGATATTTAATATGAAATTTTTTATCTACTTTAAACAAAGAGATATAAGTAATTTTTAGGATACATTTTTATTGTATTCTAATGAGAAGGATAGAGAGCATACATTTTTAAGGATCACAGTCTAATAGTTCAGGACGGTAGTGTATTTTGACAGGATTTTTATAATTATATGTTAGATAATACTTTTTAAATTAAAATGATACTTTTAACAAAACTTATCTCTTAACTCTTAGTACAAAACTCCATCGCCATTCCATTCATATGTCGCTATCTCGCTTTTTCAAGAGGATGGTTAACTACCTCTGATGACAGATTAGTTTTATTTTAGTTATTAAGCCCACATCATATTATTACAAAGCTGAAATATTTCTTTTTAGTGGCACCAAACTTGCACATCAATATTACAATATTATCAGTAACTATTTTAAAGTGAGCCTATAGTGATCTCCCAATGTCATTACTTTTCAAATTACTTAATAAATTGCATTTAAATATATTTTAGGTAAAGTCCGTTTTCCTTATAAATTAAATTAAAATAAAATTTGAATTAAAATAAAATTGATACATATAAATATCATATATTATATATAAGCTTATAAGCATGTTTTTATTTAATCATAGACCTATATTTAATTGTGGGTGCAGTGACAGAATGCTCGAGGAAATAAAGCCCGCGGTTTTTAATTTCAACATTTTTGGAATTAACGCCCGTGGGCTTTAAATCCTTTTCAAAAACGAAATAAAGCCCACGATTCTTAATTCCACTAGATCGTGGGCTTTATTTCTTTATTCAGCCCGCTGAATAATCCAAAGGTTGCTATCATGAATCTGTATTTCATTTGACTGGATTTTATTTGGTGACATGTCTAACATCTCTCCTAATCAAAATTCTCATATGCTGAGAATCCGGATTTTGAACTTAATTCTAAAATCGCTCCCAAAATCCCTGACAATAGGAGTATTACTTATATAGTATATACATATTATGGCTTTATTTCTTTGCGGGCTTTATTTCTTCGGACGTTCTGTCACTGCACCTTTATTATGTGGGTACTTTTTAAAATGTTCAAAGCAAACGTGAAGAAGGCATGGGATTACCTTCCAATAAACCGATTATTTTTGAAATGATTAGGATTCAATATAATAAACCCTATAACCATTCAGTAACTAATAGTGTATAGTGGATAGTTTAATACAATAAACAGTGGATGGTTTAATACAATGAAGATATTTATCATATTTACACATCTTTGTATATCATCTTTATATATCTATATAATGTATCTTTTATGAATTTAACAAGGAAAGATTTTTTATTATCACATCTTTGAAACAATACATTTTTACTTTACACTCTTTGACTATCTATATAACTTTAATAATAAGTTAATTTATTTCCGTACCTAATTTACACTTTTTTTTGTTTCTTTTGTTTTTTTTTTTTTTGCAAAATATAAATTTTTTTTTTTTTTATTATTTTAAAAATTCTTTGGTTAGTCCCATGGTAGAATTCGTGAATCCATGGATGACTACTTATAAGAAAAATTTATTGCATGACAGTGTTTTATAACTACATATACATAGCTATTAAGAGTATATTACATAACATAATATGTTGCAACTTAATGTTTAGTATTTTTTTTATATTATGATTTGTATATGAATTTGTGTGGATGTGTTTTAAGCTTAACAACTTGTTGAGAAACATTTTTTTTTTTTTTGTTCGGGATGATCATAATGAGTCGTTTGTTCATTCTTTAAACAAAGGATATATGTGTATACATGCTTAGGGATTTCCTTAGGATTTTTTCAACTGGAACAAAAAAACAAAACAACAATTTTCTTTCCATCATTTTTTTTTATTATATTTTATTGTGAGAATAAAATTTTTTTGTTCTTGTTATTGTTTTTTTTTGTTTTTTTAAATATATAAAAACGCATCTGCATTATAATGTTAATAATGGTAACTGGTGAATGTTTAATAGCCGATATAATGAATAATGTAATGAACGGGGGTGACTATTATTAAAAAACAAAAAATAAGGTGAAATTTTTATTTAAAAAAAAAAAAAAGAAAAAGGGTTCAATTCGACAGGTTGCTGTTTATTGATACAAAAAAAAAAAAAAATTTTAGTGGTCTATTTATAGTATTCAAGTATAAGAAATTTTACGTTAAATGATTAAATTCAAATGAACTTCCCTGAAAGATGTAACAAGTAAAATTATTTTTTGATAATAGGGTTGGCATAAGTTTTTCTTTAGTTTCATTTTTTTGTAAAAACGTGAGACAAAATAAATGAAGAATTTTTAATTTTAAATTTATAACAATAATTTGTTCTAAAACTCAGAACATAAAAATCAAGAAAATACGATATTAAATGTTTTACATATCCTAATTTTTTTTTTCATCTGTTTGGATTATGGTATAAACTTTAATTATTCCCTCTATTTAGTTTTGATCTTCATTCATTTTTAGAAATAGTATGACTATAAGATATCTTAAAAAATCTTAAAAGTTTGGTGGTAAGGAGAAAATCTATAAGTTTAAAAATCGCTTATGAGAAATTTTTTCAGACTAAAATTTGGTGTCTTTTTTTCCAATGACAGATGAGAATCTCGAAAGACACTAATGAGATCAACGTTGCAGGATGTAATATTTCTTTTGGTAGTCATGGACATGAATCAACCAAACGCCACCACCCTTCTAAACCAAATATGAAGTTAGAACCAATGATAGGATGTACTGTTTGGTTTGGAAATTGGGAAGAATAAACGAAACTAGGAAATATGAGAATTTACTGGATGTTGAAATTTGAGATGGGGAAATGTTAAGAACAAAGATCTTCTTCTTAAATTCATCAATATTTTGCATTTTATGGATAAGCATAGGTTCATATGTACTATTCTTTAAGCAGATTCGTTTGTTTTAGTCTTTTTTTTTATAGTTAAAGTTCAAAAATTCAGTTTTCACTCATTACTGTATAGGATCACACAGAAAAAGAACTGCCTAATATAAAATCTATACATTACACATATAAAATCCTATAAAGTATAAAAATCATTATATTTAAATTTATCAAAATTACGGATGATATTATGATAATCATTATTTTATTGATTTTTTAATAAAGAGAAAGAAAAGGATAGTACAAAAAGAAAAACCACTAACAAAGCAATTTTAAAAATTAATATTTTTGTGTGTTGAAATGACACCTACGTAAAAAGTTTTCGACAAATTTATCGAAAATTTTTGTTCGTATTTTATTTATTATTAATTTTTTCATGATTTCGATTGAATGATAGACACTTTAAAAAACAAAAGTCGTAGGAGTTTATTCCAATATTTTTACATATACATATATTTAATTAAAGTTGGCACGTTTTTGAATGTTTAAAAAATTCCTGTTTATTCCTAGTTCTTTGAAAACAGAGGTTATAAAAAATTATTTTCTACATAAAAAAAAAAAAAATTTTTAATTAAAATAGTCATGAATGAAAACATAATTATTATTTATTATTTAATTTATATTAATTTTGTCATTGAATATAATTTGACAGTGAAATGGTTGATTTGGTTTATTTTGTTAGTTACTGAGCTGATGTTTGCTACATCGAGTAAAGCAGATGTTGGGTATAACGATGTGACAAGTTAAGCATCATTTTTTAATATTTTATTTTAGTTAGTTTGTAGTTTTTCCAAATGTGTGTTTGCAACAGTTACCTCATACAGGACCTCTGTAATAAAAAATTGCTTTAAAAATTACCTTAAATAGAATTAATTTATTTTTACGATTTACTTTGAACTGTCTGTTGATAAATGAATACAATATCCTTATTGCAGTGTCGACTTTGTTGATAATGTGGCCAATGTTAAGATTAAAAGTGAGTTTTCTGTCAATTATGATGCCAAGGTATTTTATCTCATCAGATCAGATAATTTAAAAGGATAAATTATTTGTTAAATTATCTAGTCTGATCAGATATTATGATTTATATTTTTGTTTATATGATAAATAGTCTAAATTTGCTTGAATTTTACCTATATAGTAGTCATTTATATAGTATCTAGTATAGAGAATGTTTAAGATCTTCTTTAGCTATATTGTATCCTTTATGTACCTTCGTTATCTTTTTTGAGGTTTTTTAAATATATCTGTAGTTTTATAATTCTTTTAACTAGATTATAAACGTTTTACTGCCCCTCAGTTACTTTTCCTCAATTTTTTCTTCGATTATCTATTTTTTTTTTTTTGATTATAAACTTCTTTTGCTGTATACATAAAAATTTAAAAACTTTTGCTAAAATTACGTCAAAACGTTTACAAAAAATAAAAAACTTAAATCCAGTAATTTTTGGATATAAATTAAGGCAAGTAATATTTAAGAAATAATATACTTGTATATTGAAGATATTCTACTCGAAAAGATTATAAACGTAGCAGAATGGCAGTTAAATAAAATAGATCAGTGGAAGGATATTATGATTAGAGATTCATACATAAATTAATGATCTGTTTCTGATCTGCCTTATGATAAAATATATATAAGGTATTTTTTAGTAAGATTTAGTATTTAGGTAAGATTTGACTAAGTATTTAGTAACATAAAATTATAATCGATCAAGTAGGTAATAATGAATTTCTTTTTTTTTTTTTAATCCGAAAAATTGGCGTTTGTTAGACAATTTAATTGTGTAAAGAATCTGAAGAAAACGAGAAAAAAGGAATTTTTGTTGTTATAAAATAAAAGCATAACTGAAAATAACCATTCATGATCGCTTGTATATATTAACAATATTAAATAAGGTAAATTTTTTTTAATTATTAGCAAAACATGTTTATTTATTTATTAACAAGACTTTTTATTCATTTTCTACAAATTTTTTGCGCATTTCTGTAATAATTGAAATTATATTTAAAATTTATTTTACATTTCGCTTTAGATTTGTTATTTTAAAATAAAAATATCTATAAAAACTAATTTTATTTTTACCTTAATCATTGAAAAATTAAAAAAAATAAACAAAACAGAAAATTTTAATATAAAATCCTTTGGTCATACCACCAATTTAATACCAATTTAATATTGAATTTTTTTTTTCTTTCATTTTTTTTTTAAGTATTTGTTAATGAAAATTGGAACATTATCCTATTCGTATATTTATATTCATGTTGCCCATCTTTAATGCATTCTCAATTGATTGTTTTCTATAAATTTTTCATTTTCCATTTAATTTATCATTTAAATATTTTTTTTTTTTGTTATTTACTGTTAGTTTTTGTTATTATACCCGTATGAACTATGTTCAAGGGTATAATAAATTTGCCATTACGTTTGTGATATCTTAAAGGAGTCGAGTTAAATGTAGTGTCAAAGATATGGATTGGGCTCAGAATCGAATTCTGCGTCGATTAAGCTATGTACGTTCGCCAGTCCGTTCGCACGATTACTCAACAAATAAAGGAGCTAGGAGGTTGAAATTTTTTTTACGTCACTTTTGCAAATGATGATCAAGTTTTATGGCAACAACTTCTGTAAAATTTGGTTGTGATGGTGCAACAGGTTCGGGTGGTTGCCATACAACTTCTCTTTTTAAGTTTCATACCAAAAACTTTTATAAAATTTGATTGGTCTAAAGCAGCCGGGTTCAGGCTTCTTGCATTTCTTGGAACTTTATGAAGCTAGGCGTCTAAAATCTTTTAAATGATGATCAAGTTTTATGGCAACAACTTCTGTAAGCTTTGGTTGTGCTTGTGCAATAGATTTGGGTAGCTGTCATACAACTACACAATTTACATAATTATATTTCTGTACTTATAACGTGGGTACTCAAATATCTAAAAGTTTTTAAAAGATGATCAAGTTTTATAGAAACAGGATATATTACGTTCATTCGGCTATCCCAGAGTTGACACAGTCTACTCCACTGCACTCTTCCTCATTTTATAGTATAGCGTATGTTGCTCATATAGATGTTCAGGTATTGCTAAAATTTTTAGTCAATTCTTTAAATTTCTGCATTATAAAAATTTTTATTTTTACTATAAATAATATCAACAATAACAACAGCAAGAATAGTAACAGCAACAACGAGAATGGTAACAAAAACATGGTAAACAGAATAAAAAAAAAAATCCTTTAATTAATGTGTTAAATATTTAAATCTTTTATCGATTTGTTGATGAGTGCGGTATTGTCCGTCATCGTCATCAAATATATATTTGTTTATTTTATTTGTATTATTTTTGTATACATATACATATGTACATGTTTATTCTGTTTACTTGTCTTCTTGTGTATATTTTTAGTTTTATTATTATTGTGTTATATAGATTTTACTTTTTTGTTTTTTTTTATTCTTGTCGTACAATAAAATATTTTCAAGTACCGTTTTTTTTTTTATAATGTATTTTTTTCATATGTATATTTTTGGTTCGATACTAATTCTCGTTTCTCAAAATCCGTTTTATGAAAATCTCGTTTTTTAAAATTCCGTTTCTTAAAATTTCAATTTTTTTTTGTATTTCTCTAAAAATAAATACATAAGAAAGATATTATGGATATCAGAGGTCGGATATTTAAACTCTAAAATCCTTCCTAAATATTTTTTTTTTACATACATATTGGAACTTCAAAACTATTAAGATAGTAGGGGTTCCCCCAAACCCGCTTTAATCAAATTATTGAAACCCTACTTTGAATCCAATTATAAAATCCCTCCAAATTTAAAAACTGACATATACATCCATATAAATATTCCAGAAAAAGCACAAAACTCTGATTTTGAATCCAACTCTAAAATCCCTCTTAATATTATTCGATAAAAATTACAAATTTTGCTGTAGTATTTAAAGAAAAAATAAATTTACCTACATTTCAAAAAAAAAAAAAAAACTAGAATTTAAAAAAACGGGATTTTGAGATATGACCATTCGTAGCGCTCCCATACATTTATTTTAATTCATTTTAG
Source organism: Poecilobothrus nobilitatus (assembly GCA_947095535.1). Lineage (NCBI taxonomy): Eukaryota > Metazoa > Arthropoda > Insecta > Diptera > Dolichopodidae > Poecilobothrus > Poecilobothrus nobilitatus. The sequence goes on along the minus strand of OX352774.1, from coordinate 249,972,126 downwards.
ACTCAATAAATTGTCGATAGCCATTCAAAACAATAGTATATAATATATTCGAGTCATTCAAATATACTTATAGACATGTATTTATTATATATATGTAAGTATATTATAGTCATTCATTCATTTGTTTGATCGGACGATGTTCTTTTAATAGTTTTTCTACATATACACATATTTAAGTACACACATATTAAAAAAATGAACATATCAATATATTATAAGCTTATGACAATTCATTGGTTACACTTTACTGTTTAATTTTAAAATTTGTTCGTTTATTTACTAAATTTCAATATTAAGGACATTAAGAAAATTTTTATATCCTGTCCATTTTGGCAATAAAAATAACGGAAATAAAATGTTAACTTATAAAAATAAATGGCTAAAATGGTTATTTTGGTCGAAAAACAGGAATTGTTTTAAACAATTTTGTTTTTGTAATTGTGTTTTTTCTCTCGAATCCTGATTTATTTTTACAACTTTTACATTTTCCTTTCAATTTTGTATTAAGGAAAATATTTTATTTTTTTGGAAGAAAAACTATTTTATTTTATTTTTATTCTATTTTAAGGTTTTATTAACTTTATTTTAAGGAAAAGTGCTTATTTCAATTTATTCAAATTAAATACTGATTACAAATTATATTTAAGCTAAATTATAAAATTTTCATTTTTAGATTTCATATGAAAGGATATACGTTTATTTATATTTTGAATTTTTATTTTTCTTTTGTATTTGTTTATAAAACCATTTAAATGCATGTATTGAAAATTTTTGAAAGTGTTATAGTCACTTTTTATTTGTCTCCTTTCATATATTACTTTTTAATTTTGAAATTTTATTTTTCCGTTTTTTTTGTGATGGTCATTCATTCACTAATTCACTTCTTTACTCATTCAATATTTAATTTCTCTTTTTTTTTTTTTTTATAATTTGCACAATGTAAAAGCTTTACTCGTTCTTCACAGGAAACCTAAAAAATACAAAAAACAAAGTAGAATATAAATTAAGAGGTTTTTGATGGCGTGCATTTTCCAAAAAATAATAAAAACCGTTTAAAATATTATCACTTGCAGCAAAATTTTTTTACTCTTAAAATTTGAAAGTTCTACATAGAAAGATTCTACATAAGGTTGCTGAGATATAGAGGAGGCAACATCATTTACTTTTTACATAACAGTAAATTTTAATACTAAATTGCAAAACTTTATATAATTTTGATATTGATATATTAAGCTTAAAACAAATGTCCTGACGTTTTCAAATTGAAAAAAATGTTAAGCAACATCTTACATATACACATTTTAAAATAGCGCTTTTTCTGACATTGAGGAGCTGCAGCTCCGTAATGGATGACGCTATATAAAAAAACTTTAGTACAAAATTTATTTTTTTATTAGACTTATTCATGGTTAAAATTTAATTTCTGTATAGCTTTAACAGTTTAAAAGTTTTGTTAACAGACAGACTGACGGACAAACAAAGAAAAACTAATAAGTACATTTTTAAAAGTTTGGAAAAATGTATATTTTGGAAAAATGTACTAAACCAAACTATTCGAAATATATTGATTCAATAAAAGTATTTTTGTCTTTAGCTTTTTTTCCCTGAAAATAACACTATAGCTTATTATTTTACAACAGCTACAGATGAAATCTCAACATCCATTTTGTGAATACATACAAACATGTCCATCAACTTTTCATTAATATTTTTTTGGTTATATGACAAAAAGAAAAAAAAAAAAAAATTCTTAACCTTTCTAATACCAGAGTTTTAGTACATACCATTTTTTTTTTTTTTTATTCTATCAGCATAAAGAATTCAATGTTGCGTATTACATTCTGGGTTTAAATATTGTCATCGTCAAAAGAAAATCGGCTGGTATGTTTTTGATGTGGTCGTCAAAATTTTCTATTTTCTTTTTGTTTTTTTTGTTTTTGTTTGAAATCATTGCGTTTTTGTTGATATCATTAAGAATGAAAAAGACTTGATGCGTTCTATTATACATATACGACTTATACGAGTATATGTATGTATAAAGAAATGTATGCATAAAATGTTGCAAATGTTTATTTTGTTGAAACAAAAGAAGAGAACAACAAAACAAAGAAATAAACAAGAAAAATTTTTTGCCCTCATTTGTACCATAAATTCAAAGATCAAATAACATTTTGAGTGCATGATTTTTATAGGCCATCATTATATATTACAACAGTAACAACAACAACATCATATATCAACAAAGAAATTGTAATATGTAATCATATATGTACCATATATAAGAAGAATGAATTTTTTGTATATTTTGTTATTGTAATTTATTCTATCTGGTCTAATATTGATAGAGTTCTTTTTAAACCATTCAATGGTTTTCTATTTGTTGCAAGAATAATTAACTTGGTGGTAAGAACGACTTCATTTACGTATAAATCTTAAATATTCAGTGCTGGATTTAGGTATTAGTGTCTATCAATTTCAAAAAAAAAATAGAACAAAAATTAAAATTTACTGGAAATTTTTAAGTAATTGTCAGGATTTTGTAAAAAAAAAAAAACATTTTTTTTTGTTTTTAAGGGAATTTTCCAAATTTTCAAAATATTGGTGGAAATAAATCTTAACAAACAATTTAAATAAGGAATATGTTTATTTTCTATATTATGAAAAATCTATGTGTACAATAATTATAGCTGCTTTTACAAATCATATTTTTTTTTTGGTTACAACAACAATAATATAAAAGCATGTAAAAGTAATAAATCCTTATAACTTTGAAAGTTAAAGTCTATAATTCAAAATTGATATGATGTGTGTGTAATCATATATGTTCTATGTCCTTTTATGCAAAAAAAAAAAAAAACAAATAAGTAAATAATAAATTGTTATTGAATAAGTTTCGCGTTATAGGAGTATGATATACCGGTAAAGTTTTCAAGTAATTGCTGAAGTTAAAAAATAACGTAGACGTATAAATAACAGATTAATATTTGTTAAACCATTGTAGTCTTATTTAATGACTTTTGAAGATGATGATGTTAATAATTTTTTTTTTTTTCTAGTTACGATAGAATTGTTATTAATATTTACTGTTGGTTGTAATTCTTTAACTTTGAAAAGAATGTTTTTCAAAAATTACGATCATAATAGATGTATTCTAGGATTTTTTTTAAGGATCTAGAAGTAGACAATTGTGAAGCAACAATTTATTTTTGTGTTTGAAAATCTAGAAAAGTTAAATATTTATAATTTGGAAAAGTTATATATTTATAGGCTCGAAGTATTTTTAAGTGCCTCTCTGTAATAAGTTTTATAATCAGTGTCGAGTTAAAGTTAAAAAAAATTTGTTTTAAAATATGTTCGAAGGAAATAAAAGTATATTATTCTTTTATAAATAAGATCGTAGAATAGCAGTTTTATTTTCAAAAGTAAGTTCTATATTTGGCAATAAAGATGAAATTATAGATGTTATCTTTGGATGTATGGGATGTACTTTTAGCAACTAAATCGTTAATCTTTTTATACCAAAACAATCCATTCAGACAGATAACTTAAGTACAAATTATATTATTTGGTCAATTTTGTTTTTTTTTAAGAGAAGTGGGAATCTTCAAAATATACCAATAACTCTAAAGTATACTCTGGGTAATGTGAAATTTTTACTCACTAACCCCTTCTATCCACATAATAAAAATAAGAAAAATGTGTGAAATAGCATATCAACTAGCTCAGAATATTGACTGGGGGTGGGGAATAAGGAAGTTAAAATGGTGGGTTAAAACATTTTTATTAGTTGAAAAGTAGAACTATTTTGAAAATTGAAAAAGAAAAAGCTAACTCAGGGGCTTCGGTGAAGTAGTGGGTAAGACTGTATAAAATACGCTATAAACACAGAGGAAGTGTGGATTTGAATGCCACACACGTCGTAAGAGTTATTTCACCTTACGATATTTACAGCCACGCCTGAACAGGAAAGCTTGTGTAATTTCCTGTCCACATTTATCTGAGAAAATGCATTAAAAAAACAAAAAAAAAATCAAAAAAAAAAAAGCTCACTTTTCGCAAAAGAGAAAATAAAAATTCTATTGTTTCAAATTGGGGTCAATTATAGTTTTAAAAACCTTTTTTGGATTTCAAATTTAATGCTAACACTTTAGTTTCAATATTAAATTATTTGTTGGAAATTATTTCGTTTAGTAATGCTTAAAAATAAGATACACATTTATTATTTGAAATTTCGACACTTTTATGAATAGCATTTTTTAAATTTTGAATAAATTAAAGTACCGGTTAAAATGTATTTTTTTTTTATATTTTTTTTTAACCATAATCAAAAAACCCTCAAATAAATAATTTATTATAATAATTTTCAACCCTCTTATAATTTGATAAAACCAATTTTTTATTTTCGAAATTAATGATTAAATTATTAATAATCAGATTGAATAGGCATGTCCCTGTTTAATTTATTTTTACTTATGGCAATGCATTTAAAACTGAGTGTGCAATAAAAATTAAAGAAAATTTTTTTTTTTGTTAAGTTTTAGATTTCTTTTTATCACAAAAAAAAATCATTAAAAATCTAGAAACTTAAAGAAATATCTCAAATTTCATACTATGAATTTGATGCATAAATTGAAGTGCGTATATACATCTAAATTTTCTATGGATTTATGTAATTTGATTACTCAATTATTTTATTTTGCTTTGAATGGAGCCCTTTTTAAGTAAAATATTTTCTTATTCCAATGAAATTTTTTATTTTTTTTTTTTGTTTTTTTTCTTTTTACTCACCATTAATAAAATTCAGTATGTATATACATACATAACATAAGTATAATCTGTAGATTCACTTATTTGCCTCATATTTACATTGAAGGATATATTGGTATATTGAAGGGTATAAATTTAATGTAACGTATTATAATATAATAATATATGTATATATATATATATATGGTGGTAAAAATTTATGATTGGTAACCTTTTTAATGTATATATTAAAAAATGTATTATTTTTAATATATATATATATGTACGTGCTAATTTTTATATATGGGTATATAAATACCTTAATTACTGTCAATCTTAATAAATATTGGTGAAAAAATATATTTTTATATAGGGAATGAGTATTTAATGGAAATAAACAGTCTATAACAGTTAATATTGAAAGATTTTCTAGAATGGAAATTCGTATATTGTTTTTATGTCAAATTTCATTTAAATTTTCTGTTCTGGAATACAATGGTTTGGTTCTTAGATTTGTGGTGTTTTTTTTTTTTTTTTTTGTTTTATTTAAATGTAAATTAACAAGTATATACTGAAATGTTTCAAATTACATAATAAAATGTTTCTTTATTTTAATCTACATTATATGTACATATTTATATTGATTATTTATACTTTTATTATACCTAATGCTTATCAGCCACGGTATTTATTTTTTTTTTTATACAATTCTTACTTAACATATAAGGGTAGATATGCGTTACAAATTTTTTTTTTTTTTTCTATAAAAAAATTTTTTTGTCATAATTGAAAATTTTTTGTCATGATTGAAAATTATCATATACACAGGATAAAGTTATAAATGACTAAGAACTGATTGAAAAATGAAAGTATAGAAGATTTAATAGAAAATTACAAGGTTTTCAATATAAAGAAAATAATTGCTTAATAGATTATGATTCTAATTTAGGTCCAAAACCAAAAAGCATCCAAAATATGTATCATTATTCAAATTTAAAAGAGGTTATAGTTTAATATAATTGCAGCACAGATAAGTTATTTATATACATTAACAATTTATGTGAAAGAGACAACGTTTAAGACAAAAAAAAAAAACCTCAAAAATATAACAATAGAACATCTTGTCGTTATAGAATAACAAAATTCGATCGAAAATAGGTGAATGACAAGGAGTGGAAATTTTGTAAACATTTGAAGCATTACATACATAAATGGTATATCTTATTTTGATATTTAGACTCGTTTTCTTTTTTTTTGGGTCATCAATATTATTTTTAATTTATTTTTTTGTAATTATTTATTATTGTAAGGAAGATAAGTAAAATTTTTCTTCTATTATAAATATTTGTGCATACTGCATCCTGAAGGAATGAAGGAAATGAACATCTACACCCTCGATTGATATGTTAGATAAATAACAACTTTACCACTGATTCTTACCTTCTAATAGAATTTCATAGACATCTTCCGGCCTTTTAATAGAATTTTCATTATTTATATTCTTGACTTTCTATTAAATGGCTGATCTGACAAGAAAAATAAATTATTTTAGAATATATTAACTTATCGTCACCCAAAAAACACGGAACCGTAAGACTCGACTAGACTAAGACATTTTACTCGATAATGATGAATTTTCGATTAAAATATATTTCCTAATTGTGTTGCTCCAGCCTTAAAGAAGGTTCTTTATTAATAATAGTTAATAATATATCGATTAAAAGTTCATTAAGTTTTGGAGAATTGTGGCTAGTGGTAGTGGATTAAACAATTAAATATGAATTAAATTAGTATTAAACCGATTATTTGCAATTATATGACTATTTGTAAATTGGAGGTTATGCAAAATAGGAGGTGAAAAACAAATATTTAAAAAAAAAGTGTTGTTCCGATCTGTACATTTCTTTTTTTAAGGATATCGTAACGAATTGTATCAGGTTCAAAATTTATGGTAATCCAAGGTAATCAAGGAAAAAATTATTGAAAAAAGAATGAATCCTATAAACACAATACCTTAAAACAAATTAGAGAGTATAGACTATAATATATTTTAATATGTAGGTATATTTTTTTTTTATTTGAATTTTTATTTTGACTGATGCTATTCAAAAAAAAAATAAAAATTAATTAAAACTTTTAATTGTTTTTGTTGTTAGTCGTTTTTTTTTTTTTTATTATGCTTTGTTTAATAAAAAAGTTCAATTGCTCATCAAATATTAACTATAAAAAAAAAAAAATTTTTTCTTTCGTTTCATTTAAATCGAAAATAAATAATAAAAAAAATTTTCTATGAATAATATATTAAAATACATTAAAAATATATAAAATATTCAATTTTAATCGTAACAATGATTCAAATCGACAGTAAACGGACAGTAAAAATGAGTTAATCAAATTATTGAATTAAATTGGATATGTATATATTGTATCTATGGATGCATTGAATAAAGGATATAGAATGGCATTAAATGTTAATTGAATTTTTCTAGTAACTATTTACTTCCATTTACAACAGTGATATTTAATTTATTAACAATTTTTTTTTTTTTAATTTTTTCGATTATTTTTAATAATTTGACATTTTGAATTCAATAAAAAATTAATTAACCTTCGATAATTTTTTTCAATTACTTTTGTTTGATGTTCTGAATTAATTCAAAATAAATTTAAAGGTTAGGATAATAAAGAGTTCTGGTAGTTATATAAATTTTAAACAAATGTGATTGTTAACGTTTTATAATGTTATATGACTTTGTTATAAGCATTAATAATTAATCAGTAATCATATTATTTAGTATCGGAAAAATGATTAGGAATGGCTAGATCCAGTGCCTTAACAGATTTTGGTGTAAATATTGACGAGAGAACATTATTTTTTTTGTGCTCTGCCAATTGCTCAACAGTTAAAGCTTAAAGGCAACACCTACATCATAGGTAGATTTTGGAATAAAAGATAGGTATACTGTATGACAATGGAAATATATACTGTAAATGGAAAATGAAAAATAATAAATAATGTGTGAGTGTCGAAAGTCGGAGTCATTGTGGGCACTGTGTGATTATATAAAAAATATGATAAGAATTTTGAAAAAAAATTATCAATAAAAGGTTTATGTTAAAAATCAATACAAAATAACTTTTGAGAGTTCTATAACTATAAAAAAAAAATTTTCGTTTCATTTAAATCGAAAATATTCAAAACTTCAAATACATTACATTCTTTTTTTGTTTGTTTTATTTATTTATTTTTTTGTTTTATATTTACTATTCCTTTACTTTATCTCTGCTTTTTTTTTGCAACATTCAATTTTTTTTTTTAATATTTATCCAACTTCTTTTTTATATTTTCATTTCCATTAAAATTTCATTGTTTTAATTAATGAACTATTAAATATAATTTTTTTTAAACATATGTCAATTTTCTTTTTACCTATCAAATGATAATTTACTTGATTCGATTGAATCGAAACAAGTCATTATGGTTTTTTGTAGTAAGTTGAAATCTCTTAAAATCCACAATTCATAAATTTAAAATGAACCAAAAGAAAAAAAAACTTTATTATTTCTATCTTTCTCTAATTTCATTATAACACTTATTTTAAAATAGCCATTTTTATATTACAATTCTGTCTTAAACTTTACTACCATAAGAAATGAGAATAATTTGTCTGCAAAGACATTAAACCTCTCTTGCTTTTAACTTGTTTTGCTTTCTCTTCTCTTCTTTGATTTTCTCCTAACTCAGTGTGATGAATAAAAAATTACTAAACAAACAAACCATCATTTAGTCGTTACAAATCTTATATTCATCCTTTTCTTTTTTGGGAAATTTTTTTTTTTTTCACCTTTACATGACACTCGATTAAATCGATACTCGAATACCTGAGCTTGGTTTAAATCTAGACTTTATTCATAAATATAAACACCTCAAGATATTTTCCATCTCTTTTATTTTCTTTAAGATGTTCTTCTTTTTCTTACAAGAAATTTAAAAATACTGTTATCTCTTTTCGGTTTTCTTGAATTTTTAAAACCAGTTTTATATGTTTTATACTGACAGTTGTTTATTATTGATGCGGTTGATCATTCTATCTCTTTCTTATTTATGTTTTTCGAGTTTCTTGGCATATGCTTGTTAACCATTATCTAAGAAGTATTTGGTATCGATACAGGTAATAAAAAAAAAATAACAACAGGTAAGGTTATTTGATTGTATAGTAAAAGGTAAGATAGCGTCACAGTTGTACTATACAAAAAAAAAAAAGAAATAACATAAAATTAAATGGAAATGGAATTCTTATGACGTTTGATTGTTAGCTGCCATTATTAAAAAAAAATTATTGTGCAGTTTTTTTTTCGTTAATTGTTTTAATTAAAATCAATTTTTTTTTTAGATTAATTTTGAAAATTTTAGCAAAAATAAAAATATAATAATTTTATTGTTTTGCAATGGAAGAAATTAAAATATTAGAAGTTAATTAAAATTTAAAATTGATTTAAATAATTAAAATGTAAATTAATGAAAGATGGCCTGTGAACTCTAAAAATGTTTTCCAGTTGAACCTTTGATACTAAGCAGTTTTTTTAAAAATATTTTTTTTAAATTAGAGATAGGGTATTTCAATTTTTTTTTCTTTTGTACAAAAAGTACATATTCAGGTCTAATTAAAATGTGTCAAAATGTGACACGAATACACAACTTTCTTTTATAAAAAAAAAAAAAAACTTTTGATTCCATTTTGGAAAAACAAAATTTTCATTTTTAATTCAAAATTTATTTATAATTTTAGCTATAATGTTTTTTTTAGTTTGAAGAAAATGCAAGACATATAATAATCGCGTCTTTAATTTTGCGGCATTTTTTTTTTCAAAATTAACAATAAATTTACAGGTGCGACAAGTGATCGTTAATGTTACTTTTTATCATTAATAAATATGAATATTTTGTTAACTGTATTTATTTTATTTTTTTTTTTCTTTATTAATACTTTTATAATTTATTTTATTTACAAAATATTATTTGAAATTAAATTTACTTAATCAGAGCTAAATTTTTACTGCACCATAAAAGCAATTTCAAATATAAATTATTCGAAATTTGAAAAGTTCTTAGTAAAGTAACAGAAAAAATAATTAAAGGGTTTCTTTTACAAAAAAAAAAAAAAAACAAAATTAAACAATTAAATTCTTATCTTCAACTCCGCAAAAAAAAAAAAAAAACCAAAACAGAAAAAGTTTCAAAACAATAACAAAAATAATTTTTGGTTGACTGATTTTATTAATTGGTGGCTGGTTACCCATTTAAGAATTTCATGGTTTTTTGAGCAAGAAACTGATTGTCATTAAAATTTTACTAAACACATCTTTCTTTTACATTTACATTTTTTCTTATTTTTTATTTTTTTAAAAGTCAAAAGAGAAGAAAATTGCATTTTGACAATTGTATAGTTTTTTTTTTTTTTTTTGTTTCTTTAAAAAAAAAGGACGTTTCGGACCATGAAATTTATTTCTAATAAATTGAAATTGAGAAGTTTTGAAGGTGGTGTTTTTTTTAATTAAATGTTTGTTAAAAAAAAAATAAAAAATAAACTAAAATTGAGGTTAATATAGTATCGTTGGTTTTATTGCAATTTAAAAAGGATTTTAAGTACTTCTTTTTTTTGACGAATTTAAGGAATCGATAACAGATCTTTAAAGAAATTATAACCTATAATTTTGTTTCTATATGTTTATTATGTAAATTGTTTTTTTTTTTTGTTTTGAAGAGACAGGTGTGGCAAAAAAATATAGTAGTTTCCATTGAATGATTATCAAAATTTTTTTAAAAGAATGACAAAATTTTTTAGAAATAAAAAAAACTACCTAATAAAAATTTGTAGGAAACAAAATTACTTTCTTTTTTAATTTTGTTTCTACTTATTTTTTTTTGCTGATTCAAATTTCAAATTTTTTTAATTTTAATTTAAATATTTATGTAAACTGTATCTCAATAGCAATAAAAACTTTTGAAACCATCTGTTTCAATGGAAAATTCATTTGCTTTTAGTGTTTGAAAATTATTCTCACCTATTAAAATAAATTCTAAGAAGAAAATTAGATTCTAATGCTAACATTTTCTTTTTGATATTGCAAAATGAATGAATAGTTTTTTAAATGTTTAATTCGGCGAGGTGCCAAAATTCTCGGAGTCAAAAGTGCCTCGAGGACTTATGATTCAAAAAAAAAGCCAAAAGTCTCCGGGAGATTATAACTCCGATGAGTGAGCCAAAAGTTCCCCGGAGACTTATGACTTCATAAATTATGAAATATTTATAATTCAGTATTAAAACAATCAATTATTCCTAAAATTTATAATAGTATAATTATTAAATTGAATATTTTTGTGATAAGAATTTACAGTTGCATACAAAATCAGGGTACTCACTTTATCCAGAATAAATAAATAAATACTATGGAAAAATGGGGAAAATTTTGATTTTCTAATCAACTTTAAAATCCATCCTAATATAGAATCTCACATAGACGAAACTAGGAGGGATTTTAGAGTTAGATGTAAAATCAGAGTATATTCCCTTTTTCCAGATCAAAGATAAATACTCTGACAAAAGGGGCAATCTTGATTTTCTAACCAATTTTAAAACTCCGCCTCAGTTCTAATATAGAATATCGCATGGACGAACAAATAAATGCATAATTTGATGGGAAATTATGTCTTATTTTTCAGGGGACTTTTGGCTCAGTCATCGGAGTTATATTTTCCTGGCGACTTTTTGCTTATTTTTTGAGTCATAAGTCCTCGGAGGACTTTTGACTCCGGGAATTTTGGTACCTCGCCGTTTAATTCTATAATTTTAAAACTTTTCAAAATTTTCCCTTTTGTATTATTCTGATTAATATTATCAAAAATTATTTTAATAATTTACTATACTTATCTTTTTAATAACTAGTCCAGTAATTATATAACAGATAATCTTTATATTTTATCAGTTTTCCTACTGCTTTCTTAATTTTCTTTTTTTTAACCCCTTGTACATCCTTTTAATTTTCTTCACGAAAAACAAAACCATAAAAAAGGATAACAATTATCCTTTCTACACCATTATTATTACCTGAATACAATTATCAATTACTGAATTTTTTTACATTATACTTGAACAAAAAACTCGTAAGAAAAAAATTTACAAATAACTAATAAAGTAACTACTTTACTATATTTTTTTTTCTTTTATTCTTCCAACACTCGGATACTAAACTTAAAAGAGAGCCAAAAAAACAAAAAAAATTTTTTTTTTAATGAAAATTAAGTAATTCTCTATAATAACTTCTTTTCAAACAGTTCTTAAAATTAACCAAAAAAAAAAAAAAACACGTTTTTCCATAAAAATTCGACAATACAAAAAAAAAACAACTTGAATATTTAAAACTATAGGTATTTTCTTTATTTTCTTATAAATGTAATGAAAATTCCATCATGATGCTTGGTTCACCTTTTTAATTCTTAAGAGTTCTCTTCTTTATCTGTTAAATAAAAAGATCGTCTAAAATGAATGAAAATGAATTGAATCCAAAAATACACCTAAAAAGAAAATCCATTTTGTTGCATTAACCTTAAAAAATCTGTCTTGACCTAATATCCTTTTCTTGGTTCTTCAATTTTTTTTTTTAGAGTTGTTTTTGGCTTGATTTAAGTAATAAAGGATAACGCCATACCTTAAGAAAACCTATATATATAATATATATATACTCTGTTATCAAAAAAATTAAATCTTAGTAAAAAAAAAAAATATAGAAAAAAAAACAAACTTGAAATCGCCAACGGCCAACCTCACAATTACCAACTATTTTGAACCCCAATACAATATAAATGGTATTAGGAAACTAAAAAAAAAAGAAAGAAACTACTAAGAAACAGAATAAAAGGATAAAAATAAGGGAAATAAGAGAAAAAACTTAAGGCATTCCTGTTAAGAAATAACTAAGAATATTAAATTAATACCATTGAATTGGGGATCAATTTTTGCTCTTTTCATGAATCTGATGCCAAATACATAAAAAAAACAACATTGACTTTTTACTTCCTGTTCAATATTAGTGAAATATAGAAAAGAACTTAAAAAGTTTTTTTATCTTTTTTTTTTTTAATTTTCTTTTTTTCTTTTTCTTGCTCATATAGTTTTACTAATAACACACTAAAAAAAAAAGACAAATTTACAGTGGTGCACAACCTAAATTGTCATTAATTTTTTATAAAAATCTTATTGGTAAAATATTCTTGACACTACCTACACCTTATCTGGCACTAAGGAGTAAAATCGATTTTCTTATTCCAGAAATAAGTTGAGATCATCATTTAGATTAATATTTTATGGACATTTCTGGTTTCTTACCACTTAAAATTCAATATTAGATATTGCCCTTCATTTACTCTAACTGTTTTTATCGAAATTTTCTAAAAAGTATTTTAGAAAATAAATCAGATAAAATTGTTAAGATCAGTATTGCTTATAATTGAACAGTAATGAAGTTAATGCATAAATTTTTTCGACATAAGTCCAGATATATCTTAATATTATTTTTGTTAATCAAAAAAATTAACCACTTATTGGTCTCAAGAAAAATTGTGGGGAGCTAATATGAAAATATTCGATTCCTCTAATATTGTAAAAGAACTTACGAAGCTTAACAGAGAGTTTTTGATAATTTTCAAATTTTTTTTAGTTGTGTTTAGCGGGGTTTAAAAATTCGACTAATTAAAAGTGTTGTAGAGTTAAATCTACGATATTTATTCTCAGAGTATATTGTAAAAGAATTTTAGTAGCTATAGTATAAAACCATCTGAAAACCTTAGAATTTTAGGCATACTTATTTGGCATAAGCAACCATTTTTTGAGATACTTGATTGCTTGAACTCTTTCCCAATAAAAGATTTTTGATAAAAATACTTTTTTTTAAAGCCTAATCGTAAAAAAAATTGATACGAACAATTTTAATATTAATTGGGGAAATATTTGAAAAAATTTCAGAAAAATTTAAAAAATTTAAATTATGTTTTAAAATTTATTTGTCATACCCTGGCTACACCCTCCTAATATAGAAGTGAAATTGAATTGTTTTTTTTCTTATTTTCTATCCTTTGATACTGTTGAAATGTATAAATAGTTTGTAAGCCCGTATCGTCGCCTCCTTAAAAGTATAATCACCCAAATAAATATTTTATATTTTTTATATTTTTCCTGTTTTATTTTTTTTTTACCTTTTCAGTTGTTGTTAATGTTTTTAGAGTTCTTTTTAAGTACCGTTAGTTTTAGGATATAAGGTCCAACAACAACAACCACAATGATTTGCAAAAATAAAAATGAATATTTTCATTTTTGCAAAACTCTCTGAAATCCATTAAAAATATTATAAGAAAAAAAAAAAAAAAATGAAAGAGATAGAAAATAAAAATAATAAGAGATGAAAAAGAAGTTAGTGTTGAATAGTTTTTAAGTTTTTTTTTCTTTTTTAATTTTTTTGTATTAAAGAATAGTAAAAATGGATTGAAAGAAAAACTTTTCTTCTATCAGAGTTTGTTAAATAGAATAAGTGGAAAAGAGAAAAAAAATTACAAAAACAAAAACAATAAAAAAAAATTAAAAATTAAGAAAAAAAAGAAAATTCTGAATGTATTGCCTGTGGTTTAAGGTGAAAATTGTTCGAGACGAAAAGCAGAAAAAAACGAGAACAGATCCTTCTTTTTTTTTTTTGTTGTTTTTTTTTTTTAATGTTACTTTTGGTTTAATTAAATTTTTTAACTTTTTTTTATTGTTTCTTTTTTTTTTAAAGTCGAATAACTTAGCTTTTGTGACTTAATTTTCTTTTTAAAAAGAATAACTTTAAATAATATTGTAGTCGTTGAAGGAAAGAAAATTAATTTCGTGCCAAAAATTATATAATCGATTTGATACATTTGTGTTAATATCTAATATATGTTTATAACGTTATAAAGAGTTTAAATAAATTTAAACATTGAAAAAAAAAACATAGATTCTTTAAAATTATGCAATTGAAATGTTATGTTAAAAAAGTTTATTAAATTGTTTATTTTTCCTTTAATATTGCAGATACATCTATTGTTAATTAACAATAAAACTATTTTCAAACTTTTTGTGATTTTATTCAATGCTGTATAGCTGCAGTTTAAACTGTATAGCTGTATAGCTGCAGTTTAAACAAATAAATGTTTTACACCAAGAGAGTGTGGGTTCGAACTCCACACACGTCGTAAGAGTTATTCCCCCTTACGACATTTACAGCCGCGCCTGAACTGGAAAGGCTGTGTAATTTCCTGTCCACATTTATGTGGCGGAGAAATGCATTAAAAAAAAAAATAAAAAAAATTTTGTTTAAATTGGCTTTGTGCATTTTAGGCACCTTGACTGCTGCAGAAGTTTAACTTTTTTGCTATATAAGATAAAAGTAAAATAAAATAAAAATTTTAGATAAAAATTAAGGATACTCGAAGAAACAATCCATACATGATCAATGAATGAAATTCAATTATTTAATGGTAAAAATTAATGTAAGGATAAAATGCATGTCTAGTTTAAAAGTATATTAGAAAAAAGAATTTTAGGTTTTTAGAAAGTAAAGTGGCACTAATAGTGAATTCTAAGTGGTAAATTTTATGGTTAGTGATTGTTTTTAAATTGTAGTGAGAGTAACCTACTCAGTTTTTCGAATACGAATTTTTCCTGAGTGAAAATATCCAAGAGATTTGAAACCGGCTAAAATAACTGATAACTGTTGTAAATACAGCTAAAATATAGTTTCTTATATATATCCACAAATGATTCGCTATATTCTTTTTAAATATTTAATGAATGAATAAATCTTTCCAAAATTGCACTTTATCTTACAGTAATTTTAGTCAAAAGTATTTTTGGGGCTTTTATATTTTAGTTGAGTAGAAATCACTACGTTTGAGTTATACATTCTTATCTATTTTTAGAATTGCCATTATAACATTTCATTTTTTTTTTTTTTATAATAATAATGATGAAAAAAAAAACAGTTTTTCAACATTTCCACATTTAGAAAATCTTTAATTTAATAATTAGCTTTAAAAAAGTGGAAAATTAAATTTTCAATTTTTCCACTCTAAAATTCCTTTCAAAAAAAAAAAAAAAAGTGTATAATTATTTTGCACTGTAAAACAAATTAAATATTCAAATAATGTTTTCTGTAGTTAAATAAATTTTCAATCTTATCTCGAATTTGATGCGATTTTTTTATTTATTTTTTTTAATTTTTTAAAAAATTTAAAAATAAAATTTAAAAATAAAATTTCGATTTTTATTTTTTAATTTTTTACTCAATTTGAAATCAACGAGTATTGAAAACATTGATTGATGAATAGCTTTGGGATTTTTGAAATTCTTTTTTTTTTTTTTTTTTTTAAATTTTTAAAAAGGAAAAAAATTTAAAATAGATTTTTGTTTTGTTTCAGGATCTAGAATATACAATGAATCCTGTTGTGTCAGAAATTTTTTTCAAAAATAAAAAGCAAAAACAAAAATCGTGAAAGAAAAATTGATAAACTTTTTTGTTTTTGTATTTTTTTTTTTCGCATAAATTTTGCGATGATTAAATGAACAACAAAAAAAAAAAAAAAAAAAAGTTATCAATTCAATTTTCACCACAATAGCAAATGATAGAAAATTATGTGTCAATATAAGTAAGAAAATTTATGTACAGATTCAAAATAATTTTCTGTTTTAATGGTATTAAAGTATCAAAAAGTTTATATATGAATTTTCTTTAAAGAAAAATTTAAAAAAAAAAAAAAAAAACATAAATCTGTTGGTATATTTATTTTACATTGTTTTTATACTTTACTTTAACTCTCTTTCACCTTTTTTTTTTTTTTTGCCATATTAAAAGAATGCTAAAATATTAAAGAAATGTTAAGATTTTTTTTTGAAATTTTCAAAAATTTGTGCACAATTTATATATTTTTTATTTCTGTTTTTAAACAAAAAAAAAAAAATAATATAAAATTTTTTGACAATTGACTAAAAGCTTTTCGACATTAAAATAACGAGGATCAAATTACTCTTCTTTCAAGAAAATACAACGACACACAACAGAAAAATACGGTAGCTGACATTGAATGCCAAAATAACTTCCTCTTCCATTTAAATATTTTTGTATATTATGTAAGTATATAGGAAATTTTTTATATGGTTTTGAACCTTGACCTATTGATAAAAGAAGATGAAAGGGATGTATTCAAGAAAAGTAATCTTATAATATTATGATGATGTCTTCAAAATTGATAATGATGGCTTAATGAAATTTGTTTTTTTTTTTTAATTTTAAGACTCTAAAAATAATTGTTTTTGTTTTATACCGAGTATAAGTCAACAAAATATGAAGATAAATTTTAGTTAATTAGAACTTATAGAAATGAAAAATTATCTAATGTAAAATTCGATAAAATTTTTTTTTTTCACTTTCAACGTTACGACAATTATCGTAATTTATCTTACATTAGATTTATGGGTCGAAATTGGACATTATTAATAGCTTTTCTTTTATTACCTACCTAAAAGGTACTACCTCCTACCTAAAAGGTATTTTTTTTTGAAATTACAAGATTCGGTAAGTAAAAGTAATTCCAAGAGTCGGTAATCTACTTTTTTATACTTAATATTGTAAAAAAATGTCTACGTCTTATGCACCTTTCTTATATTTTGTATTAAATTTTTTTTTTTTAATTTATATGCTGACATTACTGCGGCTTAAAAAAATGGAATAATTTAATTATATTTGATAGAATTTTTTTCATTGATAATTCTTCGAAATTTTATACAGTACATTTTATAATGCATATAGTGATAATAATATTTTAAATCGAATTTTGTTGCTCTACAGCTCCAAACAGTACGCCCTATAACTCAACAGGTGTTAAAAGAAGCATAGAAGAAGTGGAAAACAATATTCAAGAAACATTTTTGGGTCAGTTTGATTTTCTTTTCACCTGCTGTCAGATATCTGATTAGTAGTGCTTAGATCTGTTGCTAAAGTGCTACTGATCTGCACTGTTGTATTTTTTTAATGTACTGGTTCAGTGCATTCTGATTTAAAAGTTCTAGTTAGAAAATTTCAGTTAGGTTAAAAGGAGGTCAGGAGGTTTTGGTTAGGTTATAAAGAACCGAAAACATATTCATTTCAAAACATTTTCTTCAATCCTTCGAGGACTATTCAACTAAGAACTACAACTTAAAGCTTTTTAACTTTAAATTTGAGGGTTGGTGAAAAACTCGAAAGTCAGCAAGAGGAACAGCACATGGTTCCTCAGGGTAGTGTTGGATTTTAACTACATAAATTCAATGATTAAAAGTTGGTGATGTAAAATACAACTAATGCGCTCAGATACAAATAACAACTGCATGCTTTTGTCATAAAACACTTAAGTAAGGAGTTTTTTGTGTATTTAAATCGACAATTTGCTGTATTTAAATTAATAAAAATTTATTTAAAAAGTTTCATTTCTAAAAATAATTATATAATTTTTCCTTAGAATTAAATATGTATTATTATTATATAGAATTATATATATAATTAAGAAGATGAACATTTATATAATTTGTCTAAATAGTTTTAATTTTTGACATTTTAATAAAATGAAAAACTTTATAATATTTTCAGACATTTTTAACTTTAATTTTATTATTATTTTTTTCTTTTCTTCAATTAATTTAACAGCAAATCTTTAAAAAATTATAAGAAAAAGAAAACTTAATATTTACTATAAGTATATGTATATTTAATATAAATAGTTTTATAATGTATTATATATTAATTTTTTTTTTCTTTTCTTTAAGTATTATAAATCTATCTATGAATGTATATTTTATTTGAGTTGATTAGAAAATACGTCTAATCTAATAAGATTATCCATAAGAGATTAAACATTTCAACATTTTTGCAGAACATTTAGATATCAAATATAAACTTTTGACTTTTATCTAGACAAAACCTATTTATATTCATTAAATCTTTTCAGATACAAGATCTAAAAAAAAAAAAATTGCTTAAAAGAAAGTAAAAAACAAAAACCAAAAAAAAAAATTAAAATTTACTAAAAAAAAATACAAATAAAAGAAAACTTTTATTTTCATAACTTTGTTTTGTTTCCTCTTTCCCTCTTTATACCTTTTTTTGTTTTTTTGTTTTATTGTCCAAAGTCTATAAGTGAAAATCTAAATAAAATTATTCTATAATAATAATATTAACGACTTTAGATACTTTGCTTGTAACAACTATGAGAAATGTGAAAAGTTAATTCAATTTCTGTCACAGACAGTAATTAAAAACGAATGCAAAGAAACTGAACCTACTAAAGAAAACTTATTAAAACTTCTCTATTTTAGAGCAATACCAAGTTTTATATTCGACAAAATTTGAAAATGATACATATCAAACAGCTTAAAAGTGTAAGAGGCATTGATGATTCTGATGCAAGCATTGGATACGATTTGTTTCCCTTTCAAAACACATATATATGGTATTTTTTGTCTTTCGTAATTAAATTTTTACAATTTCTAAATTATAGTTCTAGTAAAGAGAAACCATTTTTTATCAGAGGAATTTGAATACTAGAAGACTAGATATATTTTTAAATGTTATAGTTATTTTGAAAAAACATTAACCTTGATCACAGTGTAGGTTTGAAACATTTATATCAAGATTTTGAATTATTCCGACATTGACAATTTTATTTACTTAAGAACATCTTAAGCCTTAAAGAGAGCTGCTAGAAATACTGGAACTGTATGTTTCATTTAAATTACTTTTTTTAATACTATAGGTTTTAAAAGGTATACACACTAAATACAATTAACCAAATGTTTCTTTTCTTAGATTAATGTCTCTCAATGCGGAATCCTATTTTAAACTATTTTTTGTTTTTTTAAAAAAACCATTATAAACTAATTATTATGTTTATGTATATTTTATCTAAAGGATTTCTTTGTTTCAATGATATAACTAAGTACTATATGATTTTTAATTTCTGCAACCTCAATATGAAACTTCTAAAAAATAAAACATAATTTCCTTTTTTTTTTCTTTGATTTTTAGATTCTTTCCACCTTTTCCAATTGTTGAAAGCTCTTGAGACTTTCTATCTAAGTTCTTTAATAAGAGTATTTATAGTGGACAGATGTATTATATTGTATAATTTTTGTTGGTAGATCATAATTAAATTTACAAAACAAGCTTCCCTTTATTCTTGTTTTAAACTTCTAAACTTCTAAATCAAAAACTAATAAAAAGAAACTGAAGGAAAAAAAAAAAAAATCGTAACTTTTTACATAATGTAAAGCCCATTGGTGGCTATTAGTCGTTAAAGTTCATGGTTATATTTTTCCCATCTTATTTTTGATTTTTTTTTTTTTTGTTTTCTTGGTTTTAGTTGGTTGTAGTTGGATTGTTGAATGCAACATTATAATAACTTTTATTTTTCAACATTGATTTTTTATCATTATGTTACATGAGTTCATGAGATTAAAAAATAATTTCATGTTTAAGAATAAATATATGTATGGATTCTTTATAAGATGGTCATAATAATATTATATTCTTTTTATTCATTAATTCTTATTGTATATTTTTTTTCCTTTTTATTCATTGTTTCAGTATCTTGTGTCTTGTATTTTTTATGAGCTCCCACAATAAAATAAATGATGAGTAAGTATTAAAATGAAATCGCGCTTCACAGTATGTACTGATTGTACAGATCTAACTATAACTTTAGAATATTATTATTTTCCCAGAAGAAACTTGGTAACAACAAAAAACAACAATAAAAAATAATAATATAATGTATGGAAAAACTTTGAATATATATTCGAATATATGACTATATATTATATGGTCTATCGGAAAATTATATTTCATATTAAATTTAATTAAAGTTGAAGATCTTGAAAATTTGTTAATTAATTACTCAATGAAAGATCATATTATAAACTAAAAATTATCTTTTGATACTGTACTTTATTTTTAAATTCATCAAATTATTAATTTTCTTGTATTATTGAATTGAACATTATCTGAGAAAGAAGTTGTGAAACGCTCAAAAGAAGTCGTATGAGCACGATACAAGCCTCTATCAACGAATGCGACTTTAATCCACTGAGCACCACTTCCTTTTTTGATCAAACAATATTTTAGGGAACCTTTTGTACTATTGGACTGTTTAGGCGGGACTAAAAAATGTTACTATTATGTTACTATTTTCTAATAGTGAATACTGTTATCATTGATGACCAAAATATTCTTTAGTTTTGGAATTCAATTTTTGAACTCAATTAAAATATAGTGCAAGTTCTTTTACGAATTAAATTGACAATTATTGAAGTTCGCGGACTTTAATTCCAAAACTTTTGGAATTAACGCCCGTGGGCTTTAGATCTTTTTCAATAAATTAAAGCCCACGGGTCTTAATTCCACTAGATCGTGGGCTTTAAGTCCATTCCACAAAAGAATTAAAGCCCACTGAATAACACAAAGGTTACTATTATGAGTTACGTTACGACATGTCAGAAGTCCCATTGGGACTTTTAACTCACTTTAATTAGCCCGAAGTCCCATTTTGTCTCATTGTTAAGGTCTCAGGGATTTTGGGGTGGATTTTAGAACTAATTTAAAAATCATGATTATACGCCTTTTACAGATATATGCACATGCCAGTTTATTTATATATATTCATATGCCAGTTTCCGAATTAGGAGAAATTTTAGAGTTGGTTACAAAATCAGGATTATACGTTTTTTCCAGAATAAGTATATAATCCTTCTAATTCCAAACTCGCACATGCATATATCTAAATATTTTGTAAAAGGCGTATAATCTTGATTTTGAATTCAATTCTAAAATCTCTCTCAAAGTCCTTGACAATAGGACTATTACATACTTATATACATTTTTTGGAAAAAGCATATAACTCTGATTTTGTAACTAACTCTAAAATCCCTTCCAATTCAGAATATCGCACATGTACCTACATGTTAGTAAATATTCTGGAAAAGGGGAATACCCTAATTTTTATCCAAAACTCTAAAATCCCTCCTAATACGTTTGCTCTACATATTCTATTACGCTCTTCTTTTAATAACAAAAAATATAAGGTGGGTCTTAATTCCAATTCAAAAAAAATTAAAGCCCACGGACTTTAAATTAAAGTCTGCAGGCTTTATATCTTCGGGCGTTCTGTCACTGCATCGGACCTTTATATATATTATAAGATGAGACAAATAAAAATCTTTCTAACATTTTAGTATTCAGTATTAATTTTTAAAAATTTTTGAAAGTATAATAACAAGGTTCAAAACTATATACATATAAAGGACAAAATCAACCGATAGCCTTAATTAATATTAATGCAACACTGTTTTCAAGCCTGTTTTAATATTGTTATTATTCTTTTCTTAGGTTAAATAAAGTATTTTTTTTTTTTTTTTGGGAAAAACTCATAAAAGAATATACTATGAATTTATTATTGTAATGAGGCACACGTCTCAGATCAAAAATGAAAAAAAAAAACACCAGAAGAAGAAAAGAAAAAAAAAAAGATATTGAGAAAATAAAGTAAAAAAAAAATTTGAATGAAATATTTTGGAGAGTTACCAACTTGTATAGGACTTTAAAAATATGTCAATAAAATATTGTTTATTTTTAATACTAACCCTAATAGATAAAATCAAAATAGAATTACTGTAACATAAACCTTCAATTTATACCTAATGTTATTATTCTTCTATTTATATACTTAACAAATTAAGGATTCCTAAAGCAGAAATTGTATTACCTTTAGAAAAAATGCAGAATAGTTAGATTCAAAAACTTAAAAAAAAAAAAAATTTATAACATTAAATCTATAATATAATAATATACGAGTATAAATGAAAATTTAAATGAAAATTCCTCCTAAGGTTATAACATATCTATGTATTTAAATACCTATAAGTTACCAAATAAAGGTTTATCTCAGAATTTCAATACTTGGTAGATGTTCTTCAATTAGTTTTCAATCATGTCATGTATTCTAATAACCTATAGTTCTTTAATGATTATCACATACATATATATATATATATATATAAAACAAAAGAAAATTAATAAAAAACAGAAAGTTAAAGTTACAAAAAAAAAAAAAAAACAATAAAAAAACATAAATAAATACATAACTATGTAGTTCCCTTTTTTTATATTGTTTAACTTCAAAGTCTCACCTAAAACCAAAGCAGAAGCACATAATAAAAATAAATGAAAATAAAATAAAATAATAATGCCAACAAAAAAATAATAGAAAAAGCGAAAAAAAAAACAATAAAAAAAAAAATGAAAAGCAGTAAAGAAAGAAGAAATTATGAATTAATGATTTTTAAAATTCAATAGACATCTCTCTAACAAAACCAGAGCATTTTCTTTTTCTATATTCTATTTTCTTATTATTTATATTATATTTTATTTTTTTTTTTACTATTATCTATAAATAAACATTGAAAATATAAAAGAACTTATTTATATTCCCATATTTTTATTTTACTTTTTTTTTTGCAAATATCTTTAGATATATTCAAAAAAGAAGGAAAAGAATTGAAAAACCGTACAAATAATAACGATAAGAAAAGGTAAAAAAAAAAAAAACACAATAACACAAAAAAAAAAATCTCGTCAGGTACAAGAGATAACGTGTTGTTTTTCCAATTGTTTGTCATAATTTTTCTTCTTTTCATTTTTTTTTTGTTTTTTCTATCCTTTTATTTTTTTTTGTTTTTTTTTGGTTCTTTAAAACAAAAGGTAAAAGAAAAATTTGTTCCAATTTATATGTTGCTTTCTTTTTTTTTTTCTTTTTTTGGTGTTTTTTATTTCTTTAAACGATAAAATATTGGATGGAAAACTCTTTCTCATTATTTCGTTCTGTTCTTCCGCCCCCACCATATCTCTTTGCACTTTTTTACTGGTTTATGTGAAAATAAAATGAATGATAAAATTAGAATAAGCGGAATAAATATGCCATTGGCAACCGATGTTTACTTCTTGATTGGTTCTATTTTTTTCTGTTTTGTTGTTTTGATAATAGTTGGATTGGGTTATAGGACGCGCTCTATCTCAATCATTCGTTCATTCGCTCACGCTTTAAAATTTTTCTACCCGAAAGGATGAAAATTGTGGTTATGTACGTGGCAAATTCAAAAAAAAAAAAAAAATAAATAAATGAAAAAATTTATAATATTAATAAAAATTTATTAGTTGATAATGATGCCTTAAAATATATATAGATATTAGATACCTGGAAAGGTTAAAAGATAAAAATAAAAAAAAAAAGGAAATTGTATGTAAAATGAACGACATCTATGTATTAAAATTATTATTAAAAAAAAACAAAACACTAGGAAAACCGAAAACAATTTTTGTGACAACGTGCTTTCGATTTATAAATCCTTCACGTTTTCATTAATATTTTCCTTCTTCTTTAGCGTAGATTTGTTTTTTTTTTTTTTTTGAATGTACCTCATCAGTTTTAGCAGCTTTATAAAGCGAGACCTTTAAAATAGATATATATCTCGTTTGGAATGTGAAAGAATGGAATGGAACACAATAATAAAATACCATATTTTCTATGGTTAAAATAATTAATATCCAAAATTTCGTGAATTACAACAAAATTTACAATAAAATAAAAAAGTAAAATAAAAGTTTTTAAATTTATTATGTAATACATTAAAATATTAAAAAGTATATTGCGCGATATAAAATTTATTTCATTTCATAATTAAATAAAATTAGAAATTCAAAAATGTATTAAAAAACAAGAATGCGTATAGTTTGAAATAATTTTGGATATATTTAAAATTTTCTTGTGAACTTTGGTATTTAATCTAAATTTAGTTTTAAAAGAATAATGCCTGCTAAGGAAGATTTTATAAAAGGATCCTTACATTTTATGATAATTGACCAGATAATTAATAATATGGTAATTCTGTTTTTATTTTAAAAGTTTTCAGATATTCTCTTGTTATGTATAAAACTGAACTGTTCATTGAACTTCTAATAAATGTAAGTACAGAAATAAAACAATGACACAGGCAGAACCAAACGAAATTTAAACCTCGTTTATATGTAAAATTTTTGTTTTATTAAACACCTGATTTTCTTTTAGCTGAATAATGGTATAAACCACACCAGAAAATAATTCTGGAGTTAGGAGTAAAAACATTTTAAATTAGAGAATTATAGTTACCCCAATGGTCTTGAGGATTAGAGCTCTCTAGATGACGATTAATGTAAAGTTTGGTAAACAGTATGGTTATTAAATTAATTAGTAAACAGGAAATTAACTATGTGTATAGTAATTAGTTTTGCGATTGTACAAAGGAAATCCTATAGCACTAAATCAGAAAAAGGTTAAAATTAATATACAAAAGTCTTTAAATTTCAAAAATATTAAATGTGTTCTTGAAATGTACTTTTCTCAAAACAAATTTTCATAAAGTCAAAACACAAAACTCCTTAAAAACTTTTCCCCAAAAATGTAACTTTTTTTAGCTTATCCGCCCATATGAATGGTATATGTTTGGGCAGAGAAGCGGCATATTATTCCGAGACATTTATTAACGAAAACTTAAAACTGATTGTTAATGTTTTTAGTTGTAAGCCAAGTTTCGCTGCCCTATGTCAGAACAGTTTTTACGCATGCTCGGAATATTCTTAATTTTATCACTCTGTATACCTGGGAATTTCTCCATAATAGCTGCATACGTCCGAATGCTGCTCTTTCGTAGTTTGACCTTTGATTTGCATCTTGTTGAGATCGTCCGCTGGTAGATATGATACTAACCAGATAGCAGAATTTGTTTACCAGTGTTGTTTACCATCTGTTGTCCATTCAGTTGAGCGAGTGCGTTGTTGGTGCTGTTAATTCTCATCGCTTTGGTTTTCGCCAAATTGATTTCTAGTCCAGCTTGTTTAGCAAGTTGCCCAAGATGTTCTAATTTGCTCTGCATATCGCTGAACTTGTATGATAAGGGACAGACAAAACAAACCAAGACCACAGACAGGTCAAGCATAATTTCAAATAAAGACCGCTGCATACTAGCCGGCGAAGAGCCCACAAACAAACAAATCAGGTGCAGAAAATGAAGATGGATAGGCATACGCTTAGAAAGTCATATACAAGCATAGCACGAATTCGAATGGTTTTAAAGTAGAATCTTCAAGGTAAAAGAAGACACAGCCGTCGTAACATTACATGGCGTATAACAATCCACCAGGGATTGGCTAAATGTAACGTCATCTCCTGGGATGACATTAAAATATCAACGCAACATCGCGTGAGATGGAGGTATCAAATGGAAGCCCTATGCTATGCTATGAAGAGGAAGTAAGGGGCAAAAAAATAAGTGGTATCTCATCCAAACAGTTGCTTATTGTTTTATGTACATATATAAGACTAAGCTTCAGACTAGACTAAACTTAGTCTACTTTTTTGTAATTCATTAAAGAAAATTAAAAAAAAAAATTTTACAAAAATAAAGCTTATTTCTGATATTGTTTCACATTGAATTTAAATACATGAACTATGAACTTTTATAACAAAATCATTTTAAATACTTATCTTATTTATACTATAATTATAAATGTATTTTAATCATTATAGCAGAACAAATCTTTACTGTACCATATTTTCTAATTGCAAACTGCGCAAAAAAAAACAAAAACAAAATGAAAACAACACTCAGGAGACGAATAACATACGCAAAATTAAATAAAATATTAATAAAATTTTTGTTTTTTTTAGCACATTTCCAAAAAAATTTTGAAAAAATGTGCTTATTAGTTTCACTCTGTCCGTCCGTCCGTCCGTCCGTCCGTCCGTCCGTCTGTTTACAAAACTTCTACACCGTTAAAGATAGAGAAAAAAAATTTTAACCATAGGTAGGTCTCATAAAAAAAATAATTTTGTGGAACAACTTTTTCATGTAGCCCCCCTCATTACGGAGCTACACCCCCTCAAACTTTGAAAAAGCCCCATTTTTAAATGCATATATTTTATGTTCTGCTTAAGATTTTTTCAATCTGAAAACGTCATTCGACAGGTATTTCTTTTATCTTTGTAAATTAATATCAAAATTATACAATATTTTTAAATTTAGTATTTAAATTTACCGTTATGTGAAAACCAAATTTTGCATGATTTTTCTACTTTCATAACTCCGGCACGCTTCTAGATAGAAGCTTGAAATTTTGAGGCAAGAAAGAACTTTTAGAATTAGTATAAGTTTGCTCAGAAAATTTTTTCGGACCACCCCCTGTTTATGAGCTATTAGGGCTTAAAAATTGAAAATTTGCTATTTTTAAACACCTGTAACTTAGGAACCTGCACACATTTTACTTCTGCAAGATGTAAAAATTAAAGCTACAATAATATATTTTTACATGTGTGAAAGGTTTATTTTAGTTGTAAAGGGTTCCAAAGTTGCAGCTCTTCAAAATTGTTAAAAAGCCCCATTTTCAGATGTATATATCTCGGGCTCTGCGTAATAGTTTTGCAATCTAAAACCGGCAGAAGATCGAAAATTTTGTTATCTATATAAAACAATATCAAAATTATGTAATATTTTGTAATTTACGATTTAAATTTACCGTTATGTGAAAACCACATTTTGCATGAAATTTCTTTTTTCATAACTCCGGCACCCCTTTAGATAGGAACCTGAAATTTTGAGACAAGAAAGAACTTTTAGAATTAGTATAAGTTTCCTCAGAAAATTTTTTGGGAACGCCCCCTCTTTAAGAGTTATTACGCCTCAAAAATTTAAAATTTGCTATTTTTAGACACCTGTAACTTAGGCACCTGTAAAACTTTTTCTTCGACAAGACATGAAAATTAAAGCTACAATAATATATTTTTACGTGTGTGAAAGGTTTATTTTAGTTGTAAAGGGTTCTAAAGCTGCAGCTCTTCAAAATTGTAAAAAAGCCCCATTTTCAGATGTATATATCTCGGGATTTGCGTAATAGTTTTGCAATCTAAAACCGGTAGAAGATCGAAAATTTTATTATCTATATAAAACAATATCAAAATTATGTAATATTTTGTAATTTACTATTTAAATTTACCGTTATGTGAAAACCACATTTTGCATGAAATTTTTTTTTTCATAACTCCGGCACCCCTTTAGATAGGAACCTGAAATTTTGAGACAAAAAATAACTTTTAGAATTAGTATAAGTTTCCCTAGAAAATTTTTTGGTAACGCCCCCTCTTTAAGAGTTATTACGCCTCAAAAATTTAAAATTTGCTATTTTTAGCCACCTGTAACTTAGGCACCTGTAAAACTTTTTCTTCGGCAAGACATGAAAATTAAAGCTTCAATGATATATTTTTACGTGTGTTAACAGCTTTTCTTAGTTATATAGGATTCCGGACTTACGGCCCCTCAAAATCTCAAAAATGTCCTATTTTCAAGTTTTTTCTTATTACATGAAATTTTCAAATTTTTGTGCAAGTCACACTTCTAAAAAGTTGATATTGAGTTTTGGAAATGTGCGCTTTTAAAAACCGTTGGTTTACATTCTACCTTGTTTACTTTAAAAACGAATTTTTTTTTCACGCACACAAAATTCAAGCAAAACATTTCCAAAATTTCGAAAATTTATTTTTATTTCGGCTAAAAATATTTCGTGATTTCAAATTGATTGGAAAATATGTTATGCGGAATTCTTCAAATTTATAATCCTTTATGTATGCTGTTTTTTTTATTTTTTTAATATCCTTACTGCGGTCCTTTTCTTGATTTGTTATTGACTATAATTCTTTGTCAAAACAAAAAAACATTTCTTGACTATTGCTTGTTTTTGTTTATTTTTTTTTTTTCTCATTTATTTTTAAGATCAATATAAACATATTTTTCATTCTCATCCTGTATGTTTAAAAGTCAAGGTTTTATTTTTAATTTAAGTACTGAGGCGATTTCTTTAAGTGCAATTTCATTCAAAATTTAAATATTTTATTAGGAAAAAAAAAGTTTTTTTTTTTTTTTTTACAAAATTACATTGATATGTTTTTTACTTTACCCAAAATTTATTTTATTTCTAAGAATATAAATCAACTTATTTTGTTATAACGGCCACAAAAATTTAAAAAGAAAAAAAATAAAAAAGTTGATATCAATCTTAACTTGGATTAAGTAAATTACAAAATTGAATTGTTTTAGGCATTTTATTTTTTTTTTTTTTTCAATTGAATTTAATTTTTTAAAAATACAAAAAAAAAAATAAAAAATAATGAAAAAAAAAAACGTTTTATTTACTTTAAGCATTTACTTATATATCATTTTTGACACACTCTATAAATAAAATGTCCTTGAATTTAAAACAAACAAATAATAACATCATAAATATTTAACAAATAAAAAAATAAACCATAACATAAACATATTTTCATTTAGTTCATTATGACATTACTTAACTAAATTTATCAGAATGAATTAAAATGTCTATTTATTTATTGTTTATTATTATAAAATCCTTTTATATGGATCTATTATATATTGTCGCCTCAGAAAATTATTGTTGTATGTAGCAAAACATAGTTTGTGGTAAATTAACTTTGAAGTTTTAAAGAGACATAGTGATAAAACCGTATGGTAGAATGTTTTTAAACTTAATACCTCTATTGCTATGGGAATATAGAAACCAAGTGAAAATTTTCTAATCCGTGCCGCAAAATTTGGCGGAATTAGGAGAGTTTTTACTTAAACAACATTTGTTGTATGTAACAATTTCCATAAATTTGGTTTGGCTATGTATAACATACAAAAATTGTATATGGAATGTTGTCGTATTAAATGAGAAAAACTAAAAGACACAAAAGCAAATTCCGTTTTTGTTTTTTCCAATGGATTTATTTTATTTTATGAATTTAGTTATTTAGTGCAGGAATAACTCCATAGAATTATTTTGCATATTTCTGGATTATTCTTCACAACATTATTTAAAATTTTTATTAAGGTACTTGCAATTACATTGACCGACCTACCACAGCAAATTTCGATCCAAATTGAACCTTTTTAGTAGCGAAAAAATATTTTGCAAATCTAAATTTATATTATTGTAATAGGTTAGGTAATATATTTACTAATTCTTTGTAATCAGTTCTTTAACTAGTGCGGTACTAATCTGATTTTCTACTAGAATATTATAAAATATAATATAAATGTATTGTATACATACGAAACTGAACACATACAATAATAAATCTTATTAAATATGCAAATGTGGTATTAATGTGTTATAAAAAATAAATACATAAACACTTTGTGCTGCAAAAAAGATAAACATACAACAATAATTTACTGACACTTTTTTAATGTTTTTGTATGAACATTTGTTGTATGTAACAAAATTTTTTCACATACAAGAAAAAGCATCCTCATATTGATGAGAAACTGATACATACGACAAAAGCCATACCAGATATCTTTAAAACGGTAAAAGATAGCGAAAAACGGACAATACCATTAGAAAGAAAACAAAAAAAAAAACTTAAAAAACCGTTAAAAACAAAAATTCAAAAAATTTCACATACAACAAATGATTTTCTGAGGCGATGATATTATTAATTATCTTTTATATTTAAAAAGATACATAGATATATTATGCATATGTTTACACATAAACATTTTTAATAATAATTTATTTATTTTATATTTTATTTTTTGTGATAAATAAAATCTAGTTTACTTCGTTATATCTAATCGTTTGTCTTACATTTTATTCAGGAAGCTCTCATTTTTTAAAATTTTATAAAATTCAATAAGATTTGTTATTGATAATGTGTGATGACCTTTAAAAAATTGAATTACACTAATAAAAACTAGTATTTCCGTAGCCGCAGGGCACGCTTACATTGAATGCATTACTTTCTGGATGGAAAACATATTTTGGTTACACTTTGCATTGATTTCAGGAAAAATTACAAATACTTAAACATTTTATTTTTCACATATTTTGTCTGATGCATCCAAAATCTGCAACGTGGTACAGATCGCTTTTTTTTTAGCTCTTTCCATTTCTACTGTAAACCAATATTAACAATATTAACCTGTATTAACAGCTACTGTAAACCAATGCTTACATTTATATTGTATTTCTTTATACACATTTTACTAACTGTCTTTATACAAATGTACAAAAGGAAAAGCACATCATGAATGCGATATATGCATATTTTCAATCAATTAAAATATTTTTGATTCAGTTGAATGGATGCGCCGTATGCATAACACTGAGCTGGTACTCAAATCTAACTTTTTCAAACGAAAACTGTAGGTACGTTTGAACTCTTATTTTTGTTTGAAAAAGAGAGATTTAAATTTCAGTTCAGTTTTATGTATTTGACGGAATATGTGTATGTACACATTCATTTGCAGATAACCTTTTTTTACTTTTCCTACCTGTGTGTAAATCTTCAAAAAATGCAAGGAAAATCAAATTTCAAGGTTTCTATAAAATTTCAAGGATAGTATAAAATTTTTTAACCCACTAAATCAGAAGTAGTTAAAAAAATGAGATAAAAACTCTAATTGTGCAATAGTATAGGGAAAGGAAAAACAAAGGAAAGGAAATATTAATTTTTAATTTCGAAGTGGGACTTGTGGAACTGAAAAATATAAATTAATATTGAAAAACATAAAAGCTATTGAATATAATTTGAAATTAAACGCTTTTAAGTTTGGTATGCAACTAGTACTCACCAGCTAAAAAAAAAAGCAAAGCAAACAAATATTTTACCCCAGTAAAACTTTGACAGTTTCAAGAAAAATGTTTGACATTTATGTAACGTCATAACATAATGTTATGACGTTAAATAACATTTTTATTTTCAAAAATCAAGAAGTATAAATTTAAATGATGGCACAATTTTTTAAATATAAAAATTTTAGTTCTAGATCTGAAGAAGAAGAATTAGCAAATTGTCTAGTTCTCGCTGGATATATACATTATATGCATCATTTCAATAATACCAAATACATAAAAAAAAAAATAAAAAAATGTTGGGTAAATTCTTATCTAAAGATATAGTAGAACTTATTTCCTTCCAAGTTTTGGAGTATAGTAATTTATTTGAATATTACTGTTGTAATTAAATTCCACAAAATAGACCTCACTTTAACTAAAGTAATTAGATTTATTTTTACTTCGTTGTTTATGGCAGCTAGCTTCACATTTGTATTTTTCATCTTAGAATTATTTTCAACATTCGTTGCTTCAATTTCTTCAATTTCCAAATACTATTGAAAATTATAACTATATAGTGCTTCTCACCTTCATTTTTTTTGACATTCAAAATTTATAAAAATAGCTCGAAACACGTCTGATCGAAATGACATTTGCTAGAAATATAAAAATTTATCTACTTAGGTAGAAAAAATATGGCAGCAGTACTTTCAACTTTTAACTAGTTGAGAAACTTTTCTTCTAGCAGCAGAGTACTGAGGTGCGTACTACTTGCTGGAAAAATTTTTAGATTTGACAAATGCGAGAAAAATTTTTGGCAGAAATTCCATATTAAATTTTTTTTCTAGTAGGTGAGTACTAGGTTGATATCAAGCTTTAAAGAAAAAAGATTTTCAAATCATGATTGAGTGTAATCCTCAAAAGGAAAAATATTTAAAAAAAAAAAAAACCCAATTCTTTTTTTTGAAAAAGACAAAACATTATTTAAAATGCATCCAACTGTATTTCTTTTTCTTTTAACTAAGCACATTCATATATATATGTATATATACATATAAGATCATTATTATATATGTATGTATAAGACAAATAATTCTATACACTTCTTAAAATTAAAAAACAATCAATCAAAATAAAATTAAACTCAAATTAAGAAATATTTTAAATAATTATCATACAGGATAAAATTATAATAATAATAATAATCAGAAAAACAAAAAAAAAAAAAAAAAAGGAAATTTATATTTAATATATTATGTATATGTATACTATATATGTGTACATACCAAAAATAAATTCAATTAATGATAAATTTGAAGAAAATTAAGACATGAAAGAATGCAAGAAATAAAATAAAAATAACAATAACAAAAAAAAAAAAAAAAGAAAAAAATTTAAACAGAATGCAAGATAAAATTATAATAATTATAATATACTTAAAATTTATTACTATATAGGTATAAATGTTAAACATAAATTTGAATGTTAAAATGACCATCAATTAAATAAAATTTTCAAAATATAGAAATTCATTTCTAATGAAATGGTGGTTATATACATACATATTTTTGGTTACATTAACACAATTAAATTTAAAACCTCAAAAATCATTATAATCACAGTATATAATAATTATTTATTATTATAAATGTCTATTATACATTATTATCTTTAGATAATATATATATATGTATATTGAAGAATTTTTGTATTAAATTACTTTATTAAAGGGAAGATGGTGGTCGAGGATTTTTGAAAAGAAAAACAAATAATTAAAATATAATATGTATATATGTTTATATATGTGTGTATAATTATTTCGCCTTTATTAAAATCTTATAAAATAATAATATTTATAATTTTTATATATATGTATATATATATAGTAAATTTTCATCTTAATTTGCATAATAAGTCTATATCTATCAATATATTATTATGTATGTAAGTATTTATAGATTTATGTATGTATAGGGTTTTCCAATTTGAGTGATATGATTTCTTTTCAAAAAAACAAAAACACACTAATTGTTAAGGAAATTCAAATGTTTTTTTATTTAATGTGAAGTACAATCAATACAATTAAGTTCTGAATAAAACGTCATTCAAATGGCCTCCACGATTTCTTTTGCAGGAACGAATTCGATTAACCCAATTTTCGAGCACTTTTTCCACTAAATCAAGTCGTATGTCATGAATAGCACGTTCAATATTGACTTCTAAAGCTTGAAGAGACTTTTGTTTATTGCTAAAAACCAATGACTACAAATAACCCCACAAGAAATAGTCTAATGGTGTTAAATCACAACTTCTTGGAGGCCATTCAATGTCACAATTTCTTGAAATAATCGAATCTCCATACTTTTCTCGCAATAATTCGGTTGTTGCGCGTGCTGTGTGGCACGTAGCCCCGTCTGGTTGGAAGATCAAGATCAATTTCTTCCAATTTCGGCCATAAAAAGTTGGTTATCATCGATCTATACCCCTCTCCTTTGACAGTAACGGTGTTACCAGCTTCATTTCGAAAGAAGTACGGACCGATGATTCCACCAGACCAAAAACCACACCAAACTGTCAATTTAGATGAATGTAATGGTTGTTCATGAATAATTTGTGAGCACCAGAATCGACAGTTTTGTTATGACATACGACTTGATTTAGTGGAAAAAATGCTCGAAAATTGGGTTCATCGAATTCGTTCCTGCAAAAGAAGTCGTGGAGACCATTTGAATGACGTTTTATTCAGAACTTAATTGTATCGATTGTACTTCACATTAAATAAAAAACATTTGAATTTCCTTAACAATTAGTGTGTTTTTTTTTTAAAAGAAATCATATCACTCAAATTGGAAAACCCTGTATATATATATGTAGATTTAGATATACATATAAAAATATATTTGAAAATGATAATATTATGCAATTTAAATTAAAAGTAAATAAAAAACATATTATATATATATACATATTTATGTTTTTAAAAGGTCTATTGAACGTGATTTAGTTTGAAGATATTTTCTTTTTTTTTTTTTTATTTTAAATATCAATCGGGATTAATATAATATAAAAGGTTAAGGCCTGATTTTCATAAATTTATATTTTAAAATATCATAATATAATAATAATATAATGATGACGTGATTTTAATATTGTTTAAAATTTTATGCTATTTTAGGACAATATCGTAGCATTCGGTCACATACAGTAAAATTAAAAAGAAAATTTAAAATATTTAAAATGTTTCTTTTACGGCTTAAAGGAATTTTTGAGTGTTCATATTGAAAGGATTGTAATTTTGTTTAAGATATTCTTATATTATATGGCTGAATTTTGGTTTTTAATGATCGAAAGTGAATGTAAAACCTAGTTTATGATTATTTTGAATATTGAATACAATATTTTGTTTTTTTTTTTCATCCCTTGTTATTGTAAGCTAGAGGTTGTTTTTGTTCTTTTAAATATCTGATTTTCCAACCGAGTAAAATCCACTTTGACTTTTTAAAAGTCTTGCACTAAACATTCAATTGTAAATGATTTTTGATTAGATTTATTATTTGTTAACTTTCTTTTTTAGGTTATTTCTCTGTCACTTAAAAGTGACAATTAAATTACACACCCTTTTGTTTCAATTATGGTGGTAAATGTGGTAAGGAAGAATTATTCTTACGACATATGTGGGATTCGAACCCACAATCCCTCGGAGCTTAAAGCATATTTTATACTTACTGATATACTCTATTTGTAAATTTGTTAAAAAATTTGTAAATAATAGCTGCTTTGGTGGAGTTGCCTTTGATTATTATATTATGCAGAAAAGTGTACTACTGCTCAGTGCTTGTAACTGTTGATGGCTTCGAAATAATTCTATTCTATCCTTTCCTATTCCTACTCCAGAGCCATTATATACTACTATTATATACTATATTGACACTATATAGCCATTATATACTATATTGACACTATACTAAAGGGTATTCTGGTGTATTTAAAAATCCCCACCTTCTTTATGAAAATTACCAAAACAAAGTTGAATTAAAAATTAAAAAATTTTCCTAAAAAACCATTTTAAATTTTCAAACATTTATCAAACGATTTATTTTTCTTAAAAAATTAGTGATATCAAAGATAAGAAATATATTTTTAATACACACATGTGATACAGAATATTAAAAGTCACGAAAATTATGAGGCCGATCCAAAAAATTAAAAAAATTTGATCATAACTATAGAGATTTGTGATAACATCCAATAAACAGTTTCAATTACTATATTATGATGTTAATTTAACAATAATTTCTCCAGAATGAATCTATTTTAATGATTCTTATCTTTATGCTGTCATAATTATTACATATTTTTAAAAGCTTCTACTCAATAACATATTTTCACATCAATTTAAAAGAATAAAAAAGTTTAATTTAAAAAAATTTTTTTTCTTTTTATATATAAGAAGGGAAGTAAATATAGCATTATCGACGGTTTTATCGATTATCGTTAAACAATGATTTAATCGAATTTAAAAACTTCAAAAGAAAATACGTTTTTAATATTGTCTATGCTTTGTTAGTGTTGTCGTGTCACTATTACTCTTTATTCAATTTAAACACACCTTAAGAAAGGCATGTACTGGCATCACATCAGATTTAAATATTACTTTACTGAATTAGTTTTCAGAATTCAGAATAAATGTTCATGTCAACTGACATAAATATTTTAATTTAAACGGATACTGCCATAGTACATATTATTATATGCATATTTCATGTATAGTCTTCTTACGAGAATATGTCACTTTACCCGGCAGCCAGATGAGACAGTATTACTATCTTGCGAGTGTGTAATACGAAATGTCAAATTACTCTCTGTGTGACGTATCCTAGAGGTCACACGAGACAGTACTAGCAAGATAGTGCACAAATACATGAACATTTTTGACAATACTATTATATTTTTCAACTATCTTTTTCACTGTCTTAACATTTTTCTAGCTAGTAATTGAGATAGTAATTTGACACTTCGAACAATTAAAAATGGCGACAAATGGAAAACAACATTCATGTCAAATAAATTTTTTGCGGTTGTTTTATTTTTATTTTGATATTTTATTTGTGTCTATTTTAAACATGAAATATTTTGAAAAAATATAAAATATCTTAATTAGCTAGAAAAATGTTAAGACAGTAGAGAAGATAGTTAAAAAATGTAATAGTATTGTCAAAAATATGCATGTACCTATTTGTGCACTATCTTGCTAGTACTGTCTCGTCTGGCCTCTAGGTTAGGCATTTTAAGTTTTGAATGTGAATGAATATGACTTTGCCTATATTTTTCCAAAATCTTTATTCCAACTTTATCGGAACATATAGTTTCTTATTAAATTCTAAAATCGATTTTCCATATTCAAAGCGTATATATTAATATATTTAAATTTTTTTTTTTTTTTAATTAAAGAACTTTAAAAAATAGATTGTCCATCAAAAATAAAATTCTAAACTAAAAAAAAAAATTTTTTATCTGTTATGTTAACGTTGTCGGTCATATAAACCTGAACTTAACTAAATTAAAATATCTATATAAAATTTATTGTGCCATGTATATTGTCTATGTTGTGTGTGTGTGTATATATATAGTATTTAAAAGTTAAATTAAAAGGTATAAAATATTTTCTTTTGTTTTATATTTTCAAAAATTCAATGTTACATTTTTACCCATTCTATATAGATTTTATATCTATAAAATTGAGCTATCGATCGATAGATTGTTTATTACATAAAAAAAAAAAAACAAAAACAAAATGCAAAACATAAAACACAAAATATAAAACATAAAAGGGAC
The DNA here is from genome assembly GCA_947095535.1 of Poecilobothrus nobilitatus. Lineage (NCBI taxonomy): Eukaryota > Metazoa > Arthropoda > Insecta > Diptera > Dolichopodidae > Poecilobothrus > Poecilobothrus nobilitatus. The sequence goes on along the minus strand of OX352774.1, from coordinate 249,934,749 downwards.
TGAAATATTTTATTCACTTTAGTAAGTTAGGGTTAAATATAAAAGACAGGTATATATACACACACAAACATATATAAACATACATAAGTATATTATATTGTATTAGATTTTATAAATTATATATATACAAATATGTAAATGTGTTTGTTTGTAGGTCGATAGTGTTTTGAAAATTAATGCATAAGAAAATGTAATTTGACTTTAATGGATCCTAATTTTAATTATTTCTCAAAGCTTTCACCAATCAATTGTTTTTTTTGTTTTTTATTTTTCATTTCATTTTATTCTTTTTTATTGTTCTTTTTTTATTATTGTTTAAAAATGTTGCTATTGTTTGTTTTCTTTTTAATATTTTCGATAAAGAATGCACTTTTAAAAAAATGAATTGAATTTTATTTATAAAATGTTGTATAAAATTTTTTTTTGTTTATATACCCTCCATTGAATTTCAATAATAATTATAAAAGTTTTGGATATTTTCTTTACCTAATTTTGTTTTGTTAATGGTCACGCTTTTTTGATCTGTTATAACGTTTTGACCTTGTGAATTCGAATTACTTATCCGGTCTCATTTTTTTTTTTACAAAATCAGATAGAATGGGTCAAATAAAATGGATCAAACATTTAAATATTTTATATTTTTATTGTAAAGTAAATTCTTCTTTTCTATTCCCAACTACACCATAGTCTTTAAGAAAAAGTAAAAGATTTAGAATTCCATTTACCAACTAATCCAAACTACTCTTAACTACTGCTTTTGAGTAAAAAAAATGCTAAATTTCTTTGAATAAAAAATTTTGGAAAATAATGTTTAATGTATGTGTCATATCAAAATAATAGCTGCAGTGACAGTAGGGTTGCCTTCAATTTTAATAATTACGTCAAACAGGAAGGTGTTATATAACCGTATATTGTAACTGTTGTAAAAATAGCACTGTTATCTATTCTTTCCTATCTCTACTCCATAGTCAATATAATACGTTAACAGTTTGATCGGCTTATTATTGCCCAAAGGCAGAGGTGGGTTTAGTCAGTAAGAATCTGACACTACCAAGATGGAAATGTTGGTGTCTTAGGAAAATTCCCTCCTCTCTTAGGAAAAAAAAAAATTGTCATCAGAATATAAATTATTCTTGATTTTTTTTAATAGATCAAAGTTAAATTAAAAGAATTTTTAAAATGTATAGGTACAGAAAGATATTATGAAACAAAATTAATATCTTATATTATTTAGAGCTTTACAAGAATAATTTAAACTAAGAATTAGCGTCAGCAATATTTACCTTCAAATATACGAAAAACAAAAAGACTTATCATAAAAGAATAACTTTAATGTATAGCTGCTCTTTTTTATTATATCTTGAATTTTACATGGTTTCAGTCATGGTCCTATCAAATTCTATCTAAAATTGAAGCATTAAAGGATTTTTAAATTTTTTTTTCACGATAGCATTATATAATTTAGTATAAAACTGACGATTTAAAATGTATGATGATTTAAATCGAGTTTAATTTCAAATATGTAACATTTAGATTTTTAGATGATAATCAATAAAATGGTCAATAATAACTGAAAATAATGAAAAATTTTTAAAAACTAACAATAGAAAGAAGCTAATTTGTTATAAATAAGAAATCTAAGAAGAAAGGAGAATCCAAAATTAAAAGTGATAGAAATAGTTACAGTTTACGAACTATAATAGTGTTCTAGAAAAATACCCCTTTATTAAATTAACTAACTGTATATGTAGCTGTAATTATACATAATATATCATAGCTATACCTAAGAATTTTAAAATGTTTCTATATTAATAAACAATACAAAATCAAAATTTAAATCAAAAATATTATACATGTATCTTTTTATTAATAAAATATTTGGCTACTGCTACTCTAATTACGATTAAATAAATAATTAATTTTATATTAATTTAAAAGTAATTTTTATTGAAAAATTTTAAAATATATACTATATATTTATTATTTAAGAATTCCAACACCTGAAGGTGTTTTTTTTTTTTTTCTTGTTTTTCTTTTCTATTGAGCCCGAATACTGAGCCCGAAGTCTGAGAATATTGATAGATTAGAAAAAATTTTTAAACATTATAATATGTGGAACTTAATATAATAAAGCATATAAAATAAAAAATAGAAAAATATAAAGCTAATAAGTTAAACACTATATTTCATAAATTTTTAAGAAAACAAAATCTGTTGATTATAATATGCTTAACCTTATTAAAATTCTAAAACTTAAATAATTTTGTAAATAAATTTTTGTAAATAACTTGTAATTACCATGTAAATATTGTATGTATATTAGATTTAATCTCTATCAAGCCCATAATGGCCATAGCAGCCGAGGGCTGTACTAATGTTATAGTAATTTATTATATAATATTAGAATAAATAAATAAATAAATAAATAATATAAATATACATATATATATATTATGTACATTTGTTTAACATAAAATAAACATGAATATTATAGGTGTTAATTAAATTAAAAGTAGTTGGTAGATGATTATTAGAAAATTGAATTTATATGAAAAATGAATAAAGAGGAAAATTGAGTAGAATAATAATAACAAAAAAAAAAAAATAATTAAATATATTATATATATATACATATATGTATATAAATATATATTTGTGTTTGTTTTTTGATTATATAAATAAATCTTAAAAATAATCTAAAAATAAATTAAAATGAATTAAAATTAAATAAATGATTAAATATATAAAAAAATATTATATACAATTATTATTATTTTTTATTATATATATTATTTATTGTTATTATTTTGTAAATATATCTGGTTATTATTTAAATAGTAAATGTTAATTATATATTATTTAGTTTCTTATAGTTTATTGTTAAAGAGAATTTTTTTTTTTTTAATCAATTCTTAGATATTCGTATATAGGTAAAAGTTGAAGGATATGATATTTTTGAAAATTTTTATTATTTTATTATTATTTATTATGGTAATTTATAAACATATGCAAATTTATTATAATAATTTGTTAATTATTTAATTATTTAATTCGATAAATCTTATTTTATTTATTTTTTTTTTTTTTCTATTAGTAAAAATAAAATTAAGTCATTTACTATAATGAAATTGTTATTAAAAGTTCCTAAAGTTAAAGTAAAATATTTTTAAAGGGATGAAAAAAAAATTTAGTTCTTTAAAAAAAAAAAAAAATTGTTAATTAACTAAAATATTATATTGTTATTTTAAATGAAAATATAAAATTATAGATATTAATTATTAATAACATAAAAATAAATGTATCTATTATAACAGGATTACAAGGATATATGTAAAAATATGTAAGGATATACAAGTAATATAGGTGATATAACCCAAGTGATATTTTACGGTTCTAAATCCTTTTAAAAAAAACTAAAACAGAACTGAGTAATAAAATTCATTAGCTACCATATTTTGAGTATCATCATGTGGCACTTTAAGGTCTGCGTTGATCTATTTAACATTTTTTTTTTTTTACCTTTATCTGTAATAGGACTTCTATGCTATGTAATGATCTGGAAAATCGTAAATTTTTAAGTGTTCTGTCATTTGGTTACTTCAACGACTTATACTATTTAATGAATTTTGCTTCGTTTTTAAAAGAATTTTTCTATATAGCATATATTATACTGTGCATTTGGACTGGCATTCATTCTTTGAATGTGTTTGTAATAGGATTTTAATATTATATTTATGATTCGTTCTTCTAGCATATATATGCCAAAGTCTAATATTATGTTTAAGTATAGTAAGTATATAAAATTGTCTAATCTTACTTATATAAATATATCACTATAGTGACCAGTGACCAGTTAAATTTTAATATGAAATAGAACCTATCTTTTTATACCCTACACTTAAAGTATAGGGTATATTAACTTTGGTATGGTGTTTGTAACCACCAAAAGGAAGCGAGTTAGATATGGACATGTATATATATTCTGAACCAGGATCACCTCCTGAGTCACCTCCTTTAGCGATGTCCGTACGTCCGTCCGTCCGTTGGCACGATAACTCAAAAACTAGTGAAGCTATCTTGATGAAATTTATATAGTAGGTTACTAATTACGAAAGGAAGGATAAGTTCGGTTCTGGACAACATCGGTCCATGGATTCGGGCACCTTCCATACAACTCCCAAAACCGAATACGCATATCTTCGAAATTAATAAAGATAAAAACTTTAAAATTTGTAAGAGGATGTGTTTTCCTGAATCCTTGATATCCCTTAAATTTGAGATGAATTGGAGTGGTTGTTCGAGTACCTTCCACACAACTCCCAAAATCGAACAAGCATATATTTGAAGTTAATAAAGATAGGATCTTCCAATTTGGTACTAGGGTGCTGTTTCCTGAATCCCTGATTTGTCCAAAATTTGAGATGAATTGTAGGAGTTGTTCGGGTATCTCCCACACAGCTCCCAAGACCGAACAAGCATATCTTCGAAATTAATAAATATAAAAACTTGAAATTTGATATAAGAGTGTTCTACCCTGTTCTGATGATGACTCTAAAATTTTAGATGAATTGGGGTGGTGGTCCGCGTGCTTTCACACACTTCCCAAGATCTAACAAGCATATCTTCGAATTTAATAAAGATAGAAACCTGAAATTTTGTACAAAGGTTGTAAAAGCATTTATTTTTTTAGCTTATATTAAATATCTAACTAAAATTACTTATAGATTTTTAATTTAATTTGAATTTTTTAGGTGTAGGATATAAATAAGTCAGTTGCATCGACATACTGTTACATTTACTTGTTCTTTTTATAGGCTTACTATAAGCATATTTTATTATAACTTAAAGATTTTAATTGGAATGATTTTAATTGTGAAGTTTTTATTGAGATCCCTTCGATCGGTAATAAATATAAATATAATTCATTCTAAATACTTTATTTTTTTTTTCTCATTTATTATGAAACAATGTTTTTTTTTCATAATTCTGAAGAATAGTCGATGCTTATCTCATCGCTCTCAATTATAATTCTACGATGCATTACTTTACCAGTATCTTTTCGTCCGAAACATATTAAATCCAACAATTCTCAAGTTTTGAAGTATTCCCAACTCCAAATTTTGGAAAAAATTTTCTTAGAAAAGATGTTACAAAAAGTAACACTTTGAATACACTTGAATATAAATTAACTTAAGATACGTTACGATTTTTTTAATTTAACAATTAACATGCAAGATACAAAAAAAAAAAATTCTCATATACGCATATTGAAAATTCTATATATTAAATAATTAATATTTCAAATGTAGAAATTAGTGATTCACCTGTTTACCATATTATGCACATTTTTAATTTGTGTCACAGATAGCCTACATAATTTAACAACAAATTCAAATTTAGCATTTTTTTAGATTTTGTTAGATTCGGAATAAATTGAAAGAATTTTACTTTAGATTTAAGGTAAAAAAAAAAAAAATCAAAAGATTTTTTCTGTTATTGGATTAAGCACTTGTTCAAAAACCACAAAAATAAAAAAAAGAAGTGTAAAACAGAAACGGGCCAATAAACGTATAAAACGTGATTGGAATGAGATTTTTTCTATATAAATAAATTTAAAAGTTATTAACATTATATAGATGTGGTGTATAGAATTAAAAATAGTTAAAATGTTTGAATACTCCTGGGTCAAAAAAGTTCTTTTAACAAAAACAAAATACTGGTTTGGATTTCATTAACATTAACATTTTCATTAAATTTAATTTAAATATGATTTGAAAAAACTAAATTTTGAATAATTTCAAAAAATTAAAAGCTTTTTTGAGTAAAAATTTTATTTATTTTTATTTTTTGTTCAAAGCCTATAATGATAGAATTATCCAAAAACTAGTAGTTAGAAGTTTAATAGATTAAATATTCGTATAATGTACAATTTACACAAAGAAATGGATGGTTTAAGAATGGAATGGTTTAAGAAAATTAAAAAGGAACTTTGTGAATCATAATTTTGATTATTGTAAATAAGATAAACAAAATCCAAAAAACTGAAGAGAGAAACTCTGTAAAATATTAAAAAAAAATTTAAAAAACTTTTAAGTAACTATCAAGATTTGTGTAAGTTTACTTAAAAAGTATCTTGTCAATTCTGATTTTTAAGGGTTAAAAACTAATTGTTGTGGTATGAACATTTATGATATAAACAATTCCGCCATATATTAAAAAATCAGAATAATAATTTATTAATATAATAATAGGTAAAAACTAAAAAAGATGAAAAACTATAAAAATTCTACTAATGACATCATATTAAAAGAAGGTTACTGTATACATTTAAAACTGTTGCAGTAACTTCTTACTTAGTGAAATAATATCAATTTTAAATGCTGATAAATGTCTTAAATGTGTGAGCTTTTCTAGATAATGCAGTAACTCAACCATAAATTATAACTACTTATGTGAATAGAATTTTTTGGCCCATATATCAGTTAACATCTTTTCACTACCTATGTTAAACCAAGATACAAGAAGTATATGCAAGTCAAGTTTCGTCACCTTATCGTTTTATAGATATCACTCGTTTTGAATCAGTCAAAAAAAAAGCAAAAAATTGTTTTATCTTAGACAGATCCATTACGCTTTCCTCTATATGAAATCAGATTATCTTTAATTTGTTTAAATACGCTTCAACTATGACGATTAATCGCTGATATTTATTCAACAAGTAGTTCGTGGAAATATCGTTGATCCATATAATGAAGATTACATATAAGGTTTAAAAAGAATCCCATTGAAGCCAGACTCTCGGAAGTATGAACAAAAGCAGTGTTCCAGTAGAATAAACATTATTCGTTGTTTACACATTTCTCGTGATGCCTAACCCCGTATTATATTTTTAGCAATTAATTAATTAATTAATTAACAAAACTTAAGTTATTATTTGGGATCTTTTATGATAGTAAATTCTGAAACTTTTAAATGATGACTTGATCAGTTAATATGATATTGATAACAATAATATAATACTGAAAATAATCTACCAAATTTTTATTTTTAAAATAAAATTCAAAAGGAATTCATTTTTTTATATAACGGGTTTTCCAAGGGGAATGATACAATTTAAAATGTTTATAATGGCAACACTGCGTATTATTTTTTGACATTTCTTATGTCATTTGTGTTCAGTAGGCTATGCCATTTAATCATAGAAAGATACACGCTTCAACAACGTTTAAAAATTGTTAAATTGTTTTATCAAAATCAGTGTTCATTTGTGAATACTTTATTATTTAAATTTTATTCAGTTATCAAGCTCATTTTAGGTTAAATGGTTATGTAAACAAACAGAATTGCAGAATTTGGAGTGATAAATATTCACACGAAACTGTTCAGACACCATTACATCCAGATAAGGTCCAGTCAATGGAGAAAGATACAGAACAATGTTAAATAATTTTTTTTTTCTGCTGTTGTTGAGAAGAATTTGGAAGATATGTGGTTTCAACAAAACGGTGCCACCTGCGACACAGCCACCTTAACAATCGATTTATTGAAAACAATATACTTGGTGATGAAATGTTCTCAAGAAAAGCTCCAATTAATTATCCTCCCAGGTCGATTTAACACCTTGTGATTTCTTTTTTTGGGGATATGTTAAGTCACAAGTTTATGCTGATAATCCAACAACAATTGAGCAATTAAAAATCAATATTGAATGTAATATTGATGAAATATAGCCAAATTTATGTGAAAAATTGATCAAAAATTGGGCTGACAGAATGCAGTACGTACGGAGAAGTCGTAGTGGTCATTTGAATGATGTTATTTTTCATATATAATTAAAAAAATTGGGATCAAATCTCAAATAAAAAAAAATTTTTGATCTCACTGAATAATTTATGTGTTTTTTTTTTTTAATTTTTAAATTGTATCATCCCTAAGGGAAAACCTAATTTCTAAAAGTATAATTAAAATCAGTCCTATTTTAAATTTAACATATTAAAATAATAATATCAGTTCATTAATATTAAGATCTATCAATTTTATATTTTGTTTATTATATATCTTAAGAATGTAAAAGAATCTAAAATATTATTTAATAAAATAATACAAAACATTATTATTTCAATTGTAAGTTCATTAGATGCAACAACAAAAATATTTATAGCCTAAGGAAGATAAATTCTATAAAATTCTTAAAATATTTTTTTTGAAATATTATTTCAAATATATCTACTTAACAACAACAAAAAAAAAAAAAATACAAAATTTTCTCATAGTACTTAACATACTATAAGAAAATATGCTCAACATTCTTAAAAAATAAAAGTTATTTATTCTTAACTTTTCTTGTTGTTTTTTTTTTCCGTGTGCATTTTTTAAAAACTCTTCTAGGATTACTAATGATTTAAAGAGATAATAATTTATTTCAATGTGTTATTAATTATAGACTCTTAATGTAATAACAAGAACTTAAATATAATCTATAGGTACATATATATATATATACCTATATATAAATTCCAGAAAAGCTTAAAAAATTATTATTTTACTCCTCATATTTTTCTTTTCATTCATTTTTAAAACAATTTTTTTTTTTTTTTTCAAACTGGATGGAACCTATAATCTTAATAAAAATACCTTACATTTGTAATCTATTTTCTTTTTATTTTTCGTTTTTATATTTTCCTAATAAGAACTTTTTAATATGAAGTAATTTTTTTATTTTGGTCAGAACAGCAGCAGCGCGTTGATTAAATTTTTCAAAAAAAAAAAAAAACTAAATAAAATCAAAAAAAAAAATTTTTTTTTTTCACCCACTCATCAAGTATTTTTCTTTTAGATTTATTTTTCTTCCCCCCAAAAAGTTCATATAACGAAGAACAAATGGACAGGTGCTAATTAGATTCAATAAACAAAAAACAAAAAAAAAAAAAATAAAAAGGGATACTTATTTTTTATTTTTATGATGCGAGTACTAAATCTATTGAAAATAGGATTTATTGAACCCTACATTTAAAAAAGTATCAAAAAATTGTATAGAACCATATAATAAAATCTACTAATCATAAATTTTAATTGTATGGTAAACATTAAAATGAAAGTAATTTTTTGTTTTTTCTTTTTTTTTGATTTCTCTAAAAGGTGAGCTAATTTTGTTTTCTTTTTTTTTCTTTTTTTCACTTTTTTTTTTTTTTTTTTTTTGGAAAAGGAAAATTTAATAAACAAGCGAAACGAATTTTTCATGTTACCGTTTATTATTTTCAGAAATAAATAGAAAAAAAAAAACCAAAACAAAAATAAAAATAAAAAAAAAAAAAAAAAAAGTGAAAAGCAGAACAATTGGATACCAGCAACTGGTAATGATCACTTTTTAATTGTATTTTTACAGTTGATTATATATTATTATGGTAAGTTTAAAAAGAGTATAAATTTTTAATGTTACGTTTATAATGGTATAAATTTTGTGTAAATAAAGATGCATAAATCTATGAATTTTTTTTTGATTTATTTACAGTTATATTTAATGAAGTTATTGTTTTGTATTGAAAGTTTAATGGCTAATTTAAATATTTTGGGATTTGTATAATTATTAAATTTAAAAAAAAAAAAAACCATATTCTGGAGCTAATCAATAACTTGATACTGAAATGGTTGAAAACTTAATAGAGTTATATATGAAAATCTCTTATTGTGATGCCAAAAAAAAAAAATTTATATTATTTTTAGATTATGTATAATGTAAAAGGATTTTTTACTAACTGTAAACTTATACTCAGCAGTTTTAGAGTATATTATATTTTTGTATGTATTCAACAGGTAAGACGAAGTCTTCAAGGAAGTCTAACTCTTTTAAATTGAAAAAAAATCTATTAAAGTCGGTATGGTTTTTATATTTATATTTTAATTTTAAGTGTTTGAGTATCACAATAATGCGATAATTTATTTTAATATGAAAATGTCTAATATTATAAACACTTTTAATATAAACCAGCTCTTTATTTTTATATCGTAAAGTAATTAGTTTTTACATCTTCTTAATTTAATCAATTTCAATTCAAAGAGAAATTTTTAAAAGTTAACTTATCAATTGGATTAAAATTATTTTTTAAAAAATTATTTAATAACAATATTAAAATAAATAATACTGGCTTCTTGAACCATTCAATTCATTTTGTACGACTAAAATATAGAATGCTTACATTAACTCTGTAAAGTGTCAATTCGAATTAAAAGTATTTTTGAATAAAAGCTGATTTTGAGTCGTTGAATTCATAAATTAATTACCTTATTTATTCTTTTTTTTTTTCTAAGTACTCTTCTGATTCTCTATGGCTAAAAAAATTTTACCTCATTAAATTTTTTTTTTCCACTAAATCATTTATTATTCATATTTGACTAAGCTTCAGTTTCGGGAATTATTAATTTCATTAAGCCATTTATTTCTGGCTGCTGTAAGCAAACCTCATTAAACTTATCACATCCGATTAGCACTATAATGGGATTAACAGCCTAAGGAATAATTTTGTTGAGCTTTTAATAAATACAAAGGTTTTACGTTAAAGAAGTAAAATAGGTTGGTGCTATTTGCTGAAATAAAATGAAATTAATATTAACTGTACTTCCTTAACCTGACGTGTCTTCAATAAATTGCATAGCTAGATAGATATCATATAATTTAAAATCATTATAGGATGTATTTAAATTTAATTGTTTTGCATATTATACGTATTATTATATACGTATATAACTTATAGGTAAAAAGTGTTATGTAAAGGTAAAACTTATAGGTAAAAAGTGTGATGAATTTTCTCTTGAAAATTACAAATTATCAATTTCATTTTATTTCTATCGAATACTTTTCTTATAGTTATCTATTTAAACTATAAATTAATTCAATTTTATTATTATTTCATTTCTATTTTCCATATAAATGACCAATTCGTCATTTGATGAACATTAAAAGTGAAACGAAAACAACAAATAAAAATTTTAAAAGAACTTTAAATTGTGTATTAAACCAACAGCAAAAAGAATTTCTATACCCCTTTCATTAAACTTCAATAATTCAACTAACAAAAATCTAAAAAAAAAAAAAAAAAACATAATAAGAATTATGAAAAGAAAATATCTTTTAAAATCTGTATGTACCATATTATTTTGGTAAACAGGTAAATTGGTTGTGCCCTAAGAAGAATTCCGAGTTTTTTTTTTTAATACTAAAAATAGAAAGACAAAAAAAAAAATAAAACCTATTAAAGAAGTACAAAACAACAGCAGCAACAATCAAAAAAAAAATTTTTTTAAATTTAAAGAAGTCTGCCAGCATAGCAAATGAGTATAGTAATTTCTTTCCTGATCAACCCAACAAGAACAACAACAATAAGAACAATATTATACAACAAATCATCAAAATTAACAGGAATAGCAAAAGAAACAGCAGCAGCAACAGCATTAGCATTATATGTATTATTATTATAAGAACCAGAAAATGCATCAGCATCATCAGCAACAAAATAATATTAAAAAATACAATAAAAAAAAAACAGCATAAAAATGAATTCAACAAGTCTGTACCTTTCAATACAATGCATCATATGTTATATACTATACATATTTATATATATATATACATAATTTTTGTTTTTTGTTACCATTAATATGTTTTTTACCTGTATACATTTTTTTTTTTCCTTTTGGCCCGACTTACCTTTAATTCATTTTTAAAATGGAGGAGGTGTTTTTTTTGTTGTTTTGTTATATTCTTTTTATATGAATGTTTTGAACTAAACATTTTATTTTTTTTTTCATATCTCTCTTTATTCTTTTACTCTTACTCTGTATTTCTCATTCTTGTATGTCATTTATCTAACATTCTGTGGATATTTTTTACCTTTTCAAAGTTTTGTGTTTTTTTTTTTGAATTAATGTTGTTGTTATACGAGAACACTAATGTATGTTCATTTAAGCATTAACATTTATACATATATCAAATATACAAATACAGAAATAAATTTAGACGTACAATGGCGGACAAAAAATGTATGAAAAGCAAATATTATTATAAGTGAAAAATTTATATAAGCAATATGTGACGGGCGCAAAAAGGATATACAAAATCAGAATAAATTCGATATATAAAAGTTCGGCAAAGTAAGAGTAGAAAAACTTAAGGCAAATGAATTAAAGACAGGTGACTCTGTTGTCTAGATTTAAATACAGGTGACTCAGTGAGTTAGAACGTATAAAAGTGCCACATACGTCGTAAGAATAATTCCTCCTTACCACATTTACAGCTACACAGTAAAGGCTATGTGATTCGGCAGGACAGAAGAACATAGAGGAATAAACTAAAACAAAACAAGTTGAAGACAAATAATATAAATATTCAAATATCTTTTAAAGTGAATCGAGCTTTTAAGACATATAAGAAGAGCTTAATTTTATTTAATTTCTGGCTTATACTTAAATTTTTCGAATACCGATTTTTTTTAGTTTCTGCATGTATAGAAACTTGTTTTGAATTTAAATTTTCATCTTCGTACAACGCATTTTTTAATGTTTGCTTATTTAGAGTCCTCAGTTAGTGATTATGTGATTATATTATATTCAATCTTCATAAAAAATTTTTTTATCAAACGCTTGATTTAAATATTTAATGAACCACTCTTACTTGCAAACATTGAAATAAAATGACAGATTTAGAACTAAAAAACTTCTATAGTTCTATAAAAATTAAATTAGAATGTCTGTAGAATCTACCATCATATTATAATTATACATAATTTAAAAAATAAATAAAAACATTTTCAAATTATTAAAAATCCATCCAATCCAAAAAAAAAAACAAATTTCTCATTCCAAATATTTTAACCAATACTGTAAATGTACATATATTACGATCAATGCATTTATGTTTGGTTGCTGGATAGTTGAATAGATTTAAAAGATGGATGGATGGATTGTTGAACGTTTGTTTGTTTCCATGAACCGAACTTAGTTGGGATTGTGCATAGTCGTACACAATTTTATATATGAAAAAAAAAAAATATAAAAACAATCTTGCTCTTAAAATGAATGTTGATATATCATATGGGTATTATGTTATTATTTGCCGTTGTTGTTGTTGTTGTTGCTGTTTGCTCTTACCTTTCGTTGAATTTATGTTCATTTGTTTTTAAGGAATATACAAAAAAAACATAAAATAAAATAAAATAAAAATTATCGTAAAAGGGGATACGTTCTAACCCGTATATAGAAAGAAGTAAAACATAAATGGAAAGATAAAAAAATAAACGAAATAGAAATGAAAGTCGAAACAGGGGAAGGTAAAGAGAAAGAAAGGGAAAGAAAAAAACGCGCGCTTAATTATACTTATATAATATAAAAAAAAAATAAGTGAAGGAAAACCTGAACATTTATAAAGGAAAAAAGCTAAAATTAAATTATAAGAAAGCGCACAAAAGTAAAAGAGAAAAAAAAAACAAGAATAAAATAAATGCATTAAAATAAGAAAGACTATATCAGTAAATAGGATTGGTAGGAAACACAAAAAAAAAAAAGAAAAATTAACTTTAACCACTTTTTTTATTCATTTTATTTAAAGCTATATATAATATATGTATTATGTATATATAAAAAATCAAAATTCAATACAGATACTTATAAAATGTGAATGGTAAACATATTGCATTATATATATTAGAAACTTTCTATTCAAAAATATTGTATATTATATATTAGAGTGGTCATAGTATAAAAATAATTTGTATAAAAACAAAAAAAAAAATTAATAAGATTATGATTTTTATTTCAAATTAAAATATGCTTTCATTTTTCATCAACATTTTCTTTTAATTGTGTATTTATATCTAAATTTGTCTGATTATTTTAAACATCGAATTAATAATTAGTACATACTTTAGTTTAGAATTGTTTTATTCTGACTTTAGATAAAAGAATTTTTTTATAGTTATATGCCTTTATAAATTCATACAAAATTATCCTTAAAATATTCCTTTTATACTTTATCTGATGATATTTTTACTTTAAGTGAAGAAATTTTTACTTTAAATGAAGATTTTTTTGCTTTAAGTGAAGACATTTGTAATAAAAATTTAAGTAAAATAATACATATACATATACATAAATATCAGATCCAAATATATAATAATATGTATTAAGTAAATGAAATATAAGTGTATATTAAATATATAGAGGCCTCGGTGGTCTAGTGTGTAAGAGCGAATAAAATACGTTGTGAACACTTAGGGAGTGTTGGTTCGAATCTCACACACGTCGTAAGAGTTATTCCCCCTTACGACATTTAGAGCCACACCTGAACAGAACAGGCTGTGTCCACATTTATGTTATGTTATGAATATGTTAAAATATTTATATATAATTTACTAAAGTAAAAAAAAATTACTGAAGTAAAAATTCTTCATTTAAAATAAAAAATGTCTTTCCTTAAACTAAAAAAAATGTTCATTTAAAATAGTAAAAATAGTTTCACTTAAACTCAAAAATATTCACTTAAAGTAGAAGAATTTTCAGTTAAAGTAAAAGTGTTTTCACTTAAAGTGAAAATATCGTCAATTAAAGTACAAAAGGAATATTTTAAGGATATAGTTTATATAATATGTAATTTTACCGAAAAAAGTGATTGAACTTTACAAAAACTTTATAAATTTTTATATTAAATTTAAAATCAATTTTCCAGGAAAAAAAAAAAATGATCGCAGTTAAAAACCAAGAATTTTTTTTTTGTTGGGATCTTTCACCTAAAATTACCGAAAAATTTTCCAAAATTTCATACAAAGAGTGTAAATTAATTTACGAAACTTTTATATTGTAAAATACGACGTCTATATGTATATGTAGAGAGAAGTTTAGTATTTTATCCTAAAATAATAAATAAATTCTAATTTTTTTTTTTTTTTTTATTTTTGATTAGTATCTGTTATATCATACCATTTATCCTTCTAGGAATAATAAAGTAAAAAAATTATTTTGTTTTAAAATTTACATTCTATATATATTTTTTTTTTGTGCTAAAATTATTAAAAAAAAATAGAAAACGTATAGCTATTATCGATTTTAGAAATTTCAGATGAATGATGATGAAAATATGATTTTTAAAAAATATTCAAACCTGAAATTCATTTAAAATATCATTTTTGGGCCAGTTTTATTTCATTTTATAGAATTTTAGAAGAGTTTTTATCCTTAAAAATGTTGCCTTAAATAAAATATGAAAATTTTTTTGTGAAACTGATGTCCAAGTTCGTTAATTTTGCTAAAACTGTTCTTGTTTTTCTTTTTAATACAGCTGTACAGCTTAAGATAAAAAATTAAAAAATCAACGTCTATGCTACAGGATCATCTTCGTCCTGTTCTGGGCCTCCTTCTGCGGAATCATCAACATTATATCAAAAATTCATCATATTTAAAACATTATTAAAAAAGATTGTTTACTACATGTCAAAATTGCAAAAAAAAAAAATTATAAAGAGTAAAACTAAAACTTATAAAATGTGTCTTAAGTCAATTTAAGAGTAAATAGTAAAAGTGAAACTTTCAATCCATTACGATTTAATGGAAGACCTATAAAATAATTAAGTACATAATACACTGATGTAATGAAAATGAAAATCATTCTAATTATTTTGTTTTTTTTTTTTAAGATAATCGCTTTTTTTAAGGTTTTTTTTTAAGTTTTTTGTTTTACATTAGAAAGAATTACAATGAATTGCACCCATTCTTCGTAAATTTCAATTATTGAAATTATTATAATAGATAATAATTGTTTCCGCAGTATATCAAATTTAGATTACAGTATTTTTACACCTAACAGTCCTAGTTACAGAAATTTTGTATATTATTTTAAAGTATGTAATACAGTTTCGCCAAATTCCACATTGCAATCAAGCTAATCATTGAATAACCTAAATTTTTCTTTCGCAAAATAAATATATCGCAAATTTTTGCATATAGGGCATAATTGTCCATTTCACAAGCGGTCATTTGGTACAATGAGGCACTTTACAAAAATGTACATAATTTTACACAAAATATTATTAGAATCCTTTTCTAAGAACAGAAAAAATTATGAAAAAAATTAAAAAATATGAAACATATAAATGTAATTTTCGGAAAAAGGAAATTTTTTTTTTTAGGGAATATCCAGAAAACGCAAATAAATTATCTTTTCAATGTAATAGAGGTAATATAAATAGCCTTTTAATGATGGTATCAGGAACCAAATATTTGAAAAACTTATGCTTCTTTTTTTTTTTTTTTTTATTTTATCATCAATTCATCTGGTATTTTTTTCCAAAATTTTTTTTTTATCATCCATTTTTGATAATATGTGTCCTAGTCTGGGAATTTTTCTTTTTTACACTTACAAAAAAACTTAATATTAATTCTAGAATATTCTAATATCATTGCTTTCTTATTAACACATTAAAGAATTTTCTTTTCAAATATTTTCCTTTACCAAATTGTTCCACTCTAATTAAATTCCAAATCATTAAATACTTTTCTAAATTTCTAATTTCTTTTTGTTTAGATTCTTTATCTATATTGAAACACCAATATTTTTTATCATATATATATAACAATCCTCATAATTTTCATTATTACCATTATCATCATGACAATAATTATCATTATCATCACTATCATCATCATCATCATATGCATTATACTCGTATGTTATTATCAAGTAAAAGAGTAACGAATTCAAATAAAGGTATAAAAAAAAAAATAAATAAAATTAAAATGATTTTCTCTCTTTTTCCAATTTAAGCAAAAGATTGTTTTTAGTTGGTAACAATCAACAGCCATTACAAGTTATATGTATATATAGATAATATATAATATACTAAACAAGTAGCATAATAACATCAAATCAAAAAAAAAAAATAACAACAAAAAGAACATATAAAAATTACCAAAGTCAAAGATCTCGCCATCATATTAACCGCAAGGTAAGAAAAAATAAAGGTAAAGGTACCAAAAAAAAAAAACAAAATAAAATAAAAAATTTAATTTTTATTCTTTTTAAGTTTTTAACGAGTGCTTCAAAACTCTAAAAGAAAAAAAAAAGAACAAAAAAAAAACAATTATTAAAACTCAACCAACTCTTCAATAACTATCAAAGTACAAACAATAATAATAAAAGTTAAAGTCTCTCCATCAAGTCTCCTGGAAGTGAACATAGTGAAGTGAATATAGTATTAATTAAGGTGACCAATTTTTGTATTATTGTATTTAACATGGATTTTCTTTTTATCATTTAGAAACACATCTTTAAAGATTACCTGTTAATTTTATTGAAATTTAGAAAAAGATTCGAATACACAAATTGTAAGGACACACAGTTGTGAGGACGAAAAATTTCTACAGGTACTTGATGTGATAGGTGCATCAAGTTTAAGACATGAAATAAATGCAATAATATTAGTGTAGATTGTTTCTGTATATGTTTTAATAATATGTATATAAATTGCAGTTACTGCAAAAATTTTAAGTGGTTGATGTACTACCGGTGACGATGATAACTTGATAACTTGAACTCAACCAACTCTTCAATAACTATCAAAGTACAAACAATAATAATAAAAGTTAAAGTCTCTCTATCAAGTCTCCTGGAAGTGAACATAGTGAAGTGAATATAGTATTAATTAAGGTGACCAATTTTTGTATTATTGTATTTAACATGGATTTTCTATGAAAATAAACTATTTTTAAAATAAATTGTGAAACAGTGTGATGCTGAAAAGTCAAAATTAGAAAAGCTTATATGACAAAAGATTTTTAAAGAAATTTCGAAGCCTATAAATTTTAATGTGTTCAAGTCAGATGTAAATAAAAAAACACTACTATAATAAAGCGCCGAAATGTATATCAATCCTATGCTATTAAACTACAGAAACAAAGCATGATATAATATATATAAATATTTATTAAAAATGATTTGACCCGGTACCCTATAGTTACAGATTCTACAAATAGCTAATTTTCAATTTTTGACGCCTAATACCTCTTAAACAGAGAGAAGTACAAAAATATTTCTGGGCTAATTCTTAAAAATTTTCCTTTTTTTAAGGTTCTTACTAAAAGCTTTCTGCAAAAGATACGGATTAACCAATTTTTTTTTTGGAAAATTATGATTTTAAAAGAAATATATAATTCTTATATTGATTTAATCTTAAAAAAATTCTTTAAAGACTGTCGCTTCTTAATGAGTGTGACTACATAAAAAAGTTGTCTTAAAACATTAATTTTTTTTATGAGACCTATCCATCTAACTAAAATTTTTCTTCCATCTTAAACGATGTAGAAAACAATAATAAAAAATTTTATATTAAATTTGAAATTAAAGTAAATTATACTGCATTTTGATTAAAAATATACTGGTCACCCTATTAATATGAATATTGTATGTAAGTAAAGCAAGCAACACCGGTATAAAAATAAAAGAATAAAAACAAAAAAAAATAAAAAATTATGTCTTAGCGAAAACGTAAACATAAACGAACATAAGAAAAATCAGGACGTGATCAGAATTTCAACCCAACGTTGCCATCTTTACACATAAAAAACAAAAGAAGAAGAAAATAAAATTGGAAATAAATTTTATTTTAATTGCAATGTTGTCAAATTTCTTAATGAACTTTTATTTAAAGTTCTTTTTTTTTTATTTTTTTTTTTTATTTTTTAGCAGCATAAGATCAAATGTTTTATTTTTTGAAGTTTAATGGGCTCCTGTACACATGCATAATATACTATATAGTACCTAACTAAATAAACAGGTAAGAGAAGATATGTTAATTTGTATATACATAGGTACTTAATACTTATGTATATATATTAATACAGGTGCATATTATATTATATATATATATATATATATATATATAGGTGCATATGAATATCTAAAGCAAGAAAAGTAATTTAATAAAATAAAAAAAAAAATGCTTGTAATAAGTTTGTTGCCTTTTCCAGAATATTAGAGAAGAGGATTTGAGTCCATATAAGATTTTGAAATTTTAAATAAAACAAAAAAAAGAATTTTTGATGAATAAAAAATATATAGGTAATATATTATGATGCTGTTTGTTGTTGTTATACTTGAATTTTTTTTAACGCAGAATATTTTTATAAAATTAAGAAAAAAAAAAAAAAACATCTTTTAACTATACTTTAGAGGCATGCCAAGGTAAAAAAATTTTTTTTTTGTTGAATTTTTCCGATGATTCCCGCATAAGGTCGCAGTTTAATGATGCAAGTTTTTTTCTTATTTTTTGTCTTTTTTTTTGTATCCAGATGATGATAATCTTATGTTCATTTTTTGTTGTTGTTCTTATTTTATTCCTTGTTAAGTTGGTATATGTATGTTCATTTTTCTTTCTTTTTTTTGACGCATAATTTTTAAAGTACAAAAAAAAAAATTTACAAAATGGTAAAGAGTGGTTTTTAAAGGGTTTTTTTTTTGTGCTGTTTTTTTTTTTTTTTTAAGTCTTGGCCTCAAATGGTTTGTCCAAGGTTCAGATTTTTTGGCATGCGTTATAAGTTTAAAAAATTTTTTTATATGTTGGCAGTATTTTTTAAGATGAATTGAAAAAAAAAAAAAAAAAAAAAATGGCAAATATGACAGGGAATGTATTAAAATTAATTAAGTGTTAAGTTTTAGAGTTAGTATTTTTATGAGAGGTGTAGGTGGAAAGGGGATACATTTATCTTTAAATGATATTAATGGATTTTTCTTTGTTTATTTTTTTCTGTTTTTGTTTTTTTTATTTTTCGTTATTATTATTAAAAAGGGAATGAATGACTTAAAAGGTTTAAAATGGCAATAAGTTGTTTTGATTAAAGTTTGTAAATTTTTTTAATTTTAATTTTTTATTTTTATTATTTCTCTTATTTTTTTTTTTATTTTTGCTTAATAATTTGTAACCTTTGGTAGTAGTCTGGAAAATGTATTGTGGTAATAAGTGCATTGACTTATGATCATTTTATGATTGAAAATAATATTGAAAAAATAAATGGTTTGAGTTATGTTTTATAAAATTTGTGATAATTGAAAAAAAAAAAAACAAAAATCAAACCAAATTATGGTTTTGAAATCAAAGGTTTTAGATCAAAATTATTAAACAATTGATTTTTTAGTAGTATTATTTTAGTAGTTAAGAATTCAAAACTCGCATTGCTATTATTGTTGTATAATTTAATAATTTTGTGTAAATTTTTGAATTGCTTTAAGGCGATCAATTATTTAAATTTAAAATTTAACTTTATTATTCAGTCTTTTTAACATAAACTTTGAACAGATTTGACTATCATTTTGATAAAAACCAGAAAAATTTTTAACAATGGTAAAAGAAAGTAATTTAAGTTTTCTAGGAAATTATCGCTTAGAATATGTTGCAAAAAAAAAATTCTATTATATTTCTATTTTTCTTACTCTCGAGTATAGATAAACTATGCTAGAGGAACTTTCCAAATACAGAAGGTATTAAACAGGTATAAATTACAAAGAAAGAAGACTCATTAATATATACTTGAATACAATATATACATAGGTATAAAAACATGTAGAAAGTTTTGAGCTATGGGTATATCGAAGGCTGTTCAGCATCATGAGCATGTTGTATCATGAACATTACAAGGCACAAGTATTTCCCTCTTACAAGAACTTAACATAAAATGCAGGAAAGGAAAAGGAAAAAGTGAATCTTATTCTTCTGAAGGAAAAAGTGAATCTTAAAAGTCAATAAATCAGATGAAATGGAGAATGTAATAGTGAAACGTAGAGTGAATGAAAAAAGAGTGAGGAGCCGATCTTCTACACGTCTTCTACAGAACAGTAGTGTTTATGGGGCCTCAGTGGTCTAGTGAGTAAGAGTATATGGAATACGTTGTAAACACCAATATGGAGTGTAGCTTCGAATATCACACACGTCTCACACATTTTATTAATAAGTAACAAACAAAAGATTTCGGGAGAATGGAATTTGAAAAATTTGGGATTATGATGGATGGGACGGAAAATTTAGAGAGATTTTTTGAAGAAAGATATTAATAGTTATCGTACGTACAAATATAATGTACTTATCAATTTTAAGAAATGCACAATATATTTTATAATTTTTTTATATTATTAGTGTCCTTAGTTAATAACTATAATTCATTTTTTTCCTTTCAATTCTCTAAAGAGTACAGCACATCCACTATGTCATTTATTATTAACACTTGACTAAACTTCAAATTCTTTAACCATTATTTTCAGTAAGGCGTTGATTACTCGATTATACCTAATTATTGTGCAAGATTAGAAAACACAATACTTTTACATCATCTAATTTTGTTCCCTTTTAAAATAAAGGATTTATTTTTCAAATTACTGTTAAATTAAAAAAACTTTCTACGATCACGATAAGCTTTTTTAAATTTTTTTTCAAGAAATAAGTTAGAAACTTCTGAATTTCATTGTAAAATTTAAAATTTTACAACAAAAAAAAAATAAATTTGGAAAAAAGGACTCCAAGATCGGAAAAAAAATAAAACACAAATAAAAAAATAATTATAGAGTAAACTTTTTTTTTTTTTTTAATGTATCATATTTACATTTATATTTTTTATTTCGGAATTTTCCCAGATCTTTCTTGTATTTATGAGAAATTTTTTCTTTTAATTTTTTATTTCCTCATCCTTTTATCTCTTTGTCTATTTTGACTTTATAAAAACGATTTTCACGTATTTAAAGTACTGACGAAAAGTGCACAGAAAAATTTCCATTCATATAAAAAAAACAAAAAAAACACAATAAAAAAGTGTGAGCACACGTCACTGCCCTTTAGCATTTTATACCATTGTAACAAAATAAAAACACTAACAATCACTAGAATAAACAAAAAAGTGAAAAGCTAAGAGGTCAATTGTAATTGCACGATTTAAAATTGTTATAACAGCTCTATTCTTATATAAAAACTGAAAACTTTAGTCAAAATAATTTTCATTGGTAAAATTTTTTTTATCGTAATTACAATAATCGTATATTATAATAATTACTGGTTCCTTATTGAAGCAAACATCATTAAAAGGGCTTGTATTTGTTTTATCAGTTAGAATTTAACGTTACCTTTAGTGTAATTTATCTAGTGTAATTTATTTAGTGTAGTTAATCCTAGTGTAATTTATAAAAATTCACTATTCAGCAGGTATTATACCAATAGGCGTAATGATATCTTAAATTGTTTACGGTTAGCGATTAATGTGTTATTTTAGTCAATTTATTAATATTTCCAGGATGAAAGATTGAAGTATCAGTTTATCGTGTTTGTTATATGTCCATATGAATCTTTTACGGTTGACTTAACTTTTGATAATTTGTTTTTACATAAATATTAGAGGAGTACTTATACATATACTTTTCTGGGCACGCACGTAGCCAAATTAGGAATCCCACACAATACCTCCTGCAGGAGTTGCAAAGAAGCAAACGAATGTAAGAATCTGGAGCACTTTCTTTGCAGATGTCCGACCCTAGCTAGAGCCAGACTTCTCTCACTCGCTAAACTGTTCTTACACAACCTTAGCGAGCTTTCCAAACACAAAATCAAAGAACCGCTCAGCTTGGATATAAAACTGCAAACAATCTAAAAACACAGGTCAGGTGAGTGCAGTGGTATCAAAATGGCGCAATCTAGTGCTAATTGAGACCTTCAAGCAGCATCGTGAAGGTCACGATCCTACCTACCTACCTACCTACTTATACAAGATCTTAAATAATTATAAAATTGTTTTACAGATTTTTGTTTGTATTTAATCTCAAATTTTAGCTTGTAGCAGCTTGTACCTTAGATTTTAAAGTTTATCGATTGACTATAAGATATAGCTATAAAAATTTATTATGTGAAGGATACACAAGCATGAATACTTCTATAAAAGAATCAAAATATTTATGTTTTATAATTATTTCATAGCTTAATGTAAACCTCATCTGGTTGACTACTTCTTTTTATTCGAATATCAAAAGATTTTCTGTCCTATATTTGGAAAAATTATGATACGCTGTACTAAATTAAGTAAGAAACAATCAAAATGAAAATCATGTTCTTCATTATTAACCTTCCCCTTTTTAAGAATCTTTAAAGTGCCAATTTTTAAATGTATAGTCACAAGAAAACTTTATTGGCTTCTACTACCTTAGTTTAAGGCAAAGTTTCGGAAATTCCCAGAAAAATAAATTTTTTATAAGTTTAAAACAAGACAATTAAGAAAAATTAACAATCTTTTTTGTTACATCCTTTTTAAATATTAAATGGTCAAGGTCTGTCGAACTTCTAACACAACAATGTTTGGACAGTACTTTATCCTTAAAAATAATCAGATAAAACAAAAACAAAAACTATATTCAAATTCAGAGTTCTGAAATATGAAAGAGTGAAAATAAATACAAAAAAAAAAAAAATAGAATGTGAGAATCCCCATAAATAAAATATCTTTTATTTCTTTCCATCTTTCATTTTTGTGTCCGTATTAAAATCCGTGTATTAAAAGAAATAGGAAAATATGAAAATCAAATTTTTTATTTTACAATTTTGCATTCTTTTTTGCATTAAGTTGTTACCGTCAATGCCTCGGATATACCATATAAGAAATATTTTGATATTTTTTTTTTTTTTTTTTATTATTGTTTCAACATTTTCATTATGAAAAGCGGAAAATATATATGAAAAGTCATCATCAAGCAAAACACTAAACGAACCTGGACATTATAAATTGAAAGTCAAACAGATTGAAATTTTACTGTTTTATTTTGGAATGAAAAATTTAAATTAAAAAAAATATGTGAAAAATGATAATATTTGAGAAAAACAAATATTAAGAAAAGTTATAGACAGTTATGAAGTTATGCAAAGAATTGATATGGGTACAGGTTTTTTTTTTCTTTAAGGAGATTAGATTAGATTATTATTTAAGGGTCAATATTGGTAATTATTATTTAGTTGTAAGTAACACTAAGCTGCGTCATTTTCATGTAGCTCTATTGTGCCCTTTTGTTATTACATGTTGCGGATTAGGTATAATACTTCACTTACACTTATAATATTTCTTTCCACACTACTGGCTTTAAGAAAGTAAAAATCTGTAGAGGATTTTGTGCTGGCAATTCATTTTCAGCAAAATAAAATGCTTCTAGATGCACATATCTTGTTCGGAGTAAATCTCCACAGTTTTTGAGTATGTGCCCTGGAGTCTTTTCTTCTTCTTAATATAATTTTCATGTATACCGTCATTCTCTATTTTAATTTTTTTTAAGTGCCCCCGAAATTCCAACAGTAATCCTGTTCGATTTTTCAGTCTATTTTTACTGAATCCTATGGTCTTTTCATATTTTTTCTTGCTATAGTTTTCAAGAAGCTCTTTAGATTGTCTGAGCTCCCACCATGTAGTTTGCACTTATAGTTTTCCACTTCGACTTCTAGTACTTCTCTTATTTTGTGTTTACATCTGCTATAAAAATGTAAGGGGACCTCTAAAAGTAGTTTCAACTCCTACTTTTAGAAGTCTATCAACTTCCTCATTTTCTTTTATATATAGGTACCCAGTAGATGGTTTCTTTATTGTTTGTTTCCAAGTGGTTTTCAAGTTTCACTAAACATTTCCAAACTAAATGGAGTTTAATTGTTTGTGAATTCTTTCAGTATGTTTGATATTGGAAGGTTTTGGAATTTAATTACAGAATTTCAAACCGCCTTTGGAATTTCAAAAAAAAAAATCATTTTATTTTTTATGCTGATTAAAAGTTGTACTGTAAAAAAAAAAGCTATTTCCGGTACAAACTTTTTTATTTGAATTATTTTTGGAATTCAATTTAAATTCAAATTATCATTTGGAATTTTGGAACAGTTTTTTCACATTTGTTTTTGGAAATAATTTTCATTTAAATTAATGCCTACAAACGATTGAATGCATTTATAATACCAATTAAATTTTGTGAATTTGAGGACCTCAGAAGAACATGGTATGTACGGGGAATTATTGAAATTACACAAGTTATATTGGAAAATTTTACACGACATCCGGTGACAAACGGCAATGTTTACATTTATACTTTTCATTCTGATAATAATAATATTTTTAAATTTATACATGTATATGTAATATTTGTTTGTTTGTATTGAATTTGTTTGTTGGCGAAATTGTAAAACATTGATCTGATGACAAGTAAAAGTCAAGATTTTTTTTTTTTTAAATAATAAATTACGAAATTTAAACATCTCCTTTTTTTTGCTACTTTTTTGTTTTTAAATGATTCTTTTTTGTTGACTTAAAAAGTCTGTCAGTGATATCTTTAAAAAAATAAACACGACGAAGAAGTCAGAAGTCATAGAAGGTTTAAAAAAAATTTTCTTTTCTTTTTAATTCTTTTTTTTTTTTTGGTTTTTTTTTGGTTTTTGCTGAAAAAGGGGTTGCTAGAAGTACTATTGAATTTAGTATTAGAAAAGAAAAACTTATTTAGAAAATGTCAATTGTTTCTTTAAATGGAAATTTTTACTGTATTCGATTACATTTTAACACACTTATATGGAAGTGAAGATCTTCAAATCAAATTAAGTAGCAAAGACTTGTAATTAAATTGAAGGAGATTTTTAAATAATGTTTAAAAGTGATTTCTTTTCGAATGTCTCAATAGATTTATTTTTTTTTCTGCTTTTTTTTCTACTCATTTAATTTTGTTTTAAATTTTCTTGAAAACAAGAGACAAAAAAAAACGATGAGATGAAAAAGGAAAAACTTTCTATTATTGATATTAGAAATTATTATTTATTTGATTTTTAATGATTTATGAGAGAATGTACGATTGTAAAGGAATAATTTAATATAAAAATTAAAACAAAACAAAAATTGATTCGATAACTCGTCTTTTACAAATAAAAAAAAAACAATTTAAAATTGTCAAAGTAGTAACTGACTTGGAATGATTTATTTGATTGCAAAATGACTTAAAAATTAAAATGTTTAATCGTAAAAATATTTTTCAACTATAAAGATAATGAAAAAACTTTAAGGCTTCAAATTAATATTAGTTTATTAATAATTTTTTTTTCTCTTAAGGATAATGCATTCCGAATTTTTACCAACTAAACCTCAGCCGTACCTCTATTAAAACTTAGTTAAACTAACTAACCTTTATTTTTTAACCTACTATTACGGTTGATTTCTTTTTGTGTATCTTCTGTACTTTTTCTAAGGAAACTTGTCCTTTGCCCAGCTATATATCTAAAGGTTTCATTCTCATAAGCCTTCCTGTAGTATTACGGTTGATTTCTTTTTGTGTATCTTCTGTACTTTTTCTAAGGAAACCTGTCCTTTGCCCAGCTATATATCTAAAGGTTTCATTCTTATAAGCCTTCCTTTAGTCATTTGATTTACTATAACTAGAGCAGATTCTGCACTAATTATATTCCGTTCTAGACGAACTTTATGTTTTGTGACATATATATGTCTTTATTTCCTCTATAACGATTCCTCGTTGAGGATTCTTATAAATATTTATCTGGTTTATTAAAAAAATATTAATAAAAGATTAACAGATTTTCAGCAAATTACTTAACATTGATCCATTCTCATAGTTTGCAAATATAATAATAATGTTTGTAAATTTTTGTGTTGAGAATTTTGATGGGTTCATAAATCGTTATACATTTTTTTTCAGTTAAGAAGTATGGAAATAACCGCACCATCTTGGAATTTTTCCTATATTGCCACCTGGTAATCGTATAATGTTTGTTCAAGAATTTGTCAAAACTTATTTTATTTTTGTTTCGTTTTTAAACGCTACCCCAATTCTAATAAGGGACAAAGGAATCAATACAAAGTTATTGTCGGTTTTAGTCTAGGTTTTAGTGAAGCCAAATTCCATTTATTATCTATTCAGCCAATGATGTTGTTCATTTGAAAAGTTTCGGCTTTAAATGGCTGGGTGATAATTAGTATATAATATAATTAAATAAAAACGAATATATATAACATATACACATATAATAAAATAATCATAAAATAATAAGATAATAGATGTCGTAGAAATAAAGAAACATTTATATTTTACAGATTTGTACAATAACTACAGCCATGTAAACAGCGGCTTGGTGGAATTAATGATTCCCAAAAATTAAGCTTTGTCAAATATGAATAATAAATGATTTAATGAATGCCTTATGCTCCTTATAGGAGCAAGAAGGAAAACAGAATGTAGGTTTAAGTAATGAGGAGACGAATTGATAAATTCCTTTTAAGAAAGTTGGAAAGTAAATTGCAGACGAACGTATAGAAGTACATTTTGAAAAATTCAAATTATATAATAAACCATATTTATCAAATCGTAAACAAATTGAATGGAAACATATTTCACTTTTTAACAGTTCTCACAATAAATGAGTTTCCGTGACTAGTTTTAAACTATCTAGGAATTTTCACGGTATAAAAATAACTACTTTTCGCCTCCCATAGTGTTGCATGCCCAGTGGAATTGTTTAAAGGTAGGCATAATTGATTTTACTTCAATAGAGAATGTCCTTATACCTACAAAACAAGATATTTATAAAAGAGAATTAACGATACAGTGTATATTAAAAGGAATCAACTAACCTTTAACAAATAACATATTTACTAGCTAAACACTTTAAGAAAGCCTAGTTCAGATTGGGCGGTAAAAATAATATACTTTTAGTATTTTATAAATTTATGAGACAAAAAAAAAAAATTTTAAAGAAAATAAATAAAATTTAATTTTTTTTCCAATTAATTCTCTTGTACTTTCAAAAATATATCAATGGATTCAGAAGCATTGAATTGATTAAAGTATTATCTTTTTCCCTTCAAAAATTTTGGGAAGTTCAATTTCTTAGAAGTTGTATAAGGTAAGTTTTATTGTTATAGTTGAAGTTATTAAACTTAAAAAAAATTTTATATATAAATATACTACTATTTTAATGAGAAATTGATATTAAGTTGATTTAAAAACAAGTAAAAATAACAGTAAGTCGATGCAACCGACTTATTTATACCCTACACCTAAAACATTCAAATTAAATTAAAAATCCATAAGTTATTTTCGTTAGGTATTTAATACAAGCTAAAAAAAATAAATGCTGTTACAACCTTTGTACAAAATTTCAGGTTTCTATCTTTATTAAATTCGAAAATATGCGTATTAGGTTTTGGAAGTTGTATGGGAGGTACTCGAACGCATGGTCCGATTTCGCCCATTTACAATCCCCGCCTTACCTTAGTCATTGTTAACCTACAGTATAAATTTCATCAAGATAGCATCATTATTTTTTGAGTTATCGTGCGTACGGACGGACGGACGGACGGACGGACATCGCTAAACCGACTCCGGCGGTGATCCTGATTCAGAATATATATACATGTCTATACCTAACTCGCTTCCTTTTGGTGGTTACAAACACCATACCAAAGTTAATATACCCTATACTTAATGTGTAGGGTATAATGAGATTAAACAGGAATTTTTCTACATAATATATATATTATGGTAGTGTAACAATAGATACATATTATAATAGATAAAAAAAAAATATTATGCAATATATCATTATTTAATATAAGCATTAGATCAGAAAAACTAAATTTTGTATCCTTACACTCTAAAGTTTTAAATAATCATTTGTTTGCTTTTTTTTAATTTGTTAATTATTATCTTTAAAATCAATACAAGGCAATTAAAATTT
This sequence comes from Poecilobothrus nobilitatus, assembly GCA_947095535.1. Taxonomy (NCBI): domain Eukaryota; kingdom Metazoa; phylum Arthropoda; class Insecta; order Diptera; family Dolichopodidae; genus Poecilobothrus; species Poecilobothrus nobilitatus. The sequence goes on along the minus strand of OX352774.1, from coordinate 249,905,983 downwards.
TTCTTTTTAATGATTCTATATAGGTATTAGGTTATCCTAAAACATTTTATTTTAGTTGATTTCTTTTCCATCACATTCTTAATACTTATATAGTTTTTTTTTTTTTTTTTTTGGAAATTTTTTTAAAACAATTAAGTCAATAAATTCTCTAAAAACGTTTTTCAGACATGTTGTTTTTCCAACCTCTTTAAATTATTTCTGACAAAAAAAAAAATTAAATAGTAGAAAAAACAGATTCATCAATTCAAATTAACTTGGACAAACAAAACAATTTCAATATTTTTTTTTTCTTTTTTTGTTTGTTGAATAAATTTAATAAAAATCAGATTTAATTAAGAAAAACTGGATAAAAAATAACCAAATGATATAAACAATTTTTAGATAATTTAATTTGCATCATCTATATATAGCTTTTATCACAAGTACAATATTTTAGTTCTTATGTCAGGTCATCATTTTCCATTTTTATTTTTTTTTTTGTTTTTTTTTTTAATGAAATAACCACCACTACCACCTATTCCTTAAAATACATCCGTTACCCACTTCTATATCTCTTGTTGTACATATAAAAAATCAATGGTGACATCCTTTTGAATTTCATTTTAATGTCGTTATTTTGTTGGAATTTTCCGAGGCAAAGGGAAAATACTGTTTCAATTTATCTTCCGGTTGTTTTTATTTATCTCGTGTTTTTTTTTTATTTTGTTTTTTTTTTTATTTTGTTGTTGATGTTGATAACAAACCATTGGTAAACTGTAAACAAAACAAAAAAAAAAACAAAAATTCTTGTCAAATCTTTAAAAAGGATCAATCATGGTCTATATAGCATAGTGATAATATTTTGTTGTTGTGGTTGTTGCTGTTGAAATTGTTGTTGAAATTTTTATATGAGACTAAAAATGATTTGCACCCATTCATTACTAATAAAAGCTTCAAAATCAAAAAAAATTGAAAGAAAGATGAAAAAGGTTACACAATACTAGCAATTACGATATTTAAAACAAAAAACCAAAAAACAAAGTAAAAACTAAAATTTACCATTTCAAAACTTATCAAAATCATTTATATTTTTTGTTACAATATTTTAAAAAAAAAGAAAACAAAAAAAAAAAAAAAATTTTTTAGATAAAATTTCAAGTAAATGTTCAATTTAAAATCAATTTAAAGGTATATATTAATATATGTATATAAATATACAAAATTTATATAAATAAAATTATATAATATAATCTTGTATTATTATTGTGTGTTTGTGTGTGTACAAAAGGAATAAATCAGTACAAAAAAAAAACTATATATACTACGATTAAAAAAATTGCGTTAGCATTTTATTTTGGGTTTAAAGATCCAAAACAATTCTTTAATAAATACAATGAAATAAATTTTACCGTTACAGCAGTTACAGTATCTGAACTTTTTAATTTATTTTTTATTTCAATATTAATTTTCAGATCTAATAATCAGATTTGGTTATTTTTTAAAGATTTTTACATTTTGAGGAAAAAATAGCGAGCTTTTGATGTCAGCAATCGAATTATTATTTTATGGTTGTTGAACCAAACAGAAAGTTTCTTTGCACCTTTGCTTTGATAAAGAATTTGTTTAGCCAGCAGTTTAAATCGATTTTATTAGCACTCATAGAAATAGCTTTTTGTACTCACTTAAAAATTTCACTGTTTGTTAAATTCTGTTTATAAATTTCAGTTCTGCCACTATAAACTTTCTAAGAATAAATTCACAATTCTTAAATAATTGAATTATAATAGCATTTCAAGTAATTTTACCTTAGGTATAAATAATACATGATTTAAGAGCTCGACAATTGGTAAATACACACGAAAAATGTCTTGCATTAACGAATCAGTAAAAAAAGAAAGAAAGTTCTAAAACTCAACAATACGAATTTGCGACTTTTTGCGGGAATCAGCACAAACTATTATATGCTAAGAGGATATACTGAAGAAATAGATATAGCAGAGACTAACCTATTAAGGGCATACGGGCAGGAGGCAGAAGCAGTGCACTATGCCAATACTCAGTTTTGGTATCACAAAGGAAGAAAATCTCCGGTGCAGAACTCTGGGACAGCTTCTCTAAAGTTAGCCTACTCGACTAAGTGAAATCATACGGTTCATGAAAAGTATAGATTGGCTCGGTAAGACGCTGTAAGTGATAATCGGTAAGAGATTACAGAGCTGCGAAACACAACAGAACGCGGATGTGCAGCAAAATGTCCCCTTCGAAACAATAACAAGAATCTAAAATATAATACTGTGTTCGAAAATAACAAGACATAAACAGAATAGCCAATTCACAATAATTATCCTGTCTCTTTTTCTTTTACATATTCCACATTATTAGAGTTAATCTTGCTATACTATTTGAAAGCTACAAAAAGTATTGACATAAAATTGAAAAGGATAAAACAATTTCAAATGAAAACTTAACTTAGTTTAAATTTAAACTTAATTCAAATAAAACTTAACAATTACTTTTGTAATACGACGCCTATGATTTAATTCATTGATCACTTCATTCATCTGATCCAGTTATAAAGGTGATGATCCAATGCCTGTTTTGCTATTTTACTTTCTTCGAAAACTTTGACAGATGAAATGAATTACATAATTTTTTTTATGATTCTTGACCAAATGCTCAAAGTATTCAAAGTAATCGATGAAAGAAAAGTAATGATTTCATTTTTATTTCAATGCTTTAAACTTTAAACACTTTGACAGTTTCACATTTATCCATAAAACCAAAATTTGTGTTGGGGCTCCTAAATAAAAAATAGTTTCACATTTGAATATTTTTAACAATTTAAAGTAAAAAATTTGGTATTGTAAAGTATTCAAAATGATTGAATGATTAATCGTAGAAATTTTTAAAAATAAATCTATATGTGGGACAAAATCAGCTTATTATATAGAAATAAAATGTTACACGATAAAGCTTGGACTTTCTTGTAACATTATCGTAAATATTTCAATAATAAATTCTTTAAATCCATAAGGTTTTTCTCAATTTTTCTAGATCCTAATGTTATTTAGTATTTAAGAAACTAAAGTAACTATTTTTTATTTATTTTTTCAAACCCAATAAAAAATATTTGTTTACTCTTCACAAAAAATAACACAAGAGAAATTTCAAAGTAACTTTTCAAAGTATGCATTGAACTAGTACTTACTTACTTTAAGTACATTGCTCGCCTTGAATACATCCAAAAAATCAAATGTGGGAAAGGAATTAAAGTAAAGTATGCATTGGACCATTACCTTAAATTACAAAATAAGATTAAGATATACCTACTAAGGCAAAATTGAACTGATGTTTGTTCAATGTACAGACGCATAACTTACTACAGATTTCTAAATATCGAAAATTTAATTTTTATATCCTTTTTTATTTTCTATCTTTTTTTCTCACTTTACCTCTTTTACAAACAAAAAAAAAAAAACAAAAAACCAAACTAAATTTATTTTGAATTGGTATATTAATATCCTGTTTATTTAATAGTAAAGGCATACAGACATATTTATATATACAATAAAGTTTCGATACATATACATACATACATATGTACATTATATTATATCCATTATTGTTTTGAGGTTTATGGTGTTTCTTATTAATTTTTAATGAATTTTTGGGTTAGAGATGTTAAGTAAGGTAAGTGTTTTAGGCAAAATCAAAATCTCGGAAGCTAAATTTTAGAAAAGTTATGAATAAACTAAATATTATGTAGATTTAATATTAAAAAATAAAATAGAAAAACAAAGAGAGAAAATGAGAAAAAATATGGATAAAAAATTTTTTCCTTTTTTAAAATAATGTTTCGGGGCGTGAAAAAAATATATAGGATAGAATGAAATATAAAGGATATTAATGAAAAACATGAAGAAAAATAAATAAGATAAAAACTATTTTTAATTCTTTTAGTTTAATAAGAATTTTAAGTTTTTTATTTCAAGGTTTCTTTTATTGTTTCTCTTGGTTTCCGTTTTTGTTTTTGTTTTTTTTTTAATCCTACTTAACGTAAATTTATTTTCTTTAATAACCTTTTGTATAATACCTAAATAACTGTTTAATATTAAAATAAAAAAAAAAATAAAATAAAAAGAAAGATAAATAGATATATTTTATTTTAATAAATAAAAATTAATTAAAAGAAATTGCTAAAAATAAATAATTCTTATCTTTTGTGTTTTTTTTTTTTTTTGTGTTGTGGTTTTAAAGAAATATTTTGTAACAATTAAAGGTTTTCTTTAAAAAGATTCTAATGAAGGATTTTTTTTTTTTTTCTGTTTTTGTATTTTTTAAAAATTAAGAAGAAGATTTATTAAAATTGAATTAGACACAAAAAAAAATGTTTATTTGGGGATAAAATGAAACTTTTACTATTTTAGAAGTGATGCTGATTTGTAACTGATAATCTAAGTTTTTTTTTTCTTAAATAAAGTATCATATGTATTCCATGTGATGTTTTTATAAATTATATTACTTAAAGTTGAATAACAATTTTTAAATTGATTAAAATGAAATTAGAAAGGTAAAGGTTCTAATGATATAGTGAATAAGTGATACTGAAAATGCTTGTCTTCTGATTGCAGTTATTTTAAAAGAACCATATATAAATGAAGCGCTTTGATCATTTATATTCTTTATATTCTTTTCTTTCTTTTATGAATATTTATCTATGATGAAAATTTAATTATCAAAAATATTTATCTATCAGATAATTGTGGCAGAAATTTTAAAAGAAAATTGAATTTTTTTCTTCTAAATTAACTATGAGGAATCTTTTTTCTGACGTCATTTATTTTCCCATGATTTTCCTAAATATTGAAAATCTTATAAATATTAAATATTTAAAATTATATATCGGAATAATTTATTTATATTCCTTCATAAATGAAAGTATCAGAGCGTTCGCTATATACTTGTAATACGTGAAAATCAACTAAAGAAAAAATTTGCTTAGGATTTGCTATTTATTAAGAATTTAAATTTTGAGTAAATTTTTAATATTTGGTATAGTCTTATTATATTAAAAAAGTCTATTCTTATTATAGACTTAAATAATCTTTCTTCAAAATATCCCTCCAAATTTTCCTACTTATCACCCATAATCCAAATTTCCTAATTCCAACTTTACCAATTATCCTTCCCACATCCCTATCCCTAAAACCCAAATGAACGTTTGTATTAAAGGTTCTATCCAAAAGTTTGATTTTAAAAGTGTGGTGGTTTTGGTTGGTTAGAGTGCAACACTACCCTAAGAAAGCACGTGCAGTTCCTTTTGGTGACTTTTGAGTTTTTCACCAACCTTCGTAAAAAAAAAAAAAAACATAGTCTTATGATTATGATTAGAAAATTTAATTGAATATTAGTAAAACCATTAAATACCATAAGAGCTGAAAAAAAAATAAAAAATTTTTTTCTTAATAAATAAATTCAATCGATTACATGGAATGTTAAAACATCGTTTTTATTATATATACATTTTAAATATACGTTTTTATACGAGTCTCACATTCACCGGTGAATATAAAAGAAAACTTATGTGAAGTATCTCACTTATATAATATATCACCGGTGAACATTACTGAAATTTTTCAAAATCCTGTGCTCACACGTCAACATAAAAATAAATTTGCGTTATAAGTCCAAATGTATCACCTGTGAGCATTTTTAAAGGTAAAAAAAAAAAAATATATTAAATTGATTCGAGATTTTGAGAACATTAAAGCAATATTGACCGGTAACACACTTGGCACTTAACATAAATTCATTTTTATTTTCTTCACTGGTGAACCGAATTTTGAAATATTTGAGTGATGTTGCACCTATAAGTAATACACATAGGACTCCACGTGTTAAAAAATTATAATACAAAAGAATATTATATGAATTACTAGTAACTAACTAATTTAATACGTTTAGATTAGAACAGAACAGAAGAGAACAGATTAGATTACAATATACGATTAAAAAAAAAAAGTTATAAAACATAAAATCTAATTAACATTTCTTCTAATGATACTCAGTTCATTTTCAGTTTCTATATAATTTCATATTTGAAAACGAATGAAAAAATGCATATGGCTCTATGGTAAATAGTAAATAATAAATTTATAATAAATAAAATCCATCAATCCAAGGTAAAGGTTTGGTAATATAATTAATATTTTATGTATATGTATATGTTAAAAGTATTTCAAGTCTAAAATTATGACCATATAAAAAAGATCAAAACTTAATACATATTGTATGTATATATACAAATCAATAACATAATTTTTATAAGATTTTTTTATTTAATATTTTTTCTATAGATATATTTACAAACAACCAAGCCTTTTATTTTAATCGTTTATTTATCGTTCAATTTTATAACTCACGTACATTACATCTAAAGTACATTTTAAAACAAAATTGCCATATAATATGAGTAAACAATTTAAGAAAGAAAACAAAAAAAAAAAAAAAACAATTTTTATTTTTTCTTTTATAAGTACATATATATAAATATATATCTATATATTGTACACAGTTTGGTTAAAATTCTACAGTTTGGTTTCTACCATAATAATGTGATAATAAAGTGTGTCACATTGTTGTTTTAAAGTGTTCTTAAATGTACAAACTGCGTTTATAACAATTACACAATATATATTTTAAGTGTTGTACTTTGTACTATTACACTATCACTATGTGTGTATACCTAATCTCATCTCTCACTTTAACAAGTTTTATTCCAATAAAAACAAAAAACAAAACGAAAAAAACAAAAAAAGAATACAATAGTTTTTAGAAAATTAGATAAAACTTTTTACGTGAAGATTTTGAAAAGTATCCAAACATTCATGAAAAGTCTGATACCTGGTAAGGTGCAAAAACAACAACAAAATTAACTAAAACAAAAAAAAAATTAAAACTACAAAATTTTTAAAATTGGTTCCTTATTCTACATGAAAGACAACTAAGTTTTGTTTTTCCTTTTTTTTTTTTGTTGCTGTAAAATTAAACTGCATTGAATTAATCTAAGAAACATTGTGTTATTTTGTCTTCTTAACACTTTAAAATTGCAATATTTATTTATTTGATTTTATTTTATTTTTTTCTTTGTTTTGTTTTCTACATTCGAATCTAAATCTGTACAATAATTTTTATTTTAGATTTTTATTTAAACTTTTTGACAACGAAAAACAAAAACATTAGAGAAAATTACAAAATTAGATAAAGAACAGACGGGAACAATAAAATAATGAAAAAAAAAAAAAAAAAAACTACAATTTGTTATATTAAAGAAAGTGCAGACGAGTAAATAAAAATTAGTTATTTTTGTATTCATTTTTTATTTATTTTTTTTTTTTTTTTTTAACCTTTTTAAAGTATATATATATGTAAGTTGACTGAAAAATCTTATAGAAACTTTTTTTTTTTTTCCAATAATTCCTTACAAAGTATAGGTAGGTACTTTAAAAATGTATCCAATAGTTTAATAAACATTTAAATTCAGATATATGTATGTATGTTTTGTTTAATTATACATTCTATATATATAAAAAATTTATATAAATACATATTATAATATATATTTATATATTAATACATATGTTGCTTAGTATAGAATATTAGGTCAACAATAAATGTTTATTATATCATGAACGATTGGTAAATGGTAATACACTTTATAAATTTTGCAGAGAATATATCAAATATGTATGTACTATTTATATATATGTATGTACACAAATTTATTTAGAAATGATTGTCAATAATGTTTTTGAAAAAAAAAAAAACTATACCTTTAACACGTAACATGCCTTTATAATAACAATTTACAAATACAGTTCTTCAATAAACAATTAAATGTTGCTAAAAAAAAAAAATTGATTCTAAACATAAAACGAACACATGCTTAGTTATCACTATCATTATTCATGTCTCATATCGTAAATTCGTAATATTGTATTCGTTCGTATACATAATAATTTTATATGCAACGAAACTGGTTTTTTTTTTTTTTTTAGAGTTTTTGACTTAATGTTGAGTTGATGTTTTAAAAATTTTATGACGTTTCTAGCAACATTTCTGTCGTATTAAAATTTATATTTGTGTGTAGACAACTACATAGCAATTTGTGTTGTTGCTTTATTTAGTTTGATTAATATATTGAATATTGAATAACCAGTTTTCAGATGAGTCTCTAAATTTTTGTGTATTTAATTTTCTTTTTGTATTCAAAAAAAAAAAACCGGTTTTTATTTTTATTTGAGAAACAATTTAAATAGAAAAACAAAATAAATATAAAAATGTTCTTAAGAGTTTTTAAAAAAAAAAACATTTTGTTGCCCGCTTTTTTTTTCTTAGTTATTTAAATGTTTATAAATAAAAAAAGAAACTGAATTATATGCATTTTTTTTACATTTCATACATTTAAAATGAAAGACAAGTAAAAAAAATGGTTACAAGATTTATTAAATTAATTTAAATAATAATAAAAAGGTACTAGGTACTTGTTATAAATTAAAAAATTCTAAACAAATTCTAATAAATTTTATTTTTAATTATTATTGAAAGACTCGGGAATAAAATGCCTTATTTTTAGTCATTACTCATTACTAATAGGTACACTTTTAAATTAATATTGAAATTTAAAATTTTTTAGATAAAATCCAGTGGTTGGCTAGTTGTTTCATTATTCCAAACCTTCTAATATTCTATATAATATTGTAAAATAATAAACAGTTTAGATACAGGGTGTTTAACAAAATATGTAATGATAGATATATTTAATTTCTATGAGATATGGTTGATGTGGTTAATGACTAATTATAGTTAATGTATGTAGTTTAAGATTCTAGACAATAATGCATACACATAATATGCATCTGTAATTGCATATACCTACATCCATATGCATTTTAAGTTCTAATGCACTATGTTCTTTTCATTAGTCTATTGCATTTTTGTCGATAGTATTTTTTGTTGGACAATTTCAGCAAACAATTCAATAATTTATAAATTTAAACTAAACTCTTAAATTACGTTTAAATATTTTTGCATCCAATGTATATAAATCTGTTTAGAAAAGAGGAGCATTGGTAGAAATGAAAGAATCATACTCTTAATATTGTCCATTTGCTAATTAATTTTATGCCTTTAATATAAAAATCTGAGAGAAGTAATTAAGTAACCAATTGTTTATTGATGCATCTTTTAGCAATGTTTTTTTTTTCTCCTTTTAATTCGAATATTTTATCCGTATGTTATTATGTTGCAATTCTTAGACATTGTTTTATATATATTCACATATTAAAAAAATATTATTTTAAAATATATGTACATAAGTAATGTATTATAAAACATTTACTATTGATGGTTGCATGTAACCACAATAAGGAAGTGAATAAAAATCTATAAAACGTCTTTTTTTTTTCTATTATTATCTTTATTAACTGTTTTATGAATCATTATCTAAAATTTAATTACAAAAAAAAAAAAATTAAATTATATAAGCACAGAAACAATAATAATATGTCAGTGTGTATGTATAGTATATAAACTATTAAGCCTATAGATACATTACCTTACAATTTACATATTAATTATTCTTCCTTAATATCGTATTTTTCATCCATACATATTTAAAGCAATAAATGCTTATTCAACATTATCTTTTAAATCAAAAATATTCTAATCTTGAGTCTAGCTACTTTTATCTCTATCAACATTGTTGATATGTATTTTATAGTAAAATAAGAAATAAACCATCAACATAACACAAATCCATACATCTTACAATAATCTAAACTCTAAAGTCTAAACATAGTAATATATTATAATACCTATATGTATCTCTAAATAGTCTAATCTCTATTAATATGTACATTGAAATTTTAACATTTCAAAGAAATAAAATTAAAAACTGGTTTTTTCTTTTATTTTATAAAACAACATTTTAACAACGTTAGATATTTTACGTTAAATCTGCATATAATGTTTGTTTGATTGTGTATACATTTTTATAAAAACCTTTTATTTTATACCAAAAAAAAAAAATAAACAAATACCTATTTAAAGTATGTATGTATATTTCATTTTCATTTCGAGTATCGAAATTTTTAGATACATCAAAATATTGTGCAGACTTATTATTTTTATGAACAAAACACCAAGTGACAGACAAAAAATATTGAATAGTCAACAGAATTGAAATTAAAAAAAAAAAAAAAAATAAATAAAAACTTCACTAAAATAAAAATTTTTACAGAACAACAATATCTTTCGTCTCGTTTTTTTCTTTTCAGTTTTTCAAAATCGTAACAAAAAACCAGTTTCGTGGCTGAAGTCTTTCGATGAGGTTCATATAAATGTACGAAATATCGTATCGCGTCATCTCGTTTTTATTATTATAGAAACACAAAAAAAAAAAAAGAAAATAAAGTACCTACTTTTTTTTTTTTTATTTATTTTGTTGTTACCATATTTTTTTCATATAAAAAAATTGGAAATAAAAAAAAAAACAACCAGCAACAAAACTAAAATACCTATGAAGGATTTTTACCGCGAAAATAACAGAAAAAAAAAAATTATTTTAATTTAAATTAAAAAAATAGTTTTATTAAAAAATAATTGTGTTTTGTTTGTTTTTTTTCGCGGAATTATTTTTGAAAAAAATTCTAAAAAGAAAAAAGTTATGAAAAATTAAACAAATTTTAAGTTAAAAATTTACATTTAAAAAAAAAAAAAAAAAAATCTAAACGTGGTTGCAAAAAGTTAAAAAAATACCTAATAAATTTGGTAACGGCTTTTGGTACATGTACTTACATACTTATATTATCACAATTTATTGGATTATAATATTTTGCATACACCATTAATCACCATTTCATCTCATTGTACCAAAAAAACACAAAAAATCATTTACCATAATTAAAAAAGCCAATCACACAAAAATATTTTACCACAACAAAAAAAATTTTAAAATTAAGTGAAAAATTCCTTAAAAATTTTTAATAAAAATTTCAAATAAAAAAAAAAATTTTTTTCCTAGTGTAAAAAGAAAAAAAAATATATATATATAACTAGTGTGATAAAAATAATAAAAGTGTTCAACATTATCCTTCCGTTACCTAAATTTATATTGGGTTCTATATAGATAATACCTTTCGACGTTTAATTAAAAAAAAAAAAGAAGAAAAATTTTTTTTTTTTTAACTTAATTCCAATCATTATTTTTTTTTCTGTTGTTTTTCATGATTTGTTTATTATTTTTTTTTAATAAAATAAATGATAGCGAAAACAAAAACCACGATAATTAAAAGAAAATAAAAAAAAAATAAAAAACCCAAAAAATAGTGTTTAAATTAAAATAATAAACTAACTATATAAATTAAATTAAAAATAGTTAGAAAATAAAATTGTGGTTTAAATCCAAAAAAAAAAAAAATAGAAAAAAATTGTTTAAAAAAAAAAACACATCAACAGTTTAATAATAACAATTTAATCAACTGATAACTATAGGAGTAATAATCAAACATCCAAAATAATTTATATAAATATATCCTATATCGAATTAATTTTTTTAATATACCTACACATTTTAGTTTTTAAATGTAAGTGTGCCTATTCAAATTTCAAAAAAAAAAAAAAAAAAAAAATTTTTTTAAATTAAAAAAAAAAAAAAAGTACAAAAAGTACCTTTTTAGTTTTTTTTTAATTTTAAATTTTAAGTACCCTACGTATATGTATAGTTAAAAATGAAAATATAATGTGACGTATATTGGTTTTATCATATTGTCGTTTTATTTTTACCTTTTTTTTTTTAATTCATTCATTTAAAAAATAATTAATCTTTAATTTATTTTTTTATTATTATTGAAGTGTAAGTTTAAGTATCTTATTACACAAAAAAAAAAAAAAATTAATAAGTACTTTAATACCTACCTATGTTCTATTTTTTTATTATTAAAATTTCTCTTAAAACAAAAACGTGTTGACCAAATTATTTATTTTATATTTTATATGTTGTGTTACCTACTTAGTTTGAGGGAATAATTTACTTAAAATAAAATCTATCAAAAAAATAGATATAAAATATCTAAAAAATTGCACCTAAAGTATATTTACTTAGTTGCAAAAAAAAAATAAGTTAGTAAGTACTTAAATTGGAATTTAAAAAACAAAAAAAAAAAATGAATAAGTAGTTTATACCAAAAAAAATTTACAAAAAAAAAACAAAAATTAATAAAATAAAAAACAATAAATAAATAATAAAAAAGTGTACCTACTTATATTCAAAAATTTTTAATAAATATTCACGAGTACAAAAAAAAAAAATAACTAAATTCCTATAAAAAGCTTATTAATTATTATTTATAATACCTATACATTAATTATATTTGTATAAGTAAAAAAACAAAAAAAATTAAAATTTATTTATTAATTTTATATTTAAAAATTTTTTTTTTTTTTTTGTATTGTAAATAACAAAAAAAAAAAACAACAATAACTTTTAACGCTACAATTAATATTGAAATGGCAAAAAGCAATAAGTACTTAAGTAACTATTACATATTTAATTATATACAATATAATTACATATAGTTTTTCACCTGCTAAAGTAAAAAAAAAAATATACATAAGTATATATATATAACTACTTATATATACATATAATAAATATATCATAAATAAATAGTTATTTTAAATTTTAATTTGTTTTGCATTGGATTTTAAAACAAATAAGTACATATATATATACATTTAGTTACCCACACATAAACAGCTTTATTTAATTTAAGTTTACATGCACTGCTAACATTGTTATTGATAAAAAAACAAAATTTTTAATTTTTTTTTTTTGTTAATTAAAAGTCATTTTTAAAAATTTTAGTTTTTTTTTTTGGATTTTACTATTTATATGTAATGATTATTATTGTACTTACAATATATAAATTACAATATATACATATACTTATTAGTTGTTATTTCAATGTTATTATTATTAAATTAATTACTTATTAATTAATTTATTTAAAAAATTTAAATCCATTAAAGTGATAATTCTTAAAAAATACCTGTATTACTTAGGTTGAAAAAAGAATTTTATTTGTAACCTTCTCTGGATTTCTTTCTTTAAAATTTAATTTTTTTTTTTGGAATAATTAATTGTTTAAAAAAGTACTTATAATAAATAGTTAATTGTCTAAAATCGTGACGAGTGTTGACTAATGTAAAATAGTAATAAAATAAATGAAGAGATTATAGTTAAAAGGATAAAAAAATAAATTTTTAATTTTGATGTTTAATAGTTCAGGAGTTTTTGACATTTTTATATTAAATATACTATAAGTAAGTACCCAAATGTTGAAAGGATTTATATAATAAGTATAATTATAGCTAAGCCATCTGAATATTTATGAGGAAAGTTTTACTTTTACTTGTTTCATATATACCCTCTTTCTTAAGTATAAACTGATTTTGTGATTAAAGGAAAGAGTGTATTCGAAACGAAGAACGATTCGAAAATGTTCCTCCAATAAAATACTCGTTTCATAAAATACTTGTGTGGCGGCTTGGCTGTATAGGATTGAAAAAATATTTTTAAAAGTTGTACTTAATTGGTTAATGATAAAAAATATTGAAAATTTGAAATTAAATTTATGTTTACAAGGCAAATAGTTACTTATTAAGACAGAATTATTATTGTCAAGCCTGAAATTGGTGATATAAAACTTAAAACAAAAAAAAAATTTTTTTTATTGTGAGTTCGTTTATTTTTTTTTTCTGAATTAAAAATTAAATTAAATTTAAAAATAAATTAATTAAATTTATTTTTGATTGAATTTTTAACCCGTAAAAACTAAGTACATGTAGAGTGAAATTTTTTTTTTAATTAACTAAGTAAAAATGTTAAATAAATTATTGTTTTAAGCCTTATGTTATCATGAGAAAAAGTTAGAGAAAAAATCTTTTTATTCAATTTTTACCGTGCAATATGTAAAAATTTTAGCGAAATTCAGATGAAATTTCACTCAAAGTAAATTTACATATTTGTATAGTTAAGAAACTGTACTAACAGTATACATGAAAAATTTAATAACTACTTATATTTTCTAAGAAAATAGCATTTATATATAAGTACTTACTTATCTGTTAAAGTTACATAAAAATTTCACGAAAAATAAAAACAAAATTGGTGATACCAAATTGGTGATGGTGATGTTCAAATTGCATAAATATTAAGTATTTTCACACGAGGATTGAATTGAAAATTAAATGAAAATGTTTAATTCAGTAAGTACTTACTTAACTAAGTACTTATATAATATACTCACTTATGATATAACTATACACATTTATGTGATCATTGTAATTAAAACAGATAATTATAAACTGTTTATTGAAGTCAAAATCTGTTCAAAACTTCCAGTTTATTGGTAGTAATTTAATCTCTCACATCTCTCACAACAAGTATCTATAAGTATCTATACGAAAATCTTCATGTTATCAAATCTTCAACATTTTAAATACTTAATTACTTAAGAGTTATAACTATATGTACTTATAAGTATCTAACTACTATACTACTTACTACTACTTAGTTACTTAGTTATTTATTCCAACCAATCAACCATATTTACTTAACAGTTCCCAATATTAAGATTTAATTTGATGTTTATGACCCTTTTATTTTCTAATTTGTTACTTTATTTGAAAACTGCTTCAACAGATTGAAATTTTCTTGTTTTTATTGATTTTTTTTTTTTTGTTAAAATATTTTCAAAGCTTTATAATTAGTTGAGATGTTTATTTAAGTACACATATAAGTGAATAAAATTTATTAAAATGCTTTATGGAAACATAATACTTATGTATTTATATATCTACTACCAGATACTATACTTAGTACTTAGATACTTGCAACTTAATTAATTCAAATTGTAGACTTTAGATAAAGTTTTCCATTGTCTCAGTTTTTTTTTTTTTGTTTTGTATTTATAAAATGTAATTTTTTGTTCTATAAAAATTCAATAAGTATTCTGAAACATTTTTTTAAAATGAATAAAATAATGACACGTTTTTATTAGATAATTCTATACTTAGATACTTTGAATTAAATATACTTACCTGAACATTTTTATTTTTAAACTTTTATGACTAGTATGACTAGTATTAAGTAATTATTCATTTATTTTATTTTTTTTTTGCTAATAATTTTTTAAATGAACTGACTAATTCTCGAAAAATTTAATATATACTTACTTATATCGACTTAGAAACCCCCTTTCCCCACAATTATTTACCATTTCAGATGCTTTTCTGTATAAATAAGTAGTAATCTTAAGTACCTATAACTACTTATTTTAATGTTTTTTTTATTTTTTAATTTTGCAATAAAAAAACCTATAAGTAACTACTACTTAGTTATAATCATTAACGAATCTATTAACAAAATCTAAATATGTACTTATTTAATTTGGAATGAATACTTAATATTGTTTAATATATTTTTTTTTTTTTTATTTGAAGTTTTGCATACCCGAAATTTCAAGATATCTATTTCATTAGTTATTATGTTGTCTCTATTTTTTTATTTTATCTTAAGTATAATTGGAAAATTTTCACTTTTTTTTTTCTGAATTTTGTTTTCTTTTTTTTTCATTTTAAATATAAACAATTTATTCATTTGTTCATTCCAAAACAATTTTTTTTTTTTTTTTTTCACTTCAATCTATTATTTTCACCTGTGCATAAAAAATGAAAAACAAAAAAAAAACAAAATAAAAAAAAACGTAAAAGAAAAATCATTATTCATAATTTGATGATATATTATTATGTTAAATGTTTATTTTTTATGAAATTTAATATTATTTTAATAAATTTGTATGTGTGTCAGTATGTTTGCATGTAATTTATATAAGTATACAAACTTATATACTTACTTACAGTGCATTCAAAAAATGAAGTATAAAAAAAATATTATAGTAAAAGTACTTAGAAACTAGTTATAACTAATAAAATTAAAGGATGTGTCTAATCGGTATGTCTATCGATAACATAACCAAAAATTCTCGATATTTCTTCTTCATGTTTTGTCTCGTAAAATTAATTTATTTTTTATCGTCATTCTTAAGTATTTTTTGATAATTAATTTTTAACTCTTTGCTTTTCTTTTCATTCAAATTTTGTCATAAATCTCGATAATCATTTGTACTTAAGTATCTAATCAAAATTTAATTTTTTGTTATCAATTTATCTGACCGATGGTCAATGGAGCAGTACTTAATTTGTTGACCTTTCTGTCGAAAAGTCTGTGTGGTCGAAATTCCGGTCAGGACCAAATAAAAAATTATGAAACTAGTTATTATACTTATAGCCATAATCTAAATAAGTTAGTAAAATTAATAACAGTTGCTAGTCCACATGTCTAACAAGCAAAATGTTTATCAAATATGTCGACTATACTTAGTAAATTATGTCACATCAAATTCATTGACATTATAAACCTCAAATGGATAGATATAAGTATAAGAAATTACTTTTATTCATTGATTTAATGGGATGTTATATCCTTGTTTGTGGTCCTTTTAGATCTTTTTTAGAATCTGTCTTATAAATTTTCTTTTATATTTAATAATTTTGTATTCTGGTTTTATATGTGATCTTACCATCCATAACAGTACAACTTACCTATGTAAACCTAATAGTTTTTAATAATTTTAAAAAGGGTTTAATATAGAAAAAAGTAAAGTATTAGATAATAATTGTAATGAATATTCTTTTTACTTATTTAATATATACATATAGTACAACATTTTAAAGTACATACTTACAACATTTAATATAAAACTGGTAGTTCATGATATTTTTACTCTTCTGTATAATATTAATATTAACATATTATTCCATTGGTAGCCGTTTAGACAGTTTGAGCTGTAATTTTTCTTTATCATATATAATATATATATATATATACTTATTTTTAATTCTGTTTCTTTTTTTGATTTTTTTTGTTTTTGCAATTTTATTTCCATTTTTCTTCTTTTAAGTACATTTTCAAAAATGCTTATCCGGCCTCCTATTCCGATATATATACTTATATCTGTCTGTCTGTAATTAGTTACCAAATCTTAAATATAGGTTTAAAGTATTTGAAATTGAAATTATACAAAATTGTTGGAGTTCCCATATTCCCATAACCTAAGTACATGCTTAATAAATAATCTTAAATAATATTTGAAGAAAACTATGATTTTTAGGAATAAAAATAAGCAATCGGATTTATATTGGATTGTTCTGTGTCAAAGAATGCAATATGATGCGGAACAATATATCAAGAGTTGTATAAATGCAACATCTCTTGAGATAACATCAAAATATCAGCACAAAATTGATTGAGATGTAGAGGTGAAGTGGAAACCCTATGCTCTCTCAAGAGGAGTAAGGGAACAAAAAAAAAATTGGATATGTATACTTATATATAACATTATAGCGACTAAGTAATTAAGAAAATTTTTATCCTTTTTTTATCGAAGGGAGATGAATTCAAAATTTGACACTTAACTAACTATAATTACTTACCCAAAAGTTGAAAAGCAGAAATTAAAGCTCTAACATTAATTATACTTATTTATAAAATGGTTTTTTATTAACTAAGTACTTAATTTTCTTAAGGCTTTTGTTAAGTGTTTCCTTAAAATTAAAGGAAGTATGTTTTGATTTCCCACAACTTGAAAAAAAAAGTTTTCCAAGAAAAATGGAATTTTTTCTTAGATACCTAAGTAAGTAAGTAATCAGTATTTTAGAGTGCTTTTAATGCAAATTATATTAAAGTATTCATAGTTCTTATTGTATATAAGTACTTATTACTTTGCTCATTTAAAAATGATTAACTACTTACTTATTTCATATTTTCATTACAAAATTATATTTTACACTTATATTAAGGTCTTAAATAAATATCTGCTTTTAAATATCCTTGAATTTACTTACTACCTAATTTTTTATTTTATTTTATAATAAAATAAATAATAATTTATATTTTATAACTTTAACCATAAACCATCAAAATAAAATAAATTAAAAATAAAATAAAATGTAAAAAAAAACGAAAAGAAAACAATATTTTTTACATTTTCGGCTCAGATCTTTCTAAAAAAATAAACAAATTAGTTAGAAAAAAAAAACAAAAACTCAGGATCTGTTGAAGGAAATTGAAGGAAAAAAAAATTTTTTTTATTTTTTGTTTCTGTTTTTATTTTCTTCGTTTTTGGTTTTTTATTCTGAATTTTGGAATGTATTATGATTATTGTTATTATAAAACAATAAGAAACTGAAAAAAAAGCAAAAGAGAGAAAAAAAAAAACTGAAAATATATTTGTTTTTTGGTATACTTAGTTAGATATATTTTTTTCCCGACCTATCAGAAATTGTCTTGGGATTAATCTATCACAACGGGAAAAAAAAAATGAAAATAACCAAAAAAAAAAAAAATAGAAAATTTGTTTGGTATTGGAAATGTAAAACAGGAGCAAATATAAAAATAAGTATGTTTCTACCATAAGTATATTGTTTATTGTTTTTTTTTTTTTTCTGTTTTTGATTTTTTTTCTAGAAGGCCACAATAATACAAAATAACAACTATCTTTAAATTGAAATTATAACAATATTCTGGAAAAATTTTTATATCCAAAATACAAAATCTTGAAAAAATATTGAATAAAACATTTTGTAAGTAGTTGATTATTGATAAGATTGTATATAAAATCCTAATTTTTCAAATGTACTTAAACATAATAATTACTAAGTACTTATACTCATTTAAATATTTCAAGATTTTTCGATCATACATATACACAATTCTGAATCTTTATATCAATTCTGGGTCCTATTGCACTAACCACTTATCACTAATCAAATAAGTACTTACTTAATCAAAAAATCAATTTTTTGATAAGTGAGTGTTTTTTAGTAATCAAAACTTTATTGTGTTATTAACAAATATGGTTTTGGTATGCGACAAAAACTTATCCCAAAAATGATTATTTGATTAGTGATAAGGAGGTTGATGCGACTCAATAGAGTCCAGATTATACATATACAAGATTTTTTGAAATAAGTACATCCCGGAAAAATATTCTGGTGAAATTGAGAGAATAGAAATATCGGAAAAGTAAAACAAAAAGAATATAAAGTACATACTTAAGTAGTTAGTACTAACTATTAAAAGTTACAGGTATTCTTAAATTTACACAAT
The DNA here is from genome assembly GCA_947095535.1 of Poecilobothrus nobilitatus. Taxonomy (NCBI): domain Eukaryota; kingdom Metazoa; phylum Arthropoda; class Insecta; order Diptera; family Dolichopodidae; genus Poecilobothrus; species Poecilobothrus nobilitatus. The sequence goes on along the minus strand of OX352774.1, from coordinate 249,886,713 downwards.
TACTTATAAGTAATTGATTAAATTTAAAAAGAATCCGTGTTTATGTTAAAATACTTACAGTAGCTATAATTTAACTTCTTAAATCTTATATTATTTGTAGATTAAAAATAAAGAGGAGAATGAAACTCTTCAATATGATATCAAAATGAGAAATTTTTAATTTTTGATTTTACATTACATTTCTATATGTACTTAAGTACTTTTTATAATAACTCATTATTGTTATTATTGTACTTATCTATTAAGTATAAAATTAAATTTAAGAATTCGACCTTTTAATTTCTTACTAATGGTCGAAATTATACGTCGAATTTAATTAGAAAAATTACTTAATCAAATTAATTGAATGACTATATATGTACTTATTTTACTTTGATGCAAAGAAATTTATCAAAATTACAACAACAAAATGCTAAAATAAAATTCATTTGCTAAATAATTTCATTATTTACGATTTACCGTAGATTATCCGAATTTTGTTTTTAGTTTAAAAATAATAATATCAGTTTAAGATTGTTTAAATCCAACGTTTAAACGTAAACAACAAACTTAGTGTCTGTTGATACTTAAATATTAGCTCAGTATCAATAGAAGATTTTTTGTGTAAGTAATTATACCATACCAAGTACCATCATCTCATATTTAATATTATATTATGTTTAAACTAAATTAAGTTTCTAAAAATATGAATATAAATATGGAGGTTGATAAATATGTACATTATATATTTTTTTTCTAGGGGGCGTAGAAATCTTCTAAAGAGACTAAGAATTCCCTCTTCCTACTTAGTATCAGATTCTTACTGACTAAACTCATTTTCAAATTTCTTTAACCAATATACCTAATGGGATGAAACCCATATCTGCTCAAGCAGTATATTGGCTAGAGCTATTATTATTACCACGTGCAGTAGTATATATAACGCCTTCCGGTATGATATAATCAAAGATAGCTGATATTAATTATTAAATAAAGTTAAATAAAAAATCTATTTTTATATAATGTTGCTTTCTTCTCATTACTTTTACTTTGTTTCTCATATTATGCAAAAAAAATTTATTGCTTTGTTCTCATATTATGTCTCATATACATATACATGCAAATGCAAATGCAAATGCAATGCAAATACATAATATATGTACATAAGTACTTATGTACATGCAAAAAATTATATGGACCAAAAAAAAAAAAATTTTTTTTAATTTGAGATTTCTAAGTTTCCTTATATATTTTTGTTTATTTGTTTGTTTGATGTTTTTTATTTCATCATAACAAATAAAAAAAAAGTTTTTAATAACATTTTAAAAAACAAAAAAAAAATATATAAATTTTAACAAAATAAACTCATTTTAATATTTTATGGTGCCCAGATATTAAATTTCCACAAAAAATAAATAAATTTTGCACCAAAAACAAAAAAAAAGAGAAAGAAGATGAAAAATCCAAATAGAATAATATCAGTTTATTAGAAAAATAAAGAAGAGATTTATGAATGGTATAAAATAACTTCCTTTTTCATCTTACTCTTGACTTTCTCATGTATCATAGGTACATATATATAACTATAAACTTATGAACAATAAGTATTTAAAATATAAACAGAAGTATACGAATCGCTTATTAAACTATAAGTCAGTTTGTACTTATAAGTACTTACTTCATAAAAATATTAAATGATAAAAAAAAATATCTAACTAGTTACTTACTTAGTGTAAATTTTATTTTACAGTTTCTAATATTTGGGCTGAGAATTTTCATTCGTCAAAAGCAATTATTTTGAATAATTTTTAAATTAAGTACTTCATTTGATTATTGAAATTTTATAATAAAGAACTAAATACTTATACTTCGTAAGTACTTAAGTATGTAAGTAGTTATTGTTATAATTTTCCTTTGTTAACAATGTTTTGAATTATTAACAATTACTTTCAATTATAGAACTAATTTCTTCTATAATTTAGGATAGAGATATATAGTTACTTACATATATCTAAATTGATTTGGGTTCTCGAATCTATCATCATTTCAATAGTTTGTAAACTGAACTAAATTTAAGCACAAAACACATGTATTTGAATTTAATAAACCAAGTACCAAATTTTAATATAGAAAACGAAATGAAATAAATTTATTAAGTACATAATTGAAGTCTAAGTGAAAATTAAATTTAGATAAGGTGACCATATATTGCAAAATGTACAGTATACTTAATTATATATGTAACTATGTACATACGACCTTCAGACATCTTTCAAAAAATGGTATTTTTAGACTCGCAGATGTTTCAAGATGTCGAAAATCATGATAAATCTCAAGATAAAATTTTTTAATGCCTATAAGACTTCTCTTTTATTAAACAGGAAAATATTAAAAATGTTAATAAGAATAAGTAGTTATGTGTTTAAAAAATAGAAAATAAGTATATATGTAGACGTATGTATGTAATTGCAATATTATTAACCTTATACTTAACTATAGGAGAAAAAAAATAGGGAAATGCATTTTTTAATTTATAGCATTAGTTAATTAACTAACAACAATTTCTGTTTCATTTTTTCGAGGATTCCCCATTGTTGTTTTTTTTTTGTAATCCTTAATTTTAAATTAAATTTTGTTTGAATTAAATTAAAATTAAGTATTATGTTTTTAATTTTTATTTTTATTTTGAATCTCATTCAGAAAAAAATAATTTTAATCTTTTTAAATAAATTTTTTTTTTTTTAAATAACAAATCCTTGAAAGATGGTGTTTTGTCACATTCAATGCTAAAAAATAAAAAAAAAATACCATATAGTTATAGTTATCTATATAAATATAATTATATATATGTACATAAGTATATATTATGTACATAATAAATATTATATTATATACATAATAAATATTATATTATATATACCTACATAAAAGTACATTATATTCAAATTATAAAAAAAATCTACTTTTTTTTTTTTTCAATTAATTTCAAGGATTTTCTATATTTAACATAAGTATGTATTTTTTTTTTCATAATATTTTTCATTTAAAAAAAAAAAAAAAGAAAATTTTGAATAAAAAATGAATAAAATGTTATTATTTTTAATATTATGTTGGGTTTTAAAAAGTTTTAAATCTTTTCAACCGGCAGATAACCAAATATGATATTTCAATGTTACTTACTTATATTTTATTTGAGTTTATTTAAAAATATGTTAGAAATAATTAAATGCTTATTTTCTTTTTGGTTAAATTTTATTTTCTTAATTTAAAAATCTTTTAAAGGATTTTTTTTTTTTTGATGCAATTATTTAAATAGAAATGCACATGTATAATGAATTTAAATTACACAGCTAAGTATATTTTGTATATATATACTTACATATTTACTTAGCTACTTATGCACAACTAATTTAATATCATTCACTGCTGGTTATATACAGGCAATCTCGTAGAGAGAGAATTTAAAAAATAAGATCCATATTTTGACAATTTATTAAGAAAAAAATAAAATTTTTTTACAATATTGCCTGGTAACCAGCAAAGTATCATTTAACATTATTAACATTATAGCTCAAAAATTGACGTAACGAGACGAATAAAAATTCTACTAACTATTACATGTAAATGTATGAACATACCAACAAAAATAGACAATAAAAATGTCAAAAAAAAAACTGCACGAAAAATTATATGTCATATAAATGCAGAAATATCACATATAAAGTCTCCGTAAAAAGATGGCAATACGTTACGTTTAACATAAAAAATTATTTGCATAAAAAGTTGTTTATTTGAAAATTCAAAAATTTTAAAATTATATTAATGCAAATATATTTAATGTTCAACCTTCCATTTTTTAAAATAAATTTTAAACATTTCAATGTAACTAAAATTATGATGATACACAACATTTTTATTGTCAATTCTGTTTTATCCATTCTAAAAACAATTAAAAACAGAGAAATTTTTCGTCTTGTCAGATCTATTTTGGGCTATAAGTACTTTAATTTTTTTTTTCTTTTAGTTTTGTTTTTATACAAAAAAAACTTTTATTTAATTTAAATTAAAAAAAAAAAATTGAATTAGTTTGAACATATGTTTTAAAATATGTATAAAATAAAATTATGTAGTAATGATTATTTATTTACATGAAAAAGAAATAAATTGTACTTTTAAAGCTTACCTAGGTATATTACTTATAGATATTTAAGTACCTACTCTTTTTTATTGAAAAAAAAACCATTTTATTTTTGGATTACCTATCCTTAAGCAAAATATATTCATTTTATTGTCTAATGCAAATTCGTACAAGTCTGCTTTTTATAATTTAACATGTAACTAATCAATAAATATTTATCACCTATAATACGTTTGAATTACTCCTACTTGATTAAATAACTATTGACTACCTAGTAACTTACTAAAACAAGAACAAAATATTGAACTTTTGTATTGTAAGTGCAATTTTAAAAGATTTTATTTAAAGAGATTGTTTTGTTGGGTGATTTTAGAATTCAAAAATGAAAAAAGTCTATCCATTTTAATTTAGTATTTTCTTAATTATTTAATAAATAAATGAACATGATATTATAATTAAGTATATATGTACATTAAAAATAATAATAATTATAACTAATTAAAAAATATTCATAGAAAAAAAAAAAAATAAGAAATAAAAAATATTAAATATTAAATAAGTAAACAATAAACTTTCTATTTCTGTCTGTAAACTTTGATAACTTTGTTGCCTCGCCCCTCATTTCATAATTCACAAAAATTAATAAGCACATATTTTGTATAAATTACCGCAAAATATTGTAATGTGATATGTTGATGTTCTCTATTTTTTTGTTTTTTTTCTACTTTAGTTTAGCAACAAAACAATGAAATGTATAAGAAAATTTTTGAAGTATGTAATGTATATAAAAAAACACATCAATAAAGTAAAAAAACAAAAAAAATCTGTTGCGAGGGGAAAGTTGATTACTTGTTAAAATTATTGTTGTTACCATTTTTATGTAAACATTTGTAACTAAACATTTGTGTCTTTAAGCAAAAAAAAAAATAAATAAAATCTTCATATTTCATTACTTATAATGATGAATAATTTGTTTATTTTAAATTAAACAAAAATAAAAGTTTAAAAATTAAAAATTGCATTAATAATTTTGATCTTGTTGACTTAAAGATTTTCTCTTTCTTATATTAAATCTTTTTTTTTTTTTTTAATTAAATGATCATTTTTTTTTTTTTTATTTTTAATTGATTATAAGTAAACATTTTTAAATTTTATTTTTGTAAAAAATTGTAAAATTTTTTAAATTTACGTTTTTATTAGTTTCATTTTTTTTTTTTTTTTTGTGGAAAAGAATGCGTAAAGTAAACTGTAAATATTATATTTGTTTTTGCCAAATATAAGAAAAAGAAAAAATTGAAATTAAGTACTGACATAAGCACTTATGTACCTATGTATGTAGATGATTTTTCACTCTTTAAAAATCAATATGTAGATTTTTTTTTCTTAATGTTTTTATATATTTTGTACAGTGTTAGCCAAAATAGTTACTAGTTTTGTTAGTCATTTTTGAATGTAAAAAAAAAAAAAAAAATTATAATAAATAAGTCCTCAAAATTTCTTAAATAAAAAACGAAACATTTTTGGATCGTTGAAAAAGAAAATTTTCATTGCCAGCAAATTTTTTAAATTTAATTATAAATTTCTTTTTTCAACCCTTATTCGTTTGTTCCTGCGACCTGTGCCCGCCTAACTTTATAATTAGATACCTGCCTTTATTAATTACTTAGTATAGCTTTAGTATTTTGTATCTTAAAATTTTGCTCTATTAAATTATAGTAACATTTAACAGTGATATTATATTAAACTAACTCGTTGATTTACCTTTTTTTTTGGCATTACAATATAGAACTAAATTAAAAATCCTACTTCGTCTTAATTTTGAACATTCCATTGTTGGACTAGATATTTTACGAGGGATAAGTTTTAAAAAAAAAGAAAGAACTTCAGTTTCAGTATCATAAGTTGCCTTAAACTGGTTTTTATATTGACGGTAAATATTTTCTTAAGCACTTGTTCTTTGCCATTCCTCGAAGGAGCATAGAGCTACTATAAAGTCATTTATTATTCATATTTGACTAAGCTTTAGTTTCGTGAATCATTAATTTCACTAATTTCACCGTTGATTACTCGGCATTAGCTTATAGACAAGACTTATAGAGACATTTCTTTTATTTTTACGCCATCTGTTATCTTATGCAAGAATTGTGGTTTATTATTATTTCATTATATACTCGTACCTATTACAAGATGATATTAATTATAATTTATAAGACATATATACTTATTTTTAATTTAATTATATTCTACTAATTATGTATTTATAAGAAAAATCTATATTATTTTTTTATTAATCTATATGACCCAGCCGGGGTTCGAATTCAAGACCTTTCGTATGAAAGGCCGGTGTCTTAACAATTACACCGTTGACTGGATATTCTTAAGCACTTAAGTAACTACTTATTTATTTTAAAAGTTTAATTAAATCATCTGGTTTTAAATCAATTCAAAATATTTTATCTAATACTGTATTTATATAAGTATATATACACACATAAATAAATATTAATGTAAACACAATAAAACTGATTGAATTGCCAAAAAAAAACAAAAAACCAAAACCAAATCGAATGTGTTAATTAATTCTCATTAAAATACCAATGGATATTGGATTTAATGATAGACCAATAGAATAATAAGTGATTCTTTAGAGAAACGTGTATAAAGTGTATTTGTACACATTTTTTTATTTAAACAAAAAAAAAAAAATTTTTTTTTTAAAGTAATTTTCCAAATCCAATAAAACTTTAGAAAATAAATAAATAAATAATAAGAAAATAAAACGTAGTGAGTACTCAGTTAGTAAAGTAGGTTACTTTTGTACTTATTTTTGTGTTATTTTTTTTTTTTTTTTTTATTTATTCTTCAATTAAAATTCAATTTACATGTTCTTTTGTAGTTTTTACGAATAATTTTAAAGAGTATAATTAACTTGTCATTATGTTTATGATACTGTAAATGAGATGATATATGTAGATATGAGAAATTATATGTATAAGTATTCTTGCTAGTATTCTAGTTCCACAAGTTCATTTAGCTATATAAGTACGTCTGTCCACACGATAACTCTAAAAAAAAAAAATGGTGCTATAGTAACTGCCGTATAACTTCTTTTTTTTTATTATGATTATAACTTAGAATAGGTATCTTATTAAGTTGGGAATCTGAAATTTTATCAAAAGAAGTTTTAGTTTTATCATGCCAATGACTTCATCCAATCATCCAAATAGCAAATTTATGTCCTTATATTTTGGCATTTGAAAAGTCAGGCATTTGAAATTTTGTAAAAGAATACAATTTGATTGGTTTGACGAAACGGGTTCGAATAGATGTTAGACAACTCCGAAATTTACATTTATACATTTTGGTAAACTGTAAATAGTTAATAAAGTCAGATATCTGAAATTTTTTTAGAGTTGACACAGTTAACTCTACAGTTTACACATTTCCTCTGTTTTTTTTTTTTTAAATTTTCAAAAATTATGTTTTATTTAAGATTGGACAAAAAGAGATAGAAATATATATAGAATTGACCTACAAATAAAATTGAATTTAATTTTTTTTTTTGTTAAAAACACTTTTTGTTTTCAGATTGTTTCAGAAAAAAAATTTTTATTTTTAACTAAAGTGATTTGGAAAAATTTTTAAGATTTTTTTTTTTTTTTTTTATTTAGTTTTGAGATAAAAAACAAATAAAAAGTTGAACAAAAAAAAGAAGAAAACTTGAAAATTAATTAACATTTTTTAAGAAAATAATACATAAAGTTTAATCTTTTGTATTAAAATAGTAAAAAAAAAAATACAAACCAAAACAAATCACATATTCTGTGAAAATTTGAATTTTTGAAAGTTCCTAATTTTTTTTTTTTAGTTGTCTTTAGTCAGTTGTTAAACTGAATCTAAGTGTTTACATATTTATCTTCTTCTTTCAACAAATAAATTTTTGTCGTCTAATTTTTTGTTTTTATTTTTTTTTTTGCATCCATATTCCTGTAATTGGTTCATTTGTTATAGTGATTGTTTGTTTCGTTCTAATGGATCCTAAATTTTCTGTTAATATATACATATAAGTATTTGTTTGTTTGTTGTTAGTCTTTGTCTGGGAAGTCTTACCTTATGTAGACTTCCATTAAGTCGACTGACATAAAATCGACTATTTTTTTTTTCCAAAAATGTCGATTGTACTAAATGTCGACTTTCCGAAATGTTGACTGAAAAAATTTCAACTCTTAGAATATCGACAAAATCATAAATTTTTACCAACAAATAAATATCATGAATTATACATGTATATACATATATTATATATTTTGCATGAAATAGATACACGCATTAAGCATGGAGATATTATAAGTATTAAGTTTAGATTTGAACTCAAAATTAGAGTTTCCATAATATTATAGCGGAGGTTTGGGGGCGGACGAACTCATTTCTTCAAAATTAATTACTTTTCATTTGAAATTGTGAAAATTCAATATTTTTTCTGAAATAGCCGTAGGTACGCATTGACATAGGTACTATAAAAATTGATTTTATAGTTGGTTACGAAATCAGGGTTAAATACGCTTTTTGCAGAATATTTAGGCAATATTTATAGATTCCAAAGCAGGGTTATACGGCTTTAACAGAATATTTAGATATATTTTATATGTATAGGTCAAGATTCTGAATTAGGAGGAATTTTATAGTTGGTTACAAAATCAGGACTACTTATACGCTTTTTCCAGAGTATGCATACATGAATCAGGATGTATTTTAGAGTTGGTTTCAAAAGGTGGTCTCAATAATTAATTTCGCGGGGGTTTGAGGGTGGCAGTCGCCCCTACTTAAAGTGCATATTTATAATAAAAATAATTAGGAGCGATTTTAGATTTGGTTACAAAATCAGGATTATAAGCAAACCGACATAACTTAGCAAACCTCTTTGTCTGTTAATAAATACTTTTTCATCTAGACATAAAAAATTTAAATCTACAAAAATTTGGTTAAAAGTACAAAAAAAAAAAAAAGGAAATTTCATTTTTTGATAGGCATCAGAATCTTCCAAAAAATATTCTTTAAACAATCATTTTGTCTTGTTTTTCATGTTCTTAAGTCTTATGTATACGTATATTTATTTATTCTTATATGTTATATACATATATATATCATCTCTAAGTATAAATACACATATTATGTGTTAACTATATGTTGATTGCAGCTGTTACCTTACTTTTTTTAAAGTGAATAAATAAAAACCGGATTCATTCTATACTTATAAAATACAAGACAAAATTTCCAAGTAAAACAGAAAAAAAAAAGAGAACAAAGATAAGAAAAGATGATACTTATAAAAGAAGGAAAAAAAAAAAGATATGTGTAAGTAAGTGTGTACATATGTATGTATGATGAACAAGGATAAAAAAAAAAAAAAAAAAAAAAAAATATTTCGAGGATTGTGAAACAAATACAAATAACAAAAAATTAAAATAAAAAGAGCTGGAGTTAGGCAGCTTGTAGGTACCGACTGACAGATGATAATATTATTATAAATATAACATGCAGATACGTATTACGTTACGTATACAATCAAAGAAAAAAATTTTAAATTTTGACAAGAAAGAAACAAATTATAACCACAGAGAGAAAACAAAAAAATATAACAGCTTACTTTTTTATTACTTATATTAAATTGTATTTTTTGAATTACCTACTTATTTATATGTATATATTTATATATATAGTTAGTTAACTATACGTACTTATATTTTTTTTTTTATTGCTCTCCTTGAATTTTCCTTTAATATAAACACCAAAAATAGAAATGACTTAAAAATTATATTTGAATATTTAACTAAATAAAATGCTTGCATAAAAAAAAAAACAAAGAAAAATAATTTTATTAAAATAAAATTTTTTAAAGAGAAAAAATTGATATTTAAAATGTTTGTATCCTTTAACACTATATTTAGGCTCTTTCATCTTATATGTATATTTAATAAAAAGTAATTTTTTTTTAAGATCAAACATTTAATACTTAACTAACTACAGTTACTTCGTTACTTTATTTAAATTTTTATTAGGTGGCGTAAAAAATTCTAATAATTGTTTAAAATAATTTAATTTAATAGGAAAAGCAAAAAAACGATTCTTACTTAAAATTGTCCTTAAAATATATAATTAAGAAAGTATTTTTTTTTTATAAGGATTGTAAAAGTGAAATGATGATTTAAAAGTGAATAGTTACACTTCCGTTTTTTTCTTGCCACTCCTATGAGGAGTATTGGGCATCCACTAAGTCATTTATTATTCATATTTGACTAAGCTTCAGTTTCGTGAATCATTAATTTCACTAAGCCGTTGATTATTCGGCTGTAAAATAGTTATACTTATTTACATGAAAATTTTAATACTTGACATATAAAAAAAGAATGATGTCGGTTTCCCGTGACGGAATTTCAAAATTACATTTCGCCGCCACTGTGTATTTAAATTGAACTGTCCACAATGATGTCGAAATTTTCATGTCGGACGGAAAATCGTTGGCGATAAAATAATTTGTATTTTTATTTTTGCCGCAGAAGGAAAAAAGTAACAATCGATTTTTATTCGATGACAACTATATTTTTTTTTTTTTTTTTGGGTTGTGACATCATAATGACATTTAGAAATTAAATTATAATTTAACATAATGAAAAAGAAGCAAATAGAAGAATAGTAATTGATAATCGGCATTCTCGATTTAAAAATTTTTGAAATTAAAACTATTTTAAAAATTTTTTAAATTGGCGCCACTTTTTAATTTAACTACCTATAGTTTATATTTTTTGTAAAATAAAAGTTTTAATATTAACAGCTGATTCTGCCACAGCTTTTTTCGATATTAGATATTCTGTTCCGTCGTCCGTTGACGAGCTCATTCTGTTTATACCTTTAGTGATGTGTTTGTATGTAATGTGATCCTTTAAAATAAATAAAAGATTTTTGGAAATATTTTTTTTTTTATTTTTCCCTTTTTAATCCATTAGATATGAACACACAAAATCACATTAGAATTGAATTTCAATATTTTATTGAGATGCGAGAATATATTTATATATTTTCTTATTTATTTATTTTTTTTTTTGTTTTTTATGGTTAAATGTCCTGTGTTAGTGAAAAAAGAAAAGATTTAGGTTTTAAAGACACAAAGATTTAAGAAAATATTACATATGGACATGATATTATGTACATTGGTACATTATGGAAAATATTCAAAGTTTTTGTTATTGAAGATTCATTTGTATTATATATACATATATAACTACTTAATATGCCTTTATACATTGAATATTGAATGTGATTATAGAATTGGAAATTTAATATTAAATATATGATTTATAATTTTATATATACTTAATATGATTTTAATACTTTGTTAAAATATTATGTAACTATATTATGTACTTTTTGATTTAATTAATTATTTCATATTAAGAAAAAAAAGAAGAAAAATGAGAAAACTGCTGGATTTGTGTCTAAAAAATTCTTGTAAACAGAATTGAATATATAAAAATGATTCTATTTAAAAGAATTTTTCAGATAAATCTCTATTTTTGTATTTCTTATTAAAAATGTTTTTAGTATCTACTTAGTTACTTGTATATATCCTTGTATTACTTAAATAAAATTTTAAATAAAATTACGAAGTATGTACTGAGTTACGACAAGTTTTTGTAGTTTATATTTTTAACCAAAAGCATCATAAAAATTTAGAAAATAAGTAACTAAGTACTTGTTATAAATAAGTATGTATAGGTTTGTTTGTTCTAAAAAGAAATTTATAAAATTCTATGAAAATTTACGTTCATTTAAAATTTTTTTTTATTTTTTTCCCCCGAAATGGAGAAAGAAATAAAATTTTAATAAAATTATTACCAATAAAATTTCGTCGGGCCGGGTAAAAATTGTATTTGTGGAACGTTTAAATGTATCTTTAGTTTTTTTTTTTTGTTGTTGTAAAAATTATAAATAACAACATTTGAAGTTAAGAAATTCATCTAGGAAAAATATTTTAAACAGTTTTAAGCTAAAATAAAAATATTGAACCGAGATTTTGAAAAATATTGAACCGAAAATTGTAGAATGTTCTCTAGGAATTTTTGCTAGCTGTAGCATGAATCAGATGCATTCAATCAGTTTTTTGATGATAGTAGTTCCGACAAAACAATTGCTTCTAAAATGTTCCTAGACATTTCCTTATTTTTCTCTTTTTTTTTTTTAAATTGTAAAATTTAAAATTGTTTTATATAAAAATCAAATCGTTTTCGTTAAAAAAAAAATATAAACAAAGAATTAAAAAATAAATTTTTTAATTTCAATTGTCATTTTATACATACCATTTTCTGTTTGGTTGTATTGAGAAAATTTTTCTATGTACCTATTATAACTATTCTACCAAATTTTTAGCTGTCGAAAATTAATGAGGGGATAAAATAAAATAATAAAATTTTATTTAGTAGAACAAACAGACCTAACTATTACAAATTAGGTACTTAAGTGTACACGTATATAAAATATTAAATTATGTAAGTACATAATTCAAAACTTTGAATGATTCATTGTTTTTTTTAATATATTACGATCCTATTAAATATTTTTGTAGTTAGGTACTTATTACTTTATATTTTAAAATTATTATTTTGCAATTTGTATTTTGTAGCTTAGTTCGATTTTCTTTTATTATTTTTTTTTTTGTTACTTAAAGATTTACTTATAAATTAGAAGTTACTTTAAAATTCCTTAATAAATTCTATAAATAAGTACTTACTATATATGGTATACAGTAGCTTATAAATTTAAGTTGATTTCCATAATAAAATAAGTTTCTATATTTTAATTTTTAGGTTTAAGATCATACATATTTATTTTTCAAATTTTATATTTTTAGTTTATAGATTACTTATTTAATTTTTTAAGTAAAAGGTATATACTTATTTAAGATATATATATATACTTTTTACCTAAGGTATACTTCTAAGTATATATCTATAGAATTGAAAATTTAAGTTTATTTATTTATAATATGGTTAAAATTCTATAAAATGTATTAAGTATAAAAGTTAGTCTCAACGTAATCTCTTATAGTATTAAAGAATAGGATATGTAATTCAAAAAATATCCTTTCGGATTCAAATGAAGTACTTACATATTTAAACTGTACTTATGGTTCTTAAAAAATAAACTTACGCACTTTCTAAATAAGTACAATTATAAGTACTTAGTTTTACTTAAGTAACTATAACTATATTTTCCAGTTTTCCCAAATAATTATATGAATTTTTAATTTTCTTTATCAATTTTACATTTTTTAAACTTCTAATCAATAAAAATAAGCATTTATTAGTATATGACTAAGTGATAAGCACTTAAGCAAAATTAGTTACAATAAGTATTATTAAAATATACATATATCGGGATTGAAATTCTGTGAGAGGTATCAAGATATGTTTTTTTTTTTCTTGAAATTTTTGTTCAGTTTTTCAGTCTTCTTCTTTTGTCGCAACATCCCATTATGGGATTTGGCTTTCTTCACCACTCGCCTTCATTGATCTTTATTTTGAGCTACATTTTGCCAGTTTTATACACCTAATTTTCTTAAGTCACCTCGTACACTGTTTATCCTCATGCGAGGGCTTTCTTTTTCTCTACTTAATAGCAGGTAGTGGTTAAAGATGCATTTTTGCACACAGCTTTCTGTCATTCGTATTAGATGGGCTGTCTATTTCAGCCTTTGTGACTTTATAAATTTCAAGTTTAAATTGAATAAAACCAAAAATTTTCAAAATAAGTTTTTCCCATATATAACCAAGTATAGGTATATATATATAAGTTCTTAATTAAATACCGTTTATTATTTTAAAATCAATAAATTACTTAATATTTATTTGTTAATTATCAAGAGAAGAGAAAATTTTGAACAAATAAAAAAAAAGGATTATAAAGGATATTTTTAATATTTTTAAAATAAGTATACATATATACATATATAAATGCTGCAGTTATTATAATAATTATAACAAAAATCTATAGGAAAAAATAGCATTCAATTCAGAAAACAAATTGGAAAATTTTTATTTTTTTTTATTTTTCACTATTGAAAATTTTTTTTTTGGTTTGTTGCGTTTCTCATCAACAATAAATAATTAAGTATGTAAGTAGTTTGTGATCAAATTCTTAACGATAAATAAGTGTACAAAAAAAAAAAAACGAAAAAAATCAAAGTATGTATATATACATTTTTTTTCCTCCTCCTATTAAAAATCAATAACTAGATTTTAATATTTTTTTATTTGCTCACGTAATATAACTTTTTGTCAATCTTTTAAAAACCCATTTCCATTTTCATTTTTCAGGAAATTCTTATATACATAGATGCATAAAATCAAATGAATGAAATTGGAAAATTGTAAATCTAATAGATATACAGGGTGTTCCGCGTTAACTTGCACACCCTGTATATCTTTTAAAACACCATGTATTTGAGGTACTTTTTATGGAATATTTCGAAACAGCTTTTCAAGCGCTATAATTAGTACCAAATAACTTCTTCTATACTTATCTCTAACGGGTGAGTGTCTGAGATAAAAAGAATAGAAAAGTGAGATATAAAAATCATTAAGTAATACCATAGATTAAATAAACTATTTAATACTATATAATACTATATAATATATTAGTGGTAATACACACAAATTAAAACTGACAACCTACTCTACAAAATGTATTTTTTATTTCTCTATAGCAAGCCGTTCAAAAGTTATAGATTTTTTTATGAAAAGTCGCTAAAACATCTTTAACCCCTCATATCTCGAAAACGGTCCATAGAATAGACCCGCCACCCATTTAATTTTTTGTTCGTTGTGATGTGATGTGATGATATCCTGCTCTATGTGCAAATTAACGCGAGACACTCGGTATATATAAGTATAAGTATATATAATATATATATTAATTTCGTTATAGTCATATATAATATATGTATGTTATATGTATATAAATATATTTTAAATTTTCTATTTTATATGCATAAATCAGATACCACCGCATAACACATGTCACATACACACAAAAACTCATCAGTTATTTTAACTATGATAAAAGTTTTATTTTTATTTTTTTTTTTTTATACAGCACGTGATAATATATGAGATTGTGAATTTTGTCGTAAAGAATTCACATGAATTTGAACACGATATGAAATTACGGTACTAACGCGTAAAGCATTTACCAAGCATATAGTAGCAAAAATTTAAAATATTTTTTTTTTTTATATAGTTATATATTTTGATTGACAGTGAAATTTCCTCTTCGATAAATCTGTTTTCTTTTTTTTTGTTTTTTTTTTGTTGCAATGGTTCGAGACGCGATTTTTATTTTTATTTTTTTTGTTTTTAAATCCCATCTCTTTTAAATTTCATACTTAAGCTTTTTTTTATATCCCGTGCGACGGCATCATTCCCAGTCTGCTTTAATTTTCATTTCAATGCTCAATATTTTGTTCATTTCTTCTTTGGAAAATTTTTGTATAGTTGTACATTAAAGTGTAAAAGTATAAGTATTATGTATATAATATTGTATGTATAGTATGTTCAATACTTACTGAGTTTGGTGGGTGTGCATATTATTGTTGTTGTTATTTGTTTTTTTTATGAATTCGAATTTAGAGTTTAAGATTCATGAATTGGTGTTTTTATTTCGATTAAATTTTTTATTTTTTATTTTTTTTTTTTATTTTTTATTTTTTTCGATTCTGCTTTAAATTGTGACAATGAACATGAAAATTCGCTCTTGAAAATTCGATCTGTTCAAAAAGCAGATATATTCTTATTTTATATTATATGGGGGAGTTAAATTGAAGATTTCTTCCGACAAACAGAATTCAAATATACATTAAATATTTATATGTAAATTAATAACTATTATTTTTTTTTTATTATTATTATTCTTTTCTGAATATTTATTTATTTTCTTTATTTTCTTCTTTTTTTTTTTTATTTTTATTTTTATTTTATCCTTGAAATTGGTTGTCTTTTAATTTTCAAAATGGAAATTTATGGAAATGAATTATTTACGAGATAAAAAAAAAAAAAGTTAAAATTGGAATTGGAATTCTGAAAAAAAAAGAAAAACATACAAAATAAACTGAAATTAAAAGAAAATTTCAGAAAAAGAAAAACAAAAATGAAGTGAAAATTAAACTATTATTATAATTAAAAAAAAAATATTGGGAAAAAAAAAAAATGGAATAAAGTATTAAAAACTTTTTGAGTAGTAAAAAAAAAAAAAAACAAATATTCAATTTTTAATAAATTAAAGAATAATAATAAAAACTTTTTATTAAAATTTTTTTTTTTTACTAATAAAAACGATAAACATTAAATAAAAATAAAATTTTCTCTTTAAAATTAAAAATTATAATAAAAATATCTGTTTGATTATTTTGAAAATTGATTCTAGGGGTATTCGAAAACTCTTCTTCTGTTTTTTTTTTTTTTTGGCTTCATTAATTTTAATTAAAAATAAATAATTATTATAAGGGGATAATTTAAGGGTACAGAACTACAAAATAAAAAGTAGAAATAATGAAAGTATAGATTCACTAGACATTGAAAGTAGTTCTAGTTAAATACTTAAGAAATTGTTTAGTTGTAAATGTTAAGCAATTGTTTTGTAAAACAGTTAACTACTTATTATAAATAAGAGAAATCAAAAGGAGAAGGGAAGAAGAAGGTCTTCTCACGTGGTCTTTTCTGGTAACTGATTATTTTAGTCTACTAGATACAGTATCTGGGGAGCAAAGGGTTGATGAAGAAAGTATGGTAGCTGCTATAGCTATCTATAGAGTTCTTCATACAGATTATTTGAAATGAATAATAATTTACTAATTTACTATTGGAGTTGGAGCTTTGAATTTTTAAAGTTCTCTTCTTAACTGAAAAGTAAGTAGTAATTTAAATGAAGTACTTAAATATATAATACTATACTAAATATATAGTAAGTACTTATTTAATTAAAATTTTATGTTACTTTGTAAAATTTCAATAGAACATTAAAAATTTGGTATATAGTTGGTATACATTTTTTTTTTTTTTTTTTGTAAAGTATAAGCACCTTATTGTTATGTTATTTTTAAATTTTAGCTCTAATTTTGGTAGTTGTAATTTGCTATTAACAAAAACAAAATAAGAATAATTAAGATTAAGTACTTATTTTTTGATGCTTTTTTTACAAATCTAACTAAGTACTTATACTTATCTTAGTACTTTTATACTTAATACTAAGTACTAAGTACGTACATTTATCTAAAATTTGCCTAACAGTTTGTTTAAGTCTCACTTAGATACTTAAATAAGTAAATTTCACTTAATTGCGGAACTTTTTTTTTGTAACTAATATAAGTAACTATTTAAGTAAAGTACCGAGATTTTTTTTTTTTTTTAACTAAGTACTTGATGGCTATATTAACAATATTGTATACCATACCATACTATAAATTTACTTAAAATATAATTTCTGCATAGGTACATTAAAATACCATACCATATCTGTAATATAAATATATATATATCTAAATGTTAATATATATAAGATTCATTAAATCTAATTACAATACAAATAAATCAATTTTCACTTACTAATAATTAAAAAAGTAAGTAAAAAAAACATTTTTAATAGTTAAATAGTGAATAATGATTGACAGTAACAATATTATTATAACTGCCATACCATTTAAATACCATTGGTAAAACATTACTACCTCATAAAATGTCAATGTTATTTTTCTTGTTTTTCTTGTATTTTTTTTTTGTTTTGCATAAGTAAAGTTATAACTGTTCAATAAACACTACCCTTAATTTTTTTTTTTATCATTTTCTTGTTTTTTTTTTTTTTTTAACAAATCGATTTTAACTCTTTTTTTATTTTGTTTAAAGCAAAATTTTTGTATTCCAATCCATTAAATTTAAAAGATTTGTAACTATAAAAAAAATTATTTTTATAGTTTAAAATGAAAAATAAAAAACACACAAAAAAAAAATCAAAGTACAGGTATACTGTATAATAGTTTATGTCGATAATCAATTACATATGTATGGATAACATATATATATATATATATATATATGTATATATATATATACATAAATATATATATATATATATATATAAATATTTTTAGTCCGGATTTTATTATCATTTTTAATATTAATAAAAAAAAAAAAAAAAGCACCGAACAGATAACTATGAAAAAAAAAAACAAGAAAAAAAAAAGTTAGTTTATGAGTTGTGAAAGCGTTTCATTTTTATGATCAAAATCACATTTTTTTTTTTTTTTTTTTAAATAAAATATTTTGAATATAATCACCATAAACATGAATAAATTGACTTAAAATGTGTTATATTTGTAATATTTTTTATTTTTTGTTTTACTGAAATTGCAGAATATCAGGTATCACAACTTAAATATTAAAATAGTTAAATTTTTTTTTTTTTTTTTGTTTTTTATGAAAAATGAGCATTTCTTTAATGTCTTGTTTCTAATTTGTTTTTTTTTTTTGTTTTTACATACTTTATTTAAATTTTTTATTTATGTTGTATTTTTTATTACTAGGTATTTATTTATTTTGTTTTTTTATTACATTTATATAATGATGAAGACTAAAATCTCAAGTTACTACTTAGTTACTATTAATTTATGTTAACATGTACAAAAAAAAAAAAATAAAGAAAAAAAAAAAAAAAAAATAGTAGTAAATCTTAATTTTCAAACAGAAAATAATCATTATAATTTCAAAATAAAAATGCAATACTTGTATATATATATATATATATATACATATATTTATGAACTTAAAACAAAACAGGAAAAGTAAAAAAATAAAAAAAAAAAAACAAAAACGAAAATAAAAAGAAAAACAGGAAAAAATAGAAAAGAAAGAAAATCCCTATTATTAATACGACTTAATGTCTAAATATACACTTTCCATTCACAAAAACAAAAAAAAAAAAAAATTTATTTGTTTTTCTTTTTTTCTTTTTAATTTTTTTTAAATATTAGGGAAACTTTAATTTTATATATTTATTATGATTTTTCCATTTTTTACTTAATACCTACTGTAATCCAATAATAATAAAAACATATTAAGAAAATATACTTAAGTACTAAACATTTTTTTTGTTTTTTTTTACTATATTTTCTAATAAATTGAGTAAAAAAAAAAGAAAAAAACTATTAAATAAAAAAAAAAAAATAAAAATAGAAAAGAAATTTATAAACTTTTTAATATTTTTGTGATTATATTAAAGTATAACAATAAAAAATTATATATATAGTTCCTATACATAAGTATTTTGATGATTTTTAATAAATATATATATATGAACAATAAAAGGGATACTTCGGGGGAAAAAAATTAAAGAAATATTTATACAGAACTGTTATACTTATATAAATATTTGTAAATATACACGGTGTTCCGCATAAGAGTACAAATATTTCAGAAGAAAATTCCTGAGACTAAAAAATTAGAAAATAATTGTATGAGAGGGAGAGGGCGGGTCTATTATTAGTCGTTTTCGATATATAGGCACTTTTATGTTATTTTGTTTTTTTTATTATTAATTGCCGAATAACACTTGATCCACATGCTTTACTGAAGCTAACTTAGTGTTGTTGAAAACATTGTTATTTACGCTTTCATCTGCTGAAACATTTATTGTCTTAACATTTTTATATTTTTTTACATATTTTTTTTTAAAAGTGACGATTTTTCTTTGAAAAAATTCCTTACTAAGGTATCATTATTATATAAAATTTGGAATCTTTAATAGGCTACCATAATTTCTCTAACTGTTACCGTTTCCCAGATATAAGCCAAAATTTAAGAACATTTTTGATAGAAAAATACTTTTTTCCAACAAAAAATCTGTTTGAGTAAAAATTAGTAAGTCTTAACTTATGTATTTTTAAAAATTTATTTAGTAAAAGGTAAATAAATACCCCAAAACAATAAATTTTTCAGCAAACGAAAATTTGATAAATAAACTTTCAAACAAGACAATAAATTAACTTCTGTGGTGCATGTGGGTGAAGAGTTATTTGGCAATTAATAATGTAATACAAAAAAAAAAACATAAAAGTACCAATATCTCGAAAAGGACTAATAATAGACCCTGGAACCACCTTCTGAAATATTTACACTCTTATGTGGAACACCCTGTATGGTAAAATGTGTGTATATATAAAAATTAAAAAAAACCAAAAAATAAAACCAAAACGATAACCAAAAAAAAAAAAAGAAAAAATAGAGGAATAAAAATCAGCATTATTTTTTTTTTATTATAATGCCAACGTCACCATATATTTAATAATTTTTATTTTTATTTTTTATATGATTATTACAGTTATTTACAATGAATTATAAATACTTAATAGTATGGTTAATAATAATTAAATATATATTAAAAAAAAAAAAAAAATATGATTAATAATTAAATATATAGATTTTAAATGCTTGACAAAGAAATTTATTATTTCGAATTGATAAAATCTTGATAGAATTGAAAAATTAATAAAGTACTTAATTAACAGTCACCCATTAAAACATTTAGAGAGTTGAAACTCTTAATTTATTTTCTTAAATAAATCTAATGTTGTTATTATTTTTTTGTTTTACTGTTATAATTTGTTAAACAATGGCCCTTAAAATAATGCAAAATAAACGTTAATTTCTTCTTCTTTTCTTCCTATGACTTATCGGATTCGGACGTTGGCCAAAATAATTTGTATTTTTATTTTTCATCTTTTAAAATTCACATATAAACAGTAATGTGATGTTGTTGTGGGACATTGATAACTATAAGCTTTTTTAAGCTATTTGTTTGATTCGGCCAACATATAGCCAAATTAACAATAATTTTCATTTTTCACCTTTTAAAATTCAGATAGTTATAAACAATGATCTGATATTCTTTTTAAATCAATGACACAAGTTTTTTTTTTTTTTAGCCATAATGTTTTTCATCTGTCAGAACCTTAACTTTCTTTAATCTACTTATTACCTTTAAACTAATCAAAAAACGATTTGAAATTTTTGATAAAACTTTTTAAGTTTGACACTTACTTAATTAAAAAAAAAATTTTTAATAGTTAACTTTAAAATTTACAATTTTCTTAAAATTGATTAACTATACACCAATTCAGTTAAATATAAAGTTTATTACAGTTCTTTTTATTTCTCATAAAAAAATTTTACAAAAACTTCCATTTTAAATTGGAATACTTAAAAAAAAAAAATTGCCTTATCTAGACCTTTAAATTGAACTACAAAAAAAAAAAAAAATAAATTAAAGATTTATCGTACTAAAATTGAATTTCTTTAAAAAACTTTTTTCTTACAATTTTGATTAAGAATTCAACCTGAATATCAGATCAATTTAATTTTTTTTATTTTTATTTAATTTTTTTTTTTCGTAAATTTTTATTTCTTTCTTTCTTCAAGATTTCGTCTTCGAGATATTCGAAATTCTATCAAGATAAGAAAAATTGACCCATATTTTTTTATATTTTATTTTTCTTTTTTTTGAAAATTCTTTACCATTCTTCTTATTTTATTTTCTTTCATATATATGTAATTATATATAATATATTTATCTCTGTCTATAATAATATACTAATGTTTATTTTTTTTTCTTTCTTTTCAGCAAAAACTAAATTAGTCTCAAAATAGTGAAAACAAGGGGAAAAACAGCGAAAAATAAAACAATACTTAAACTGAAGAAATACATATAATATAATATAATATAATAAATATTATTATAAAAAATCAAATTCAAAATGATAAACTTATAATAAAATAAAAGAAAGAGATGTAAAATAAAAAAAAAAAAAAAACAAAAAACAAAAGAAAATTATTCTTTTTGAATGAAATAAAAACATAAGAAAGAGAAAGAAAATCAGTTCAATATCACAACAAAATATGGTTTTAAAGAAACAAGTGTAATAAATAAACGTCAAAATAATCTTCGATTTTATTTTTCACCCAATTCAAATCAAAAAAAAAAAATAAATAAAAACCAACCATTATTTTTGTTCTTTTTCTCGATTTTTCACAAAAAAGAACAAAAACAGAAAATAAAAAGAAAATTATATTCTTTTTCATTCTTTTTTTTTTTTTTTTGTTTTAGTTTTTGTAATTTTTACGGGTTTTTTGATGAAAATTCGTGCATGAATTTTCTTTAAAGAATTTTGGTTGATTGTAGAGATTTTAATGTGTTTATTTGTATGTTTTAAATTCAATATACGATTAGTTACTTATACGTATACGTTATAATATATACGATTATCATAATATAAAATATTATAAACAAGTAAAAAATAGAAAAAATATAGATAGAAAATAAAATCAAAAGAAGGAAAAAACCAAAAAAAAAAAAAAAAAAAATTTTACAACGAATTTTCATTGATATCAATACTTAAATAGAATTTTCTTTTCGTTTATATATGCTTAATATTATATTATACACTATACTCTTAAAATATAAAAATATATAATATTTTGGAATTTTCCTATCATTTTCATTTTTTGTTTTTTTGTTTTTTTTTCTTGTAAAGTCTTGTAAAGAAAAAAAAAAACACAACATAAAAAAGGAAATCAAAGAAAACCAATAATAGTTGTTATAAGTCTAGAGAAAAAATATAAAAAATAACAACAAAAAAAATAAAATAAAATTAAGAAAAAGAAAAGAAAATTTAGTGAAAATTCAGTGTGAAAAATATACTAAGTGAAAATCTTTTATATCTCATCTGGTACTACTGAAGTATTAAATACAAAAGAAAAAAAAAAATAAAAATAAAAACAAAATATAAAAAAAAACAAAAAAATAATAATAAAAAGATAAAGAAAGAAGAATATAAAATAGAAAAAGAAAGAAAATCAAATTGTGGTAACTTAAGAAATTGTATTTTGTATGCCTTTTCATTTTTATTATTATTTATTCAATATATAAGTGTATATATATAAATATATTTTCACATGTATACATAGTACATATTTAATACGTCGTATATATATATATATATATATATATATAATATAATCTCATATAAAATAAAATAAATTGTTAACTGTAATTTAATATTGTGTGAGAAAATTTATAAAAAAAAAAAAATAATATAACTAAAAAAAAAAAAAAAAAGAAAATATCAAAATAAAAGTATAAAATAAAAAAGAAGAAGATATAATATGTATATAACAAATTGAATAGAAAAAGAAAATAGATAAAAGAAAAAAAAAAAACACGTCATATTTTTTTTTTCACTCTCTTTTTATATATATCACACGCTAAAAACTGTTAACTCACGCTCATCAAAACCACTGATGATATAAAGAAAAAAAAAAAAAATTTATGATCTCGTTTTTAACTGAACCGATATTGTAAGCGACATTTATCGTTTTTATTAAGATTCCGATAAATCAAAATATTAATAGTTAGTGTTCCTTTTTTTTTTTTGTGTTTATATTTTATTTATTTTTTTTTGTTTTATATTTTATTTACTATTGTTCGACGTAATTTTTTTTTATTTTGTTGTGTTTTTATTCTAATTATTTTTATTGTTCGTTTTTTATGCGTTAAATTGTGATTAAAAAAAAAAAAAAATACACGAACACGATTATGAAAAATAAATAATTTAATAAATAATTAGAAAAAAAAAAAATTAATTCACATTGCATTTATTATTACATTAAATAAATATAAATACATGTACATATATGTATGTATAATAAGCTATTAATACATTTCCATAAATTAAACAAAATATATATTTACAAAAAAAAAAAAAATTTAAATCTATTAACTGAAATTAATTAAATAATAATTAATTGTCTGCGATTATATTAATTAATTGTCTATTAAAATTAATAAATAAATTTAATAAAAAAAAAAAAAAATTAATAATAAAAAAAAACAAAATAAATTAAAAAAAGGAGAGACTTTTTTTTTTTTTTTTTTTTGAATTACCTTCTTAAATTCAATATACGGAACATTTAAGGAAACGAAAAAGCAAAAAAAAAAAAAAAATCATACCAAATGATTTTTGGAATGCGTAATGTCATATTACATATTATATTATTCAAATATTTAATTGCCATAACGGATTTATAAGGATCAATAATTAATTAATTAATTAATTATTAATTAATTCATAATTAAATATAAATACTTATAGAATAGGAGAAAATTTTACTTATAAATATTTTTCAAATGGATAATTTTAAATTAATTTTTGTAATAGGTAAGTGATTTTAAATTTTATTTTAAGTTCAATAATATTTTTAGTTTTTTTTTTTTTTTTTTTTAAATAATATTTAAGTAAGTACATATTAATGTATTTATTTATGTAAGAGTATTTGGCCAACTTAAATTTCTAGTAACAACATAAGTACTTATCTATAGTTACTTTTTTATTCGAGTGATGTCACTCTTTTGCTATAGATTATCTAATTTAATAAAGCAATCGCTTAAAATGTTGAAGAAATTGGAAATTGTATGATGCCATTCCTTTGCTGCAAATTATCAATTTTATTTTCAATTGCTTAAGCTTTTGAAGAAGAAGTTCGAAAATAATAATCAATTAAAGGTTACGCGTGAGAACTTGTTAGAATTAAATAATATGGATAACTTTATATATTTATAATTCAGATAAGTAAAGAGTATCATCACTTAAAAGAACTATTAATAATTGTTATTATGTGTTATTTAATTATTTTCAAATTGATTGGGAAATTTTAAATTATATGAAATTATTTTAATAATAAATAGAGAAAATGAAAAATAGGGTCTAACTATACAATGGGACATTAATAATTAAAGAGATCTTTGGAAATTTTTTTAAGAAAGAATTAAAAAATAATTAAATTTAATTAAGTAAATTAGAATTTATAGCTATAGTAACTATACACTTAGATTAGTTATATGAATGAAAAATGTTTGTGATACAATTCTTCAAATGTATCGAAAAAAAGGATCAATATTTAAATTTTATACAATCAAGTTTAATAAATTAAAATAAACATTAAAATTAGTTATAGTATAATAATTTAAATATACCATTTTATTCACATCCAAATATTGTTTATTAATAGTTAACTTTTTTTATTTTGAATTAAAAAAATAAATTTTTTTTGAAATTTAAAAGTAAAAAAGATTTTAAGTATAAAACTTGATTTCTTTTTTTTACAAATTAAAACGGATCAAATTATAGTGTAGATAGATATAAGTAATTTTATTCAACTTTAGAAAATTGTAGTTTTTCATAATGATTCGTTTTTCATATTTTGTCGTGTAATAGAACGAATAAGTATAGATTTAAAACCGAACCAAAACTGAATACTTACCAATGTAACGTAGCGGTAATAGAGACTTTTCTTCATGTGGGCCATTTATAGCAAACCATAAGTAATTATTTATACCGGTATTTTTAAAAATAAGTAAAAAAAAAATAATTTTTAAAAATTTGATTTAAATATTTATAAATAATTTTTCCGACGGAGAAAAATTATATATAATTTTGCAGATTTTGCACATTTTGTTTCTGATAAAATTTTAAAATGATTTAACAAAATCAAAATGTATATACAATTATCATTTACTTAAATTATTCAATTTAATTTTTAGTTATTTTTAAAAAAAATTAATACAATTATTCACTAATAAGCGGATTGAGGGATATTCGCGTTAATTCGTAATAATAAATAATGGGAATTTATACATTTTACACAATAACTAGTCAATTTATATTGCTTACTTAAGTACGTAAGTTGTGTAAACCTGGTAATTTTTATTACTACTTTGTACAAGAAAGGAAATTAAGAACTTTAAATTTTAATAATATTTTAAAATATTTTTTTTTTTTTTCTTTTAATGCATTTCTCTGCCACATAAATGTGGACAGAAAATTATACAGCCTTTCCTGTTCAGTCCTGGCTGTAAATGTCGTAATATCATAACTCTTACGACGTGTGAGGGATTTTATACGCTCTTACCCACTAGGCCAACGAGGTCCCATATTATAAAATTATTAATAGCTATATATATAAGTATGTAGTTACATATATACTTACTATAATAGCTCTTTCTTCTTCTAAAATTCTTTGCTTCAGCATTTTTATTTTTAAAATAGTTAATCTTAATAAAATTTGATTTCATTTAACAAAAAATCGAAAAAAAAAAAAATTAAATCCAATAAAATCTAAATTAAATTTTAGATATAAGACGTTTTCCAAATGAAAACCAAATTTAGCTTTAGAAAGAAGCATTTTATTGACCATATTGACAAAAATTTAAAACTTCTTGTTTTGCTTAATTAAAATTCTTAAGTTAAGTTTAATAATTTACTGTTATGTTCTCTAAATTGTTTAAATAAATTATTCATAATTCCAAATGTATATTCAATACTTATATGTATGTATGTATTTCTTACACACTTTTTACCACACTCCCAAAAAAAAAATTTGGAAAAATGTGCATATTTGTTTCAATCTGTCCGTCCGTCTCTTTACACAACATCTACACCGTTAAATATAGAGTAATGAAATTTTAACCAATATTGTAAAACAACTTTTTCATGTAGTCCCATTTACAACACCTCAAACTTTAAAAAATTCCTTTTTTGAAATGTGTACTTTATATCTCAGGTTCTGCTGAACATTTTTTCAATTTAAAAACGTCAATTGACATTAATTTTTTTTAAATTTAGTATTTAAATTTACCGTTATGTGAAAAACAAATTTTGCATGATCTTCTTTCATAACTCCGACACTCTTTTAGATAAGGGAAGAAAGAACTTTTAGAATTAGTATTTAGTTTCGTCAGAATCTCGAGAATCTTTCCTTAGTTCCGGACTTACAACCCCTCCAAATTGCAAATATTTAGTCCTATTTTTATATTTTTCTTATTACATATACTCATACTTACATACATATATGAAATTTTTAAAATTTAGTGCAGAGTCACAATATTCTAAACAGTTTGTATTGTCTTTTGAAAATGTGTGCCTTTAAAAACCATTGCTTTACATTTTGCCTTGTTTTTTTTAAATTTCTCAGATAAAAACTTTCAGTTTGTCTTGTATCGTAGTAATACCTTTTTAGAACTTCAAAAGCATATATGCATTTCCATTTTTAAGAATAGCTTAAAAAAAGGAAATTGATTAATTTTTAATTAAGTTACTTATAGTATTTTAAAATTTTATGGTAAAGTTTTGTTTACCATAATTATAACAATAATTAAGACACAAAAAAAATTTGACACATTTTTTATTAAAAAAAAAAAAAAAAATACCCAACATTTTAAATTTTTATAATGACTACACAACAAAAATTAAAAATTAAAAAAATTAATTTGCACATTGATTATTGTTTTTGTTTTCATGTATGTATTTTATGTATTCTACTTACATAATATTATATACACATTTAGGTATATGATATTATATATATATTGATATCTGATACTATATAATATTATATTATACCTACATGCTCTCTAAATTTATATTTGACACCAAAATTTGATTTTAATTAATCTTAAAATGATTTCAATTTATAAATCCATTCTGAAATCCGATTCCCATTAATTTCTTTGTATATTTATACATACATATATACATATACCATAATTCGTGTAGATATATACTTATATATATGCATGAGCATATAAAGGAACTTTCTCTTATAAAATAAATGTAACAAAAAGAGACAAGAAAAAAAAAAAAATTGATCATTTTTTTTTTTTTTTTTGTTGTATTAAATAAAGAAAAACCTAAGCGTTTTTAGAGTACACAGATGTTATTATTTTATTGGGACGGTATATTAAAAAGTTTTGTTTCCGTTCCATATATATAATATTATATATATATACACACATTATATTGCATGCATATACATAATATATATGTATGTAAATGTATAAAAATGCTATTGTTTGCCGGTTATATTCTCTTATGAATCACCACATAACAAATAAAATAAAAAAGAAGAACAAAAAAAAAAAAAAAAACAAAAATATACCGTGAGTTATCGTAACAACAGCTGAATCAATAAAATATTTATTAGCGAATTTTATAAGAGCAAACGGATGGAAAAATGTTTTTTGTGTTTTGTATAAATTTTTTTTATTTTATCTTTTTTTCCCTTTTTCTTTCTCTTTTACTCTTATTTATTTTCTTGATAAAATTCGTTTCGTAAAAGTACCTACTTTTAGATCAAAAATTGCGAAACAAAAAAAAAAATAAATAAGTTTTTTTTGGGTATCTATACACAATAATAATTCAATGTAATCAATTCATTCAAAATAAGTACATATACATATTATATTCCAATATGGATTGGAATTTGTCAATGTGTGCTAAACAAGAATATTTTTTTTCTATAATAGATACGTATAGAAATATAGAATTGTTTTTTTTTTTTTTGTTGTTTTTGTACCATTATAATTGAGATGGGATAACAAGGAAGGAAGTACTCTTAATAATTACTAACTACTGACTAGAGGCTGTTTTTAATTTATTATGTCTCATAAATATAAATAAAAAAATGTTTTTAGATCTTTACCGCTTGTATGTATACATACTGACATACATAATGTATACTTAACCATGCTTTAATATAAAAAAAAAAATAAAAGGCGTGTGTATATTATTTTTTATTAGTTATTTATTGAAATCCTTAATAATTATGGGTCCATTAATATTTTGTGTCCCAATATTCAAAATGCCTAAAAAGTTGTAAGCAATATTTAGAACCAATTTTGTTTTTAACTTCCGACAATATTTAAGTAGGTACCTATTGTAAATTTTTATTGTTAAAATTTTCAAATATTAAATTTTAAATTTTAATGGTTTCGATATTCTGTTTTTGTTTTTTTAATTTCTTTTAACATAATTTCATTAAGGAACATTTAGGTAATGCTCCTAATTATAAAATTTCTTAAAGAAAACTAAGCATAAAATTAAGTTCTTTGATATCTGTTTTTTTTTTTTGTAAATTATTTATGTTAATTAATGAATAAATAAATTTGTTAAGGTGCTTTTTTTTTAAACAGTGGGCCGTTGGTGTTTGATATTTAGAATATTATTAAGCATATATTTATTACGCATATGTACGACACTAAATCTTAAAAAATTACATAAAAATTAAGTAAAACTTTGAAATTTTAAAATGAAATAGGTATAGGTACTTAATGTAAAGAAAAAATTAAATCATTGTTTTCTAGGTTCATGGTTCATGAAATATTTTAAGAATTATTGTTAAAACTGGGATAAATAATTTTAAATCGTAACAGAAAAAATTATGAACGTAAGTAACTTCATAATATAAGAATGGGATCAACGGATAAAGCTACCGAAGAAAATTAATTTAAGTACCTATATTAAGAGTACTTTTATTTAAGTACTTTTATTAAGAGAATTCAAAACATTCAACAAGAAGTTAAAATTTATTTTTCTTAAAAGTTGAAAGAAAATTAATCGTTGTATTTATTTATTGATTCGTCGAATGGACGATGAAAGGAATAATTTTAATTTTATTTGTAAATAACAAATTTGTACTCTAAGCTTTTTTTAAAATGTAAGCTAAAATTTTGTAAAAAAAAAAAAAAAACCAAAAAATATGGTAACACTCGTTTAATTATTTTTATATTTTATAAGTTTAATTTAATTCTGACTTAAGTAATATTAAATATAATACGATTTAAGTTCATAATCTTCAAATGCAAATTTTTGTTTATTATGTAAATAATAAAGTTATTGAACTTGAAATTTATTCAAAAAAAAAAACAATTAAGTACCTATACAATATATTAACGATATTAAGTAAAAATATACATTTTAAAATATTAATGAACACATTATTAGTAGGTATTTAGTATTAATTAAGTCAATACAACACAATTAAGTAAATATACACGTAATAAATTAGACATTTTTGTTTTAAATATAGTTAATAAAAATTTTTTCTTTATTTTAAATAACTTTTATGTAATATTCATATAATGTACATGTTATTGTTTTGTCTGACATTTCCATATAATTACAACACTATTGTTTTTAATATACTTCAACACTTTTGATAGCATTGTACCCATTCATTTTTATTATTAATTTACCCATTATTTTAAATCAGTACCCATTCATTTAAATCATAATTAAAGTCAACCAAATAGAAATTAATTGAGTGGGTAATGAATGTAAATCATTGACACCTACACTTTTAATGTATTTATTAGCATTGTAAGAATGGGAGATGTCACAATTAAGTAAAATAAGGATCATGGTTAATTTCGTTTTTTTTTTTTTTTTTTAAAGTCAAGGCTTATAAAAAATAAATGTGACTTAAAACCGTTTTTTTTTTTTGTATTCTTTCGAAAAAAATTGTTTAAGTTAAAACATAATTTGTTTATGTTCATATATTATATATACCTACATACATAATATATGTATTTACTTAAGCATTCCTTCTTATCTAATTTTGGATTAATAAAAAAAAAAAAAAAAAAATGAGACATTTTTTTTTATGTTTAAATATATGTACACATGTTTATTTAATAAGGATTTTGAACTTTTTTGTCTGGTAATATTCAAATGATTTAATACATGGTTTAAGAAAAAATTTATTTTTAGATATTCTTATTTATATATATAAGATAAAAGATATTTTGAAAAAAAAAAAAAAAAAATGAAAGTTAAACAATCAAAATTTTATAACGAAAATTTATGTCTCATTATGAATGAAAAACTTTTTTGTTTTTTTTTTTTTTTGTTTTCGTTGCTAATTTTAAAATGAAAATATTGATAGATACAAAAGGCAAAAAAAAAACCACAAGACAAATTTAATTTTAGCTCAATCAAATATTACTTTTTTTTTTTTGTTATTCAGGGTGAAAAGATTTAGATGAAAAAAGTTACTTAAATCTAAAATTTTTGTCAAGAATTGAGGTTAAATTTTTTTTATAATTAAATATAAATATTTACTTTGATATTTAATAACTATCATAATATATTCATTCATTAAATATATCTTAATAATTTTTGTTATATAAGTATGTAGGTATATATATATTTTTTTTTCTCACTTATTATTTATCTGCGTTACCAACATCCATTGTTTAATTCTTATTTTAGACATGATACCTACCTTATTTTTGGGGGGGGAAAAAAATTTTTGCATTAAATTTTAACTTGATTTTTAACTTATCATATATTTTAACTATAAGTATATACAAAATATTATTTTAAAATATTTTAAATTTTATTTTTATTTTAATTTAGTTTCAAAGCTATTTAATTTGCGTGAAAATCAGATATTTAACGTGATGTCGTCAAAATGTCATTTGCAAAACTTTTTTAAAGAACATAAAACCGAAAAAGAACATGAAAATGTGGGTGAAAAACTTTTTTATATAACTAAGTACATATTTAATTTGTGAAAATTTATAACTAACTACTTATATGCATGTAGTTATATCATGCATATATATATATATATGAGTTGAAATAAAATTTTATAAAATTGTAGGTACTTAGATTATATTTTATAATATAACTAGAGTAGTTTATGTGGCGTCATATTGGTAAAAATAATTTTGACTTTAAAATAAATTCAGCAGATGTGTTTATCTTATAGATTTTTACCTTTTACTATAGATAATAATAAGTATTTCAATTTATTTTTTTTTATATTACTACACACATATATTAAATTTAGTTTATTGAATCGGCAATTGTTATTTAAATAGTGATTCTTTGTTACAAAATAAACTTTTTTTACTCTTACTTAGTTAATAAAAAATTATGAAATTTCTCATTTTCATGAAATTCAAAACCTAAGCTTGTAATTAAAAAAAAAATGCATTTAATTTTATATACTTATGTATACCTACATACGTATATAAATTCCTTACGATATTATTTGATTAATTCACTTCAAATATTTTAAAGTATTGTCATTTATTTGCCAAAACTAAAGGACATAATATTCCTTTAATCCTTTTTGAATGTTGAAATGACACATGTTAAAAAAAGTAAAATCAAAATTTGAGTTAAAAAAAAAATAAGTAAATAAGTAACTAGTTACCTACCACTATTTAAAAAATAACTAAAATTGAATTAAAAAAAAAAAAAACTATCTTATAAAATGAAAAGCATATGTAAAAAATGCTTATATACATAAGCCTACAAAGTATATACTTATACATATATACAAATATATATAAATATTATTATAAATAACCCGTACTTATTATAACACATAACCATTATTAACATTCAAAAATTTTTTTTTACTTATAATATTCATACATTATATTCACATAAGTACATACTTATATACATAATATGTAAATATAAAAATACTAAGTAAATACCTAAAAAACACAAATCCTTATTACTTTATTCCATATTTTATATAAAAAAAAAAAAAAAAAATTTATGTTTATAAAAAAAAGTTTTGTTTTTTATTTGTTTTACTTATTTTTTTTTTACCTATTTTATGCTAAAATTAAACATACATTTATACTCTCTTATATACACTTACTTACATACTTACTGTATTGTATTTAAATGATTTCTATGAGGATTTAGAAGGATAACTAGAATTTTATTATTATTCTTTTTATTGTTACTTTTTTTTTGTTTTAGAAGTCAACAAGTAGGTACAGGTAGGTATATAAAAAATAAAAATAAAAAATTTTCATTTTTTTTAAGTATAAAAAGTTCTCTATTTTTTTTTTTTTTTATTGAACAAAAAAAGCAACAAAAATAAATAAAAACAAAAAACAAGACAACATTTCAAAACTTATTTTATTTATGCCAAAGTTTAGTCAATACATTATACAATTTTAATGTTTAAAACATACATACAATTTTTGCATAAAATTATTACATATGTATACCTATTTGTACATAAGTAGGTATATATATAACAGTCATCAACAAAAAATTGCGTGTTTGAATATACATAAATTGTTTGTAAAATTAATTTAATAAACTCAGTAGATACTTGTTTCAAAATCAGAAGACTGAATAAATTCTATTACATAGTAAGTAAGTACTTATATAAGTACAACTTTCGTAGATAATCAATTTTATGTGAAAACAAATTTTTTATAAAAATTCTGATCATAAAAGAATTCAATAAAGACACCACAATGTCATGTAAAGTATCCAAAATTCTAAAATAACAACTTTTAGAATTTTATTATGGAGGAAACATTTTAAAATCTAGTTATAGGAGCAATTGTAGACTAATTTAATGGACGAATGGTTGATATGGTACTTAGTTGGTACTTAGTTAGTAATAATCAAGCAACTCAATTCAATTACATCATCTTTAGTTAATAGCCCATTTTGAATTAGATTAAAATAATTTAAAAATTTTGTGAAAAAGCAAAAATTTAAATTAAAATTTTGTAATTAAATATAAGTACTCTATGTATGCTTAATTAAACATTTCAAGAATCAACCTAAAAGGATGGTAATGGTAAAAGCATTAAATAATACCAAAATTGTTCTATTACAATATAGACAGTGGTTCGATTTTGTTACAAGAGACTGTAACAAGAGCCATTTCGAAAGATGATGAAACTGAAAGATTTGTGCAATGATAATGTACTGTTTTTTGCATTGTAAAATTGTAGATTTTTCACAGAAATACCAATTACTTAGTAGAAATTTTCTTTTTTTTTTTTGTATAAAGAAACAAAAATTAAAAAAATTTTGAAGCGACAACCTCATTGCTGACGTTAAGTATAGATCACTGTACAAAAATTCTATTTATATATAAGGTAATATCGTAATATTCAAATCATGATGTAGTAACTACTAATTGTACTTAAATATTTAAAAACTAACTAAATAAAAAACAAAATTTTAAAGTAACACTCAATAAATTCAAATTTTTTAATACCATTGATGTAGGAATACATTCATTGAAAATTTATTATAAAAAAATTAATAAAATATTCGAAAAATATGAAAATTGTATTGTAAAAGACTTTTAAAACATTTTTGATTATATTAGTTTTGTTGTTTGTGTAAATAAAATAGCCATTATTTTATTTTTGTAAATATTTGAAAGGATAATTCTGAAAAGGATTCCTTTTTTTTTTTTTTTTTTTACTAAATTCAAATAAAAAATATTTTTTAAGTAAGTATAATATTTAGTACCTATATATGTATGTATATAAATTTATGATATGATTTTCATTTGTTTAATTTATTAAAGGAAAAATTTGTTATTTTGTTCTTTTTTTTTTTTATGTTGCAGGTTTTTTTTTTATTTATTGTGTATTTTATAAATTATTAAATAAAAATAAAAATATTTAAGTATAAAAATAAATTTCTTTCAAATTTTCAAAGTGTTAAAATTTTATTAATTTTTAAAATAAAACTTCCGTTAGTTTTTATATTTAATTTATACTATATAGGTATAGTATAAATTTTGTTTTGGTTTGAGGGAAATTTTTATACATTAATTTTTGGTATAATTTTTCACTTAAAAAGTACTTTGAAAATTTATAGATAATATTAATTAACAGGTGATGACTTTATATAAATAATAATAGTTATTTAGATTTTTTTTTTTTTATTTTGTTGATTTAAATATACTTATGTTTAGGAATAAATTTTTTGTTAATTTTGCCGTTAGGTTTAATATATTTTCTGGATTTGGATTTAGGATTCATACTGCATTTAAAATTTATAGCTTTGAATTAAATAAAATTTATAGCTATGTACCCAAATTACGGTTATTTTATTAAATAAATCATTGTTCTTTTTTAAATTATAAATTAAATTAAATTTTTAATCTAAATAAATTAACGAATTTTTTTTTTTAGAAAATTTTTTTAGAAATTTATACTTAATACTTAATGGAAATTTAATATATGTAACTAGTTAGGCATTTAAATATATATGTAACTTAGTTAGGCATTTAAAATTTTATTCTGAAACTCAGATGCAAATAATTAGGAGTCTACTTGGGTGTACAATTTTTTCTGTTTTTGAATTAGAAATAAATTAAATTAAAATTTGCTATTATGGGAATCCACTGGGATTCTAAAGAGAAAAAATTCTAAAATTTATTATTAGGGATGTTTTTTGGGATTTTAGACTTTTAAGTTAAACGTTTTTTTTTGACGTTGACTTTAAATGTTTTGAGGAAATTTAAACAGAAAATCAAGAAAAGAAGTAAAGTAAATACTTAAGTAAATTTTTTATTTTAAATTCTTATTTAGTTTTTTAAAACAAAAAAACAAATAAAAAAAAAATTAAGTTATAAAAGGTAATTAGATAAATCCAGCGTAGCATACCCCATTCTGGTAATCTATAGAAATAATATTGATTAATAATTTTGGTATATTAGTAATTTAGAAAGAATATTGGTTTTTTGTCGCTTAACTTTTTAGAATGAAATAAAAAGAGGTATCTTTCTGTTCTAATATAGTTTTTATTTATCTTAAAAACATTTTTTAAGAACTATGTTCCTTTCATCACTAAGAATAGTTACTTAACTTTTTGCAATAAGAATAAAAATAAATTTAAATAAATGTAAAAACGTAGACAATAACTGCACTAAGAAAACTTTTGTAGTGGGGGTTTGATGGCGACAGGCCCCATTTCTTAAAAAATAATCTTATTTTTTCATAAAAATGTCTTAATTCGTATTTTTTAATTGAAATGTGGAAATTGAATAAATATATGATTATATGCGGTGGTTTTCAAAATTAATTATTTTTCATATGGAAATCTGAAAATTTAATTTTTTTTTTTGAATGAAATTGGTAGGCATATAATATGTATGTGTAGGTATTAATAGTTGAATTCAAAATCAGAGTATTCTCATTTCCCGCAATATTTATATCCATGTAGGTATACGTATGTCTATGCAAGATTTTGATTTTCGATATTTCGTAATTTTGGGATTTTAATTTTTGAGATTTAGATTTTCGGGATTTTGATTTTTTGGTATTTTGTTTTCGAAATTTTGAATTTGGGATATTGATTTACGGGATTACGTACCCAACCTTATAAATTTAAAATTTTTTTTTTCTTTTTTTCTGTTATGTGTAGTAGTATTAGTTTTTGCTATATGAAAAATTTTATTGTTGTAAACGTTTACGGCTTTTATATAAATAGAAGATTCGATAAAATTAACAAAACCCAGCAGGTACCTATATACCTACCTACTTAACAAAATTTTTTTTCTTTTTAAAATCAAAAAATTTTCATTCGATAGCAATATTTCAAACATCACTCTCACAATTACGTGACTTTTCTATAGAATTCTTTAAGTAGAAATAATTCTAAATCCAGCAGACTCCTTAGCAAATAATCTAAACTCCCTATAATAATTGACACCTTAGCAAAAATTTATATTTATAGTTACATATAAAAATACCATTTGTTTTTTCTATAAAAATATCATTTTGTTTTTTACTGTCAATAATTTAGTTGTAATGTAATAGGGCTAGGGATTAAAATCAAATGTTATCAATCTGATAGAAATATCTTCTTTACAAATTCTATTATATACTTATTTATATGTATGTATCATTTAATTGGGATTACATAATTTACTTCAACATTTTCTCTTTTCTAGGAAAACGTTAATTAAAAAAAAAAAAAAAAACTTAAATTAGATTATTTTTTATTAAAGGAATATAAAATATGTTTATATCGTACTTATCTACCTACAAAATTTTATAAAAATTCCTTCTTTATAAAATATTTGACATTCGTTCCTATTAAGCGTCTTACATATATATGTATGCATGTATATATTAAAACACACAACATTTCTACGAAACGAAACGATTTTTTTTTTTTTTTTTTTTTAGAAAACAAATTTATTTTAAATATAGACATTAAAAACATCCGATCGGATTTCTGAGGAAAGTCGTGATTAATAATTAGGTATTGTGGTGTTAAAAATAGTTTTTAAGATGAAATGGGTTTTTATTATGAAAATGACTCATTTTTAATGATGTACATGTATGTAAGTATGTATATGTTTTTATGAAATAACTTACTTAAGCCAGAAACATATACTCCGACTCGTAATAACTAATAACAGTAATAACTAATGGTAACATTAATGATTCTGTTATGATTTACTGAGGAAAAATCTGAAAAAATCATTTTTAAAGATGTGGTTATAAAAAAAAAAATAATGAACGTTTTTTTCTTTTTATTAATTGAGGATACAGAATACATATATGTATGTATTTATATGTAGGTATACGTATATTTTATTTTATTTTTTTTTTTAATATCTAGAAAAATATTATTTATTTTTATGGTTTGATTGATGGATTACATTTTAAAAATAAAATTTTGTTTTAAATATGACAGGAGCACGTGGTCTCCGAATGACAACATATCAGTATAGAATTTATTGGAATGACTTGAAATAATCTATATTTAGTTAGAAAGAAATTCTAATCACAATCTTAACCTGCTAAAATGACATGGTTGACAAAGATTTTTTTATAACTTTTTATTTTTTAAGATTAAATTCAGATGTTTTATTCTCGTTAGTTTTTAATTGCTTTTAAAAGATTATTTTAATAAAAGCTTAAGTAACTATTCACTCTTTGTTAAATGTAATCAACTTTTAGTATAAAAAACCGGATAGAGTATGTAAAAAAAATATGTTACACTTAGTATGAAATGTGAATACATAGGTATATTTTTTTCACACGATTTAACAAAAACAAAAGCAAATAACTACATACACTTTTAAACCACTTACAGTCGTAAGTAAATGATGAAACAATCGTGTTTTTAATTAAGTGACAATTTATTTAAAACAAAAGAAAGAAAAAATAATTGATATTTTTTATTAGAAATTCAAACAATTGGTTTTGATTCGATTGAAAAGTAAAACAACAAAAAAATTTAAAAAAAAAAAATATGTAGAAACTCCAATTGAAATTCCATAAAATATAATTGAAACACATTTTCTCCATTTAATTTAATTCAAATACTTACTTAGTTACTAATGAAAAGTAGTTCACAACAAATTTTTTATTTTTTCTATTTTGATTAATACAAGTTAATAAGAGTTAACAACTTGTATTTATTTTAACCACAATTATAAGAGAAATTAAAAAAATGAATCAATTTTTTTTTTTTTTTTTTAATTTAATCGAAACTGAAGATTTTCTTTTATAAATAATTATTTAAGTAATGGATGTCTATAAAATTTAATAAATTAATTATGGAATAAAAATAGAAATTTTCTTAATTATTTAAATTTTTTTTTGTACATTTATTAATAATATTTTAGTAACTGCTTAATTATTTATAACTATTTAATAAATTTATATCAGTAACTGAACTGAATCGATTTTCTTATAAATCGAAAATTAGCGTGCATCATTACCGCGTTCACCTTATATTTTATTTGAAAACATATTCGAAATACTTTATCTAATAATGTAACATTTATTATATTGGAATACCCTAATAGGTATACTTACTTACAGAACATTATTGGTTGAATAACCCTTTTAAAATTTTGAAATTGAAACACTGTTATAAGTTAAGTGAAACACTTAAATAAGTACTTACTTAATTAAAAGACTTACTTAGTTTTTTAGACATACTTAGAGTAGAACGATCAAAATTTAAGTTTTATTTTGCAAACACCGTACAAGTATTCAACAAAATTTTTGAAAAATTTATAAGAGTTTTTTTGTTTTAAGATGTCAAAGATACTCCATCTGTCAAATCTGTCCCAAACTACTATAGTTAGTGAAATTGCATATTTATTGCAATTTTTTTTTCGGGAATGTCGAAAGATACCAATGAGATCAACGTGCTAATTCAATTTAATATATTGTTGACCTTTAACCAACTAAACGCCACTTCCCTTTTAAACCAACCATTAAGTTAGAACCAATGGTATAATATACTGTTTTGGTGATTGGGAAATAGGAATAAAGGAAATTGGGAAATTGGGGAGGTACTAGATATTGGGAGGATTACTTAGTACAAAGATGTTGATCTTCATATATTTAATGATGTGATACACGTTCTGGTATTACAGAATTTTTGAGAATAAGTACTTCTGTTTGCAAGCTATAATTGGTTACCATATTCGTTCTGTACGCGTTAAAACTATAATAATATATATAAATATTATTTTCTTCTAGTAAGTATTAAAATGGGCTTAAAAGGAGAGGTAAAAGTCGACTATAATCACATCCCATCTTTAATATTATAGTGTTCAAGGAGCATTTAAGAAAATTCAAATTTTATTTCAACTCTTACGTATGTTCAAAAAGCATAGGTATACAAGAATGTTTTTAGTGCTTTTATGCTTTTTATACAATTAAAAATACAGTACAATTCCAATTTAATTGCACTGTTCTACTTTTGAACTTCATTTTAACTTCACTTTATATTTTTCTTTTTAATCGAAGAAGACAACAACAACAACAACAAAAAAAAACAAAAAAAAGAAGAGAGACAAGGACAAATGTATTTTTTCATATATTTATAATGTATAATAAATAATAAATTATGTTTTTTGTGTTACTTACATTTTTTTTGTTGTGTTTAAATTTTTTTTTTTTTTATTATAACTATATTATTTTTTGTTCTCTTTTTTTTTTGTATTTAGGAAACTTGTTGTTTCCAATATTGACCTTAAACGAAATATCATTTTACCGTATTACGAGTGGTTACCTATTCATTTTATAAAAAAACAAGGAAGTATATAAAACCAAAGGTTTTTGATAAGAAAATAAAAATTATTCTAAAATTGTAATTACTTTTGCAGAGTACTTAGGTACATTTTTTAATGTTTTTCTGTGATGAGAAATTAAGAGATACCTACTCTTTTGGTTAGTGTTAATTGTCAATAACTACGAGGTATAGTTAAAGTTAAGTAATTTCTTTAATTTTGAGACAACCCTAAATAATATGTGGGGTATGTATTTAGCCATATACTTTGTTAAAATAAGCTATTAACATAATATGTAAAAATTTCTGCCACATAAATATGAACAGGAAATTATACAGCGTTTCCTTTTCAGGCGTGGCTGTAAATGTCGTAAGTGGAATAACTCTTACGACATGTTTGGTTTCGAACCCACACTCCCTGGGTGTTTACAGTATACTTTATACGCTCTTACCCACTAGGCCACCGACGCCCCATATATGGTAAAAATATTTTTCAAGCTTCAATTTTTGCATATAAACATTGTAAAATTTGCACATGAGTTCACATTCCAGATTCTAAGATTGCAAAAAATTATTTTTCTTTTATGATGTTTTGTGTTAAAAAACTTAAAAAATTTTCTGTTCTAACGTTCTAATTGAAAAAATATGTAAATAGAGTTAAGCATAATGATTTAAATATAAGCATAGGCTTTTTCCAAATGTGGATAGTTGTAAATCAACAACAGGAGGTAGGGCTATATAAAAAAATTGTTTTACAACTGCCATCTATTTTTCTCTCAAATATTTTTTTTTTTTTATCTCCAAATGTGTAGTTTGTGAATTTTGTTAAACAGACCGACGGCCGAGCAGAATAAAACAAATATATAAGAAAATTTTAATATAAAAATTTTGTTATTTAAAAATGTGCTAAAAATTTATATACGTATGTTATATCTTAACAAAGTTTAAAAAATAAAACATTTATTCATCAGAGAGACACCATAACCATAAATTATCAGTAAAAAAAAAAAAAAAAAAAAAAAAAAATGACAATAAAAAGAATAATAAAGTAGAAAAGTTGTTTAATTTTTATATTTAGAGTGAATTTTCAAACTATACATCAACCAAACCAATTTTATGTTTACTAAATATTAGTGCATAATATGAGTGCCATTCGTTTTTTTTTACTAAAAACAAATGGTTACCAATTCATAGAATTAAATAATATGGGTTACCTATGTTTATTAAATGTTTATATATATATGTACATAGGTATGTTATATTTTTATAAATTTATTACTAAAAAGTAATAAATAATAATATTTAAATGATTTTTCTTATAAAATAGTTTTTTTTTTTTTTTATTTCATAAAAAATAAATAAAATAAAAAATAAAACATGATGTTTTGCATAAATTGTCATTTCACAAGATGTTGATGCTATCATGATTAGTTGCGGGTGTTTATTTAAAAAAAAAATGTTAATAATTTATTTAGTTATATGTTTATGTGGCAAAATTTTCAAATGAAATTAAAAATAAGTATGGTGTGACAAAATTTTTGAATAAAATATTAATATGTATCTGATTTTGGTAACAATAAATTATAACATTGTGGTAGATAATGTTTAGTAATGATAAGGATCATAAGATTAATTGGTATATCTTTTGTTTTAACATATCTAACAAGTTTCATTTGCTATTATACATTACATGTTTCTGTCTCTGTTATTTTACACCTTGGAACTTGGGTAATACTAAAGGTTTAATACGTTTAGTAGGTTTACTATAGTTTAGTACCTACTTAGATTTAATAATTAAGTATATTTGCGAATAAAAAATAAAAAACGGTGGAATATTAAATATAGTAGACTGAGTCACTAAATATAAGTATTTAGTTACATACATACGTACTTATTATCTATTCTAAATACTTATAAGTAGTATTATATGTTCGAATACTTTTATTCCGTCGGGTAAACATTATTTTTAATTAACTAACTAAGTACTTACTAAGTATTTTTTTCCCTTTTGTGAATATTGAAATTAAAATAATGATTTCTACTTAATTACGGTATATTAGGTAGGTAGAAAACGGCTGTAGATACTAGATACACACTTAGTCCAGTTAAAGCACGTTATTATAATCTGTTTTGGTTCTCTCCTAATTATGCCATTATGGGAGTTTATTACAAAGTGCTGTAAATTTAATAAGCTTATACCTTCGGACAGATCGGGGAGTTTTACTAATATACTTACTTACACAATATTTTTTTGTTAGTATTGTAAGTATGTATGTTGAAAAAAGATTTTTCATTAAATAATTTTTTTCTAACATAATGCGAGCTCTACAATTTTTTTAAAATTATTTTTTAGAATAAAAGTTTACCGTGATAAAAATATTGTGTTTAATATTTGACTGACACTTGACAGTGACAATTAAATTATATTTCTTAATGTTATCCTTCTGGAGAGAGCAAAACTCATTTTCTTTTCCCGATAATGTTTTTAGGTCAATTTTTTGAAAAAAGTGTTGGCATGAGCTATAAGTTTTGTCCTAAATTTTTTTCAGAATCGACCAATTTTTTTTTTAAATAGAATGAAAAAAAAACGTGATCTTCAAATACATACATACATACGTATACATATATGAAAATTATTTTAATACTTACCGAAAGCTTTTGTATTCTGATTTTTAATAAAAATATTAACCAAAAAGTATAAGTATGCTAAATATGCTAAATTGTTGATGAAAATATATACTTAAGTATATTTTTTTTAATGCATTTTTCTGCCACATGAATGTGGACAGGAAATTACACAGTCTTTCCTGTTCAGGCGTGGTTGTAAATGAGGGAATAACTCTTACGACGTGTGTGGGATTCGAACTCACACTCCCTTGGTGTTTACAGCGTATTTTATACGCTTTTACCCACTAGGCCACCGAGACCCCTGAAAATATTTATTAACTAGATTTTTTTTGTATTTTAATTATTTCTTATAATATTTACATTAAGATTTATTGTAATTAAAAATTACTTTGAACTGATTAATTAAATTTTATACATACATACATACATATGTGTATCTAATAGTTAGTGACATGATATGAAATTAATTAAAACTAGTTTTCTAACATATCTGAATTATTCTTATACATGTTTTAGTTTGACACTGATTTACGTGTTGATGAAATTTTATTTTTGTAATTATTGTGAAATTGATTTGTTGTTAGTTACATAAAATAAGTAATGTGTGACTTTGAAATTCTTCATT
Source organism: Poecilobothrus nobilitatus (assembly GCA_947095535.1). Taxonomy (NCBI): domain Eukaryota; kingdom Metazoa; phylum Arthropoda; class Insecta; order Diptera; family Dolichopodidae; genus Poecilobothrus; species Poecilobothrus nobilitatus. The sequence continues at coordinate 249,843,582 of OX352774.1, read as the reverse complement.
AATAAATACAAATAAATACAATGTTTAATTCAATTTAATTTTATAAGTACTTACATAACTGGAATTGATAATTATAAAACGTATACACTTCATTGTCTTATTGTTATTGATTTATGCTAGATTATAGTAGATACATCCTTGTACAAAGTTATTATACTTAGTTACTTATTTATTTTTTTTTTTTTTGCTTAACTTTTTCATTGATTTTTTTTTTTAATTAAATTGAATAAATTGACTATAAATATTAAAACGAACTACTAATAGTACATATACATACTTAGTTAGTAAAATTATTTAGTTTCTACAGGTGGGAAAAAAAACCATGTTTTTATCTTTACTTTAAATGATTCAGTTGATAATTCAGACTGGTGTGCAAGATAATACTTACTTAGTATTTAATAATTTAATTGCGCCTCAAGATTATTGTCTCACACGAGCATTGATTGAAAAGCAGATGAATTTTTTTATAACTAAAAGATTTTGATAGTAAGCTATTACATTAACTACTTATATGATTTGTGATAAAGGGCAGATTACTATTTAATTATTAAAGTTATACTTAAAATTAAGTATATAAATTAATTTTTATTTCGTTTTACTTAGTACATACCTACCTATTTAGATATAGTTATACATATATGGAATTCTTTGCTGAAAGTTATAAGTATACTTTATATTTATGCTATTAATTTATTTTAATATATACTTAATGGCAATTAAATAAGTATGACTCTTAATATACTTAAAATGGTTTTCTTTTAATTGATTTCCTTTTTTTTTTGTTCGCATTTTTTTATACCCGTACGATAGGATCGGGTATAATAAAATTACTCCTCCGTTTGTAACACCTCGAAATAAGTGAGCTAGATATACCTTCAAAGGTATGGATCGGATCAGAAAAAAATTCTAAGACTTTTGAGCCATGTCCGTCCGTCCGTCAGCACGCTAACTCAAAAACTAAGAAAGCTAGAATCTTGAAATTTACACAAAATATTCTGGGAGTAATTTGTAGGTTCCCTATTTTTTTTGGTTGAGTTTGGACCAAGCCTTAGTGTAGCTCTCGAACACCTAACTTTTAGATCCCCACATTTTTTTTGAAATAGAGCTATGAAATTTTAACTGCTGATAGATCTCACAAAAATATTAATTTTATTTTTTATAACTTTTTTTTGTAACCCCATCCGTTACGGAGCTACAGCTCCCCAAAGGTTCAAAAAAGCTCTATATTTAAATTGTTATAGCACAAGTTGTATAAGGTATATCTTCATTTTCAAAACGCCAAACGATTACTACTTTTATTAGCTTTAAAAGTATATATACAATAAATATATTTTAGTGGCATACGGTGTCTTAATTTACCGTTATACGAAACTAAAATTTTGCAAAATCCTTTAACCCTTCTATCTTATAAACGGTTTAAGTTGGAAACTTGAAATTTTGACAGAAGTTAGATCTTTGAAAATAAGTATGAGTCATTTCAGAAATTTTTTTTGTATCACCCCCCGTTTAGGAGCTGTAAGGGATCAAAAACTGAAAATTTCCTATTTTTAAACACCTGTAACTTGAACACCTGTTAAAATTTTTTTGAAGTAATACACAAAAATTAAAGCTTCAACATTATACTCTTATTTCTGTTAATAACTATTTTTAATAATATAGGGTTACTTTATAATTGACGAAACTGTTACTTGATTTTTTCAAATTTTCTAACAAATTTCTTTAACGAATTTTTTGCATTTTGTTTTACTCAATAATTTGAAATTGTTGAGGATATAATGCGTAGTACAAAAAAATGTAAATAAATAAACAACATAACGGTTGCTTGAAGAATTTTTATTTATATGATATTGATATACATACATACTTATATAATATCATGTTTATTTACAAATCGTATATGCCACTAGTGAGTGAATGATAAGAGTATATATGTATATTATATAGTGCCGTATTTACATACATATATGTATTTTATTGTACTTATAAGAAATTATTCTGTCAATGGAATATTTAAATATAATATAATATTTAAAATTATATTTACTGTTTTGTACTTAGGAAATTTAATATACATTTACCGCTTAGTATTAAATGGTACTATAGAATATTTGAAAAAGTTTTGTATTGATAATCGTTATGTGGAAGGTTAGAATCTGCTTTTGAAGAATGTACATATAAACATATAGTTTGAATATATGTACAACCCATAGTACTAGAAATTATAAAATTCACCCAAATTATTTTAAAATACTAAAATATTAAAAAAATAATATTGTAAGCAGAGTGACAGGCTGTGAACATACTAACGGTTCGTACGGGTATCTAAGAGTTGACAAAGTCAACTGTATTCTTCCTCGTTTTTAAATAAAATTTAATTTGCCATAAGATTATAAACACATAAGTATGTTTATCTTTTTTTATCCCTCTCTGTATTCTCATATCATCATAATTGATTAAATTAATAAATAAATAAGTATATATATATAAATATATAAATTAATTTACCTTATTGGATAATCTTTTTTTTTTTTAAAGAATAGGTAAAAACACCAAAAAGAAAAAAACAATGTTAGTAACTTCTTTTACAGGTCAAAAAATACTGGTTATGACCAGCGTCCATAATGTATAAAACTTTTAAGTTTTTTTCTTTTTTGTTTTTTTTTGTTTGAAATGAAAAATGGTATGTGGTATAAATTTTCTTTTGTTAAAAAATTTAAAAATAAAACAAAAAAAACAAAGATCAAATTTAACTATGCTAAAAAAACAAAAACAAGTCAAAACTATTAAAAGCGTTTAAAAAGTTATAAACTATTAATAACTAAGTATATAAATATATTTTCTAATTTTTTATGTATACCTACCTTCTTATATGCTTATAAATTATTTAAAAAAAAAACTATTTAAGCTATTTGAAGAGTTTATATAGGTATTATGACACAGTAATTAAATACCATTGAAATGAATTATATATTTAAAGAAATTGAAGAAGTCAGATATACTTATACTTACTTATACATAAATAAGAAAGAGATAGATCATCTATTAGTACTGACCTATAACAATAAAATCATAAATTAAATATAAGAAACAAAAAAAAAACAAAAAAACACCAAAAAAAATATTCAGTGATTTAATAAATTTTTGATCACAGCAGGGAATACTAATTTTTTTTTTTTTTTCATATTTTCAAAGCATTTCTTTTTTAATTTATGACTACTACGCGGACAATTATTTTATAATAAATTACTACCACACATTTAAATTAAATATTGAGGGTTACTTTAAAAACACTTTTTAAATTGATTAGAAATAAAAATGAAGGATGGTTGTCTTATTTTTTAATGGGGTACTGACATTTCATTTTTGGTTAAACAGTAAAAACATAAAAAAAAAAAGAAAACAGAAAAAATGAAAAAATCAGTTAACGTTGATAAAGTGACAGCAAATCGAATTTTTTTCTCCCTTTATTTTCAATTTGATTGGAACATTGAAATTAAATAAAAAAAAATAAAAAAAAAATTTTTTTTTTATTTTTTCAATCAAAGTACAGTTTTTAATGGATTAGTTTTGAAGTTTTGAAGAAGAACTTGAATTAAAAACTTTTAAATTTTTTTGCTTTTAAAAATTATCTTATCTAGAAAAAAAAAAAAAAATCTCTAGAATGGAAGAGGAATTCTTATTTTGTGTTAGTTACTTATTTAACTAATGTGAAAAAAATTTGCCTACTCGATTTGCGGCACTAATTGTAATTGAATTTTACTCGAATTTCCGTTAGAGAAAATTTTAAAATTTTTATATAAAAAATATGAATTTTCGTTAAGAATCTGTTATCGTTATTCTTAAGAATCTGTTCTGAATTCATTTGCTATTGCATACGACGAATTAATGGAAAAGATTTTCAATACTTATGATTGAAAATCGGAAAACAGTAAGGAAAGAAATTACAATTATTGCTTGTTATAATTTAAAAATCCTAGAAATCACTTATAGCTTGTAATAGCTTTTTATAACTTGTTAGATATACCTATATGCTTGAATATTTATGTAAAATACCTTTATTTCGGAATAAAGATGTTATAAGGCGAATAAAATAATAATTGAAGTTGTGAGTCTTAAGTTAAGTACTGTTTATAATTACATAAGTACATTGGATATGTGAATCATAATCTTGCAAATAAAATAATATTTAACTTAAAGTTAAGATTAACAGTGTATATCAGAATAGATATACTTAAATCCAGAATATCCTGAATATCATTATACGACTTTTAGGTATTGTTCTTAATGCTGGAATACTAATTTTATTTTTTTAGTAATACTGAATATTAGTTGACTCAATTAATAGTGTAAAAAATTCTTGTTTGACAGGGTAAATTTGTTTTTGTTCTCAAAAATTTTAATAAGGTTATTATTGAGGAGACAAAAAAAAAAATTCAATAATTTATTAAAACTAAAAAAATAAAAAGCACCGAAGTACTTATCAAAAATAGAAATTCTCTACTCTAAAAGGGTACAGTGGTGAACACTGAAATTACAAAAAAAAAAAAAAATTAGGATGATTCATTTGAGAAACATAGAGGGAGAGAAGAAAATTTCTTATGTATTAGTCCAATCGACTGACATTGGTAGTATATATACTTAGTACTTATTCTAGAGTTAATATAAGAAAATTTTGATTCACTATTTCTGGAATTCTAAAATCCCAAAGAATTTGAATTCAATGCTAAGGAATAGGGATATAGGAATATGTATTTATACTGAGATTTACTTAAAAATCCCCCAAAACCTATATATGTATAATATATAAATTACGTTTATAAATAAAAGTAAGGTTAAATTATAGGTTAAATAATTATGTACATACTTATTTACTTACTAAGCAAATCAAAATCTTAAACATAGTTTATGTTTTAAACTTTTTAAGTATTCACAAATTTAATACATGTATAGGTACATACAAACTTAATTGTTAAAGTAAGAAAATTTCTTTTTTTTTGTCTTTTTGAAAGGGTATCATAATTTATTTTAATAAAATTGATATTATTCTATTTTTAAAATAAGTATTAAATCATTTTACAGTAGCCGTCACTATATTTCATTTATAACAACTTTAAAGTAGAATAAAACACCCTAAGTTGTATAGGTACTTAATTGAACCTATAAATGTAGTGGATCGTCATTCATTACCATATTACTTTTCATTTCAAAAAAAATAATCATTGATGGACAACAATTTATAGCCAGCAGATTATTTTAATTGTCAGCGTGAAATTATTTAAATGGATGGAAAATATTTTTTTTTTTTTATAAAAAAATTTCAAAAAAATAACATTTCTTTTTTTTTTTAAATATTTTATGATTGATTTATGATATTAAATATATGGTTAATAATGTTAAAAAAAAAAAAAAAAAGAAAACAATAAAAACAGTAAAAATAAAAAAAATGAATGAAATATAAAATTAAAATTATTAACATAGATTGGAACGTGTTAACCTGTCATGTTTTTTTAATGTGCATCCAGAAACATTACGTTTTTTT